>VYXC01008047.1:636192-829280 GCA_013397175.1 Platysteira castanea
GGGCTGCCGGGGATCCCCGCGGGGACCTCGGGCCGCCCGACGTGGCGCTGGAGAGGAGCGGGGCTCACCCCGAGCGCTCCCCGCTCCCCGGACAGGGCCGGCGCTGGGAGCGGGGCCGGGACCCCCTCGCCCCGGGGTCGCGCCATCCATCGCTGCCGGAGAGATGGAGGAGGGGATGCCTATTCCAGCGCTGCTCACGGAGCGTCACTAATTTCGGTGCAGGCGAACAGCTGCTCCGCGTGTTAATTTAGGAAGAAACGTGCAGCTATTTTTGTGTGGCAAGGTCAGAAGCAAACCCGCATCCTTCTGTGAACGGCCATCGACACACCTGAGCTCTAAGATGTCGTGATAAACCACAACGCGCACCGTAATATAAAACCCAACAGCCCCGAGAGGGTGCATTAAAACAGAAACAACAACAGCCGTGCCCGTGTGGGGAGTTTTTGGGGGACAGGCAGGAGGTCACACCTGGGGTGCGCCTCGGAGGTGGGACAGGTGCCAGCTGAGCCGAGGCACTCGGGGGTTTGTCCCTGGCCGGATCAAGGATGCGGGACAGCGAGGCCCGGCGCTGAGCGGAGAGGGGGCTGCGAGGCGGGCTGAGAGCAGAGCGCACCCCCTCCCTGGGCACGGAGAGCTGCCCGCCCCCTGCCCTGCCCGGGGACCCTCAACTCCCCGTCAGCTCAGCGCCTTCCCTCCCTCGCTCTCAGCCCGGGGCAGGAGCGGCGCTGCCCCCGGGCTGGCGGCAGCGGGGCTGCGGGAGCAGCGGGGGATCCCAGCCTGGAGCGCCGGCAGCGCTGCCGTTCCGTGCCGGGCTGCGAGGTGGGAGCGCGGCCGACTCCCGCGCTGCTCCCGGGTGATGCGACGTTGAAATATTTCTTCCCGCCTCTCATCGGGACCTTTTTTTTTGGAGCTTTAACGCGCTGCCACCCTCGTCCAGGGGCCAGGAACACATCCAAATAGTAGGATTTACAGCGACACCAGTCCCAGGAGCAGCGGGCGTGAGGAGCCCTAAACTGAGGATCTATTTTTTGTAAAAAGTCAAAGGGACAGCAGCGACCCGGAGTAATGGCATTACGTGGTTTCACTACCAATTCACATTTCTAGTTTAGGAAAAGGCATCTGGAGGAAAAGGTCCAGGGTTTTGCAACCCAAGATACTGCAAGGTGAGTTTTGATTGTGGACAGCTGCTCTTTCTCTGCCAGGGCACACACCTGCAGAGAGGGGCTTTCTGGCTGGGAAATGGCTTTTTGAAACAATAAAAGCTGATACTGAAGGAACATATTGATTTTTGTAACTATGATGTTGAAATTCATTTTCTGCTTTCTGTACATATTAAATATATTCTGACCATTTCCTCTCTCTCTCTTGTTTCATGGCAAAAAGCCATTCCTGCACAACCCTAAATAGAGTCAGACCTGTGTTGGTTGTGATACAGGATTAACCTATGGATAATAATATCAGAGGACTATATAAAGGAAAAAACACAGTCTTCTATGAAATATAACCTTTGACTGTAACAGGCTGTATTTCTGTGGTGATTTTCTATGCCTGGCTTCCTCAGTCCTACACCGATGAGCTCAGTGTTTAACAACCCTTTATTTTCCCCTCTAGTCCATTATTTAATTTCCAGGCTTTTTAAGGTTTCTAGGTGGATTCTAAGCCCCAAAATACACGATCCTGAGCAGCTGCCCCTGCATCCAGCCTGTACAAGAGGGTCCAGGGAGCAGCTGGGAGAGAGCAGCTGGAGAGGGGGACAAGGCTGCCCCACAGCACAGAACTGTGTTCCCCCAGCTGCACAGCACAACAAAGCCTTGAGCCCCACTGACAATTGCAACTTCCAGCCTGCAAAGCCGCCTTCAACCTGCTCTCTGTGGCAAAAAAAGGGAAAGGCCTAAGACTTGCTAGCACCAAACAATCCCCAAAACATGGACAGAGCAGAAAAGGTCTCACCTGAGGGAGCCAGTGCAGCACCAGCCACCCTGAAATGCTGTAACTGTGGACAGTTTATGGTCCCAGACAAGATAACCTGGAACCAGCCCTGCCATCTGCCTTTACCCCCAGCTCCGGAGACTGCCTGGGTATCTCTGAAGGCTGAATCCCCTTTGCTACCCTCCATGACCAGACATAACAACTCTTATCAGCCTCCTCAAAGGGAGCACACAGCATGGTGACAACCAGGACCACTGCTGGCACGTCCTGCAGGAACAGGGCTTTTCAGTCCATTGTGTTTGTCTCTTGCAGCTGTTTCACAGGCAGCCCCTGGGCAACAGCACTTGGAGTCTGGAAGGAAATCAGCCCCTGAGGGGTACTTTGGGTCTCTGGTGATGCCGTTTAACTGCACTCAGGTGGTGCAGGGGTTAAATAGGCCCCCACCTGGAAACAGGCAAGTTAATGACCAACCCCCAAATTACTGGAAGTGAAAGAGTACCAGGCTGCCTGTAAGGCCAGGGAGTCATGACCCTCCCCATCACAACTGAGCTGAATTTATCTGACGAGATTCAGAGAGGGAGAATCTGCCTCTTTCCGCGATGAAATTTCACTGAAGTGGAATCCATCACCCTGGCAGTCAATGACATTTTAAACTGCTTTAACTCAGTATCAATGTTCAAATTGATTAGCCTATTTCATCTCAATGGAAATTCTCACCTCATTACATTAGCGGCCAAACTTCAAATAATTTTTGAATCAAATACTACTTAAACAGTATTTCAAAACACTTAGCTGACAAAATTCATCACTTAATTTCGAATTACTGCCTGCATTTTATGCTAAATTGTCAGTGGATGAAATACGTATCCGTGTGGGGAGCTGAGCCTGGGAGCTGAGGTTTCCTACTCAGCCGTTTCACAGAAGCCAATTTTTCCCTCTGAATTGATGGATGAGCAGGGAGCACAGACTCAGACAGAGGCTCTGGACACTATTTTCTAGTCCTCCAAAACCTGTTTTCCCCTGAGGGATGGGATGCTCACCAAGGAATTATATAAGTTTGATCTTCCTCAAAGAGGGCCGTGGGCTGAACCCAAGCCCTCCCTTCCCAGTGGTTTCTTTAACAGGTAGGGCAGGGTTTTCCAGCCAGGCTGTAAGTGAGCCTCAGATGTTTCACCATCCAGTTCCCTCCACACCTGGTCTGTCATTTGCTCCTCCTTACAGGCTAAAAACCACTGCAGTAGGCAACAGTATAAAATCCCAGCTCATGGCACTGTCTCCACCAGCTGTGCTTTAGAGGACATTTTTAATTAAAAGAAAAATCAGAATAGAAGTCCTGTCCAGCATGCTCTGAAAACACTTCTGCTTCCAGCTCCATCAGCACTTGAGAGGCTTAGAGAGCAGGGGGAGCTGCTCCCAGTACACAACTTCTCTTTTAAAATATTATGGATCATAAAGGACCAGGAGATGCCTCCACAGGCTGTGGCATCAGAATGGGAATTCTGAATATGCATCACAAGTTTGTTTGAACCCTGCTTTAAACACCTAAAGATTCACTGACCTCTGTCTCAGTTGCTGCTAAACTGCACTCAGGCTGCTGCATTTCCAGGTTGTGCTGCTACATTCCACTGGGGCAGTTCTCTAGTGCTGCACAGTGCTTCTATCACTTATATAAAAATAAAAAAAAAAAAGACTCCTTTGCCTAAATAAGCTGTGATAGAAATATATTTACACTATGCACATTTTTACAGGAAATACAACTTGCTAAAAATCTGCAATTAATAACACCACCACCCTGCAATTCACTGCAGTCAAAACTAAAGAATTTGAATTTTTAAGGTTTTTATTAGAGAAGTTGAAAGTTTCATCTCAGGACTGACAATAACATAATTATCTCTCTTCATTTATTTTGTTTATAGGAATATGTAGAATTTGTTTGTACAAGCATATACAACAAAGTAATTGGTGCTTAGTACATTGAAATCAGGAATCTGATTTGTTCTAAACTACCAGTTTTCCATGCAGTCATCTTTGAATTGGCAGCATGGACAAATTCCAAGCCGAATGCTTACATGCATTGTTTTGCAATATAACTACAGCAAGCTCTGGAAACATGCAAATTAACACATTAGCAAATTGTTTTTATATCTAATGGACATAAAAAGGTTATTCCTGATATGAAATTCTGAAAATCTGCATAAATACTTCTGTGTAAAATTAAATTAGTTATGTACTTCTCTTTTACTACAAGTATCAAGAATGCCCACGTAATTAATATACACACATATATATAGAGACCTTGTAATGCTAAAAGTCTTTGTAATTAATCAAACAATATTCTGTGCCATACATTTACTCAGTATTTACCAGCTAGTAGCATGACTGTGGTCATATAGTAGGCATTACAGCCTTAGTAGCATTTGTATCACATGCACACATACTCTCAGCATTTCTGTTTACTAATTTTATCACGTGGTAACATGTATGTGATTTTCTACAATGTTGTGTTTCCCAAGTGTATAAATACTTTTTACATTTTCACAGTTACAAACTTTTTGCCAAAAGCCATTTAAACAATCTTTTTAGTTACAATGAACTGTAGTATCCGGGATCTGCAGCAACAGGATCAAAATGCAATTTCTATACAAGCAATGTAGGATGTAAACTTTTCTTAAAGTGCCTAATACATAATTCCTTAGAGCACTGATCAGTTTTGGCACGAATACACTGTATTTCCCTCAGGTTATCCACTGCAGTAACTTCTACAGGATACTGGCTCCTCTCAGACATGACAGAGTTGATATGGCACTTGTGAATGACATCATTAGGCTGCAGAAATACCCTGTCAAGTTACTGCTGCAGCTGATGAATTTGGGTGATGACTTTGTACACGCTGTACTTTTGAATATACGCAGTTACCTTTAAACTGCCTGCTGTCTGCTGCCTGAAAAAAGCCCACCTGAAATATAATTTTAAATCACCCAAACTCAACTCCTTACTATCCTAATTATTACTTGGCATAAGGTCCAGTTCAGTGGGCTCAGGGACATGAGGTGCCGAGCATCTGAGGCGGCGTGGCTTGGTGGGGTGTGGCAGCGTGGGATTTCTGCACAGCACATCACACATGAGAACAAAAATGGGAAATTACACGACTTGAACTACAGCTTTGTTGACATCTGAGATGATGTTAAAGGATCTCTTGCGTTTCGAGGCTCTGATCGTGTAATTCTGATGCAGGCAAGGTGCCTGGTGAGATACAGAAAGGAATACAGTACAGGGTTCAAAAAACTCTGTTAATCTTCAGCTCAGGGTTTTCCTGAACAAAGGAAATTCTTATGGAAATCCAACAAAGGAATTTCAGTGCCCAGTGTTAAAAAAGAAACAATGCAAACCTTAAGACTTGGTGGTTCGTAGCTACACTTGATGTATTAAGAACAAAAAAAACCTTGCCAAAACCAAACCAAAACAAAAGCCCACTCTTCAACCTCAGTAATGTTATTTTGAATTTTGCTCTCATTTTAAGGATGCTGTGCTCTCCAACTTCAATTTGCTTGTTGAGGCTTTAAACCACTGTTGCTGGCCTGCGATCCATCTCTGCTTCCAGCTTCACCATCTGCTGCATCTCCTTTGCCTGCAATCCAAAATAACCGCATGAAGCGTTGCATTAGACCTTTTGTTCCCAATGAAGCACGAGAGTGTCTGAGTGAAACACAGGCAAAGCACACTGAAGAGATAGATAACAACGTTATTTTTACACCCCTTGTCCCCCCACTCCATGTCACTCTGTTTTCAAAATCAAATGTAATCCTTATATCCACAAATTCTTAGGAAATATGCTTTTATTCTATTCTGGGAGTCATGGGTTGATTTTCTAAAGAAGTGTGTGGTAAAATGCAGAAGCCCCAGTTTTGGGGAAGAAGCTAGGCAGATGTCAATTTACTGTTTCACCAGATAGGCAATGCCTGGGAATGTATTGTTACTGCTGTCGTGAGAGTACTGCAACGTGTTAATGCCTGAAATTCATCTATGATCTGGACTTGTTTCTTTCATAAAGACAAGGAGTGATAAAAATCCATCAGTGTAACATCTTCCTTGCAAGCAGGCAAGGTTTTTAAAGTAGTGTTTTTAAAAAATAGTATCTTTTCAAAAAATAATTTTTGTCTGATCTGGAGATCCTTATGATTACAGAGGGGGTGTGTTTCACCTCAGGATTAGAATACTGCTATATCCTCCATGGGATTACCCTGAATCCACCTCTAACTGTATCCAAATGCATTATGCAGAACCCAGCAATGACTACATGCCAGACTGCACTATAAACTCTGCCTGCCTCGGGCTCTGCAGGCAGAGTTAAAGCTCTGTGTGTACATGGTGACTGGCCTGGGAATCTCCTCTCAGAGAGCACTTTTTAAATTCCCTTCCCCTCTCTCTGATGCACACATAGCCACACTCTCTCCTCCTGTTACCGTGTTTTGGTTTAAAACTCTGCAGTTTAAAGGAACTGAGAGTCAGCATCTCCATTTTCCCCGAGGGTTCTCAATGTGGGAAGTTATTTAAATCCTACCCCAAGGACCCTGAATAAATTGACCCAGAGGGCATCTAAACAATCAAACTCAGGAGCATTAGGACAAGTTTTAGGAAGAGACAATCCAAGTTGCTATTTTCTTTGGTGTAATTGCTGTATATCCCTCATGTAGGGAATCATGGTTAGAGGACTTGATTTATATTAACTATGTTCCCCCAGAAGTTGTAAGAGTTGCTTAGACACGGAGTTTTGCTATACAAGCTGCTACTTAAGGAGTCACCTATTCTGGATGTACAAACACATATTTGCATATGTGAAAATGGGCAGATACAGGTCTAAAGTAATCAGGGTGCACCTCTATTTCTTTTGCAAGGTAAATGTGGATTTATGCAGATGTGACATACCTGCCTTCTTGAAAAATCTAGCCCTGCACTTGCTTAATCATCCTCATCATCTTCTTGGGGAAAAAAAGTAATTATGATAACAGCAAAGCAACCGCCATAAATATGATTAAAAATTAATCGACGTTCTCCATTTAAGTGACTTAAAAGCTTGAAAGTAATGAAGAAATAATTTTAACATGAAAATATGGAAACATAATAAATAAATCAGTATGGACAACCTCTTCTGAAATTGTGGCTGGATTTTGCCTGTGTGTGAAATGAAACATCCAAATAAAACAAAACCCTGTGGTTGTTTCTTAGTGACTCACACATTTCACGTTTCAGGCTTGTGACTTGACTACAAGCACAGAGTGTCCTATAAATATTCTGTGTTCCAGTGTATTGTATACGGAATTCTTTTAGAGAACCTGGCTTCAAAGACCACATTAGCACCTAGAAGAGGAGCAGGATCTTGTTTGTGCCGTTCTGAGGCTGGGTCAAACAGTGCATTCTGACGCGAACACACCAGCACAACAGGACAAGCCCCTGGAACCTACAGTGGATCCGCGGAGTCGGCGGTAGCCAAGGGGCCCTGCCTTCAGTGTGCCCTCTACTGAGATCTCACCGGCTAGGAAACACATACAGCAAAAGAAGAATAAAAATGTTTTTTCCCTAGCCTAATTAGAGTTTTTTTCATTATTATGTGTCAATAAATAAATGTTGTTACAGTGGGTGCTGTCAGTGGTGCAAGGGATGTTACCAATGTTACCTATTCAAGGGAGTAATTCAGATCAGGCAGTGCTGTACAAGGGGATGTTCCAGCCCAGTGCAGCTCTTTCCCTTGGAAAGACAGGGGTTAATAGAGATTCCTTGGAGTAACGATTATTTAGGAAGCCACAGCAGCACAGCCACATCATAAAGTGTAATTGCCAGAGCTTGTAACGTGTTGGAATTTGAAGTGAATTTTAAAGTGCTCTTCCACAGACACTAGGAAGCTATTTGCAGCCATCTATTCTGTATTTCGCTATTCTCAGAGTGGAATTACTTACTTCATTACCATACTAAAATGTCTGGATACCCTTTGCCTGACTATCAGCATTAGCAGTTAATCATACGTGTGTTAACACTAAACTACTTTTCTTAGATCAACAGACATTCTCACAGACACAATTTGGAACTCTAAGCAGATCTTCCAGTAACAGCAGCTAATGTACAAGTTAATCTCTAAATATTTCCTCTGCACATCTGTTCATAATCATCTGAATTTCAGATGCTAAAGCACAAAATACCGTTAATATTGTGTCAGGCTCAAATATCTGTGTGCAAACAAGATTAACACTGTGCTCACTATGTCAGTGGCACTTCCCAATGGTTGCATTTACAAGGAGGGCTCCAATGATAATGATTTGATTTAGAAGGAAAGCACACTGAAATAATAGTTTGCTTATTATACATCCATCCTACCTTGTGTTTGAGACACTGCATGACAGGATTTCAAAAGCTGTTTGTACAAAAATAAAAATGTCAAAATCGAGTAATACAACAAGAAGCAAATTAAATGAATGAAAACTGAAGTGAGATTGAAAAATTAATGCAAGGAAAACATACATAAAACAAAACAAATTTAAATTCATAACAGTTTGTACTGAAGGCTGTTTCCACCCATAATTCTACTTTTCTCCATTGTATATTTGTATGAAAATTTTCTTGCCTTGTTTGATCAGGAAAAGAAAGTGTTTTGAAATTCTCATTAAACAAATACCACCTGGATCCAACTTTCATACATTAACATATATAACAATGAAACCAGAGCCAGCTGGGGGTTGCACTCAGGGGTGCACTTTTGGGGCTACAAGGAAATGGTCCAAACAGCACGTATGGAAATACATGCTCTGATGGATCAAATTAGAGTGGGTTAAAAAGCTGTTAAGGACAACCCCTGTGGCGGAGGCCACCACATGCCCACACAGCATGATAACCAGCACATGGAGGAACTTATTCCATTTAATAACTGATGATTTAAGCTGACTTAAATGGCAGATGAGCAAGCTCATGTAGGCTGTTGCCATCCCTCAGCTGCAGAGCTGTAAGCCCAGGTGAGGAAGTATGTAACTGCTCAAAGAGGTGACCCTTCAGTGACTCAGACTTATCCCAGCTCCCTTATACTGAACGTGGTTACCACATTATGGTCAAAAGCACAACCAGAATCATTCTCTCCTCTCCTTATGTTTTTAAAAAATGGATCCAAAGCTCTCTGAAGCCAATAGAAACAAAGAACTGATAACACCATAGCTCTGGATCAAGCCCATCATTTTTTTTGTCTGCTATCACAGTACGCTACAGATCTGCCATAGCCCAATTTCCTCCCCCCGGTCCTGCCTCCCCCAGCTCCTGTCACCCTGCCTTTAGATCCTGTTCAGGAGCAGACTGACTGTCTGATTCATTCATGCTGGATGTTGGAGATGGCATCTACAGCAACCCTGTGAGGGATCAGAGTGGGACTCATGGCTGTTGTCCAGGAGGAGGTGGAGTGATCAGCAGAGCCATGGTGGCTGGGGCTGGGTGGTAGCAGCCACCTGAGATCTTACAGAGGTGTTACCCCTGGGAGTCACCCAGGCTGCAGCTTTGGGGCTGTAGAACTCTCTCCTGACAGTGGAAATACTTGATTTGCCTGTACTCTTCCCTTCCCTACCCTTCTGCAAGATGGCTTTAATTTGTATTATGGTATCTTCCAGAGAGTTCAAGTTCTGAACATTTAACAAACACAGATGTGAGTACATAAATGGTGACAGTAATGAGTATTAAATGGAAAGTCATGGGTATTAAATGCTCCCCTTCTCTCTCACCTCACTGAACTGCTGGGTATATTCCCCTTGCAGTTTACATTTTTAAGTGCAGTACTGCTAGTGCATGCAATTATTCCAGCTCTTCTGGCTCAACCTTTCAGCAAGGGAACTGCTCAGAACATAGTGTTGCTTCCACCGGAAATAAGATTAGAATTTTCCTTTCCTTGCCAAGTAGTTTTTCAATTAAAAAAAAAAAGGGCTTATAAACTAGCAGAAAATAATAAGATATTTTAATTAGGAAAGGGTGTACTAGTACAGATAAAACTCCCCATGCTACTGTACATCTCTAGAATTCCATCCAAACTCACTGTCTCTCAGAGTTCAGGGATGCTCTGGGCACATTTCACCTCTGATTTTTCAATCAGTACTGGAAATATAAGTTCCAAAACGAAGGAAACTGATTTGCTTGAGTTACTTTTGGGGAGTAATTAAAATGGATATACTAGGTCCTTAATGACTGCCATATCTGTCTAACGAGTATCAGTGTGGCTGAACAGCTGAAAGGGCTCTCTGGCTGAGCAGTTCAGCTCCCACAGACTCAGCTGAAACAAATCTGGTGATGTATCATTATTTACATCACCTCCCCTCCTCATTTTGACTCCCAAGTAGGTGAGTGACCATGAAAAGTCCCCATTTTGGTAACGACTTACACTCAGAAGGATTCTACTCAGCCTGACTCAGGTTACTGTTTTCTCTAGCTTGCTTTTCTCCTAAGCCTTTAAAACAAGATACCTGCTCATTCTGCTTCTCCAAGACTTCTAAGTGCTCAAGTTGAACTTTTTTCAACTGATCCATTTCCTTGGACTGCTTCATTGCCAGCTGTAATTGAGAGAAAATAATGGGAGGGGAGAATATAACACATTATTAACAAGTAAAATAAAAACCTGCTTGAAAGATATACACGTATATGCTGTCTTGCCCCATTTAGATGGCACGGAACATCACAGGAAGCTTAGTATTAATTATTTATTAATTAACAGATATAATTAATATACATATTGCACATAACACATGGACTTGGCAAACACAGGAATGAACAGTAATTCTGTTAATTCAAAATAGCTTCATCTCGTATAGATGTCAGATCTTTTATGCTACAAGTAAGTGGAACAAAAAGACAAAAATGTACTAGAGCTGGATTCTCAACAAAGAGAAATGAAAAACAATATGCAGAAACAGTGCTCAGTGACTTGTCAAGGTTATAGTTACCCTTTTTCTCTCTTCCAGGAACTTTTTTGTATTGCTGCTGTTCAGTTCTCTGACTCGCCTGAAAAAATGCAAACGTTCTCCATGAAGACTCATTGGGAAAAAAGAAACCCAAAGGCTACAGTAGAGAGAATCACAAACTCCTAAGGTGTATTATGACTTCTGATTAGCTGTACCAGATGGGGCTAATGTCAAATGGTACACTCCTCTGGCTACACAACTTTACACTTAGAGATTTCCAAGTAAATTGGCAGTATGATTGAAGACTTGACTCTTGACTGTTATGAATGAAGCTTTCTTTTTCCTTACTCAAGAGTGGTGGTCAAAACTTCAAAAAATGGTTTAATTAATTTGTGCATCTCTTTCTGCATTCTGCTCTCTATTTTGATACATAAAAAGTGCTGTGTGTCTTAAGAGTGGTAACGGAAAAAAATAATCTGATGATCATAAGCAAAGTTACATTTATCAATATCACAAGCTTCTTAAAGTTGTTATTTAAGCAAAAATATAAATATACAATTAATAGTTACATATCTTCCTAAGATTTCTGCCATGAAAGAGAACAAAAATAGTTCAAACAGTTGAATCAGCCTGCAAACCAGAACTGCTTTCAGATCTGGGAACAGATTTATCTTGGAGTCATTAGTGAGGTCCGACACAACAAAGCAAACGGTTACCAAGGGCTCTGACAACTCATCCTCCTGATGAGCTGGGAGTGTGCAGCACTCAAGGGATTCGGTTCAGCAGGAACAGGTTCAGGCTGTGGGACCAAAATAGCCCAGTGCCAAGGAGGGGATGTAAAAAAGGAAAGAACGAGCCAGATGGCAAGGCCAAAGTGAAGGGGAAACCCCAAAGGCTTATGAGATATCATCTCTTTTAGATTCTGCTTTTACTCCCTTCTCAGTCAGGCCCTTATTTCACTGAAAGAGCAGAAAAGTATAATGCTCTTGAAGTATAATAATTAAAATGTAATAGTGTGATTAGACCTACTTTAGTCAGTCAAAGATGATCAGGGCAGCAGAGTTATTAAAAGGATAAATATGAGAAAATCACCGTTTTTTCCTAAAATAGTCATCTAAAAACATAACCAGCACAGTCATTAGATCTTGTTTCCATACATAAAAGCATGGTTTTAATAGAATTAATCCATGACTTCCCCTGTCAGCCTTTGACAGCATTCTTCCCTTGTCAGGAAGGAATACTCACCTCTCTCTTTCAGCTTTGTTTTTGATAGATTTGTCTTGGCTTATGGCTTTGCTGTTCTCCATGGATATTTTAGCCTGGTTGGCACGCATCTCCTTGCTTTCCCTGGGCAAAACCAAACAAAGTCATGAATGCTTAAGATACAACTCTCGTGGAGGTTGGGCTCCTCTACACTGTGGTTACTCTTTCCTTCAAGTGTTAAGAGGAAAGAACAAACAACATGAAAATTCCCTTCCTTTGGGCAGAATTTACACAGTTTGAGCAGGCACCCAGAAATCTACTTTTATTCCAGAGAATATTATCTGAAAGACCAGTTTAAAGCATTTTTACACTTTGAATATTGTAAAACGGTAAAAAAGACTCTCTTTTCTCCTTATTATATGGGTTGTCCTAGTATGAGCTACTGTCAGATATGGAGAAGATGCAATTTATCTTTTAGAATTGCCTAAAAAATTTAAAAATCCTGCACTCAGAAGGTATCAGCAATATCAACAGTAATAATATTTGCTAGTTATGCTATAAGCTGACAGACTTCCTTTTAAAACTTCTACTCTGGGCCTGAAAAGAGTGATTTAGGCCATGGTCAGGCTGGTGTTTGGTTTCTCCTTCTGGCTCAGTGAACCTTTTAGCCTTTCCTGTGAAATAAGAGAGCTTTTAAAAATTTTTATTAATGAAGTATGGTGCCTTCTTTTTCCCTCCAAGAGTTCATGAGGCAAAGCATTTCCTGGACACAGATTTAAAAGCAGTGGTATCACAGCCAAAATTAGTCTGGGTTCTAAAAAAATGAAAAAAAGAAGTGTTGAGAGCACATTTCATTCCAACAGTCCTTTCTCCAAATAAAAGCTCTTATTTTCTGTACTGAAATTGAAGTGATTTTCAAGCACACTGTCTTAAGAGGAGTGCTGAAATAATTTATTTTGATTACTGTGCTGAAGGATATGAAAGAAGTTAGTGTAGGTGTTCAAAATGACTTAGCCTGTTTGCATCAGATACAATTTTAGAGTGAAAGAAGTTAAGAGGATTAGAGGACTATTGTGCATCACTGATGATTTAGAAATGAGGCATTGGCCATGCAGGTGGCTGAAAGGGCCAACACATCACGTTGACTCCAGGAAAAACACTCTCCCTCCCACAAGCAGTGGTGATTCCTGGAGCCAGAGGTAACTGGAAAAAGTGGATAAGCCAGGATGGTAAAGAAAATAAGGAAAAAAGGATTCTGAAAAATGTGCCACTGCAAGATTTAGCTGCTGATTCCCTACTGGGTCATAGTGACTGCACCTCTGAAATCTATACAAACATGTCTTGTGAAGGGATACTTAACTTTAAGCATGTAAGTTTATCCTTGGAATTTATATATATATTTAGATGACATCAAAGTGCATTAACATGTTATTTTCTGACACCAGTATTGTTTGAATAAATATATCATCTTCTCTTAAAAAAACCCCCCCACAATTTTTCTCTCTGTCTCAGGTAATTTTATCAGGAGTACATAATGCTTGTGAATAACAGCCTCATGTCCCCAATTTCTGACCTGCTGCAGGATCATCACATCCAGATCAGTCAAGGTAACTCAGTCTGGGGAGGCAGGGCGCCCAGCACCCCTGGAGCTCAATAAGCTTCAGGTTTTTAGTAGTATCTGCTGCCTTCTGCTTTGTTTTTATATGAGCCCAAAGCACAGCCCGTAATTGCTTTTTGTGCTCCACATGGAGGGAAAGCACCTTCCCTACAGCAGGCAACTGCATCATTTTAGATTATGGATCTCTGCGACCAGCCCTGTGCCCTGTGTTGTGATATCCAACTCATTACCCAGCTCAGAGAGAGGGAAGTGGTGAGAACAGCCTGCTGAGAGCCTGCTCCGCCTCCCACGCTGCCCTCACACAGATCCCTGTTTTCCTATGGATGTACCTGAATTGTCTCCTGGCCTCTCCAGATAAATGCATGTGTCTTCCTACACACAATATATTCCATTAAAAAGTTTACAAATTTTGAAGTGTCAAGTCTCTTTGGGGCATTATTGTTCACATTTCAGTATTTCACAGTCCAAATTCTCCTGAAATATTCATAGATTCATACACAGTCTTAAATTTGTTTTAAACAGGAAAGTCCCCTGTCTGCACATTTAGGACTGCCTCACAAATTCCCAAATAAGCAGGAACACCCTAAATTGCAATGAATAAAGCAGAAATAATACTGAAGGTTGTTACTTCTGGGACAGCTGAGCAAAGAAAGTTCTCAGAATTGATCAGGATGTAAGTTTTCAGATCTGGTTCTTAGTAGCTTTAAGCACAGAGCAATACATGGACTGAACACAGATGATTTCTAATAAGAAAGCAAAATCCATTGCTAAGAATATAAGAATCATAGACAGGAAATGATAGAGGGCTATTTAAACAACATACAGATACAGATATTCCAAAGACTAAAACTATGAGAAAAAGAACTAAAAAACTTTAAGTTTTGCCTCAGTGTATATATAATAGATGGCTGGAATGACAGCTTCTAGCAAAGCTAAGAGAACATGGAAATATGTATGGAAAAGAAAATAAAAAATTTATTTTCACAGGCCATATATTAGTAAATTATCTTCCAAGAATTCTGATGAATTTCAAGTAGGATAGAAAAAAAGACTCAAAAAAGAAAGTGATGTGATTTCCTGGGCTGACGCAGCCTAGTATGATTTAGAGGTACAGCACCAAGGACTGCATCTTCCTCTGGCTAGTAACTTTTGAATGATGAATTTGTATAATAATTTAACAATTTTTGTATTTCATATTTGACTGGATGTGTTTTGCAGGACAGCTTGAATAGATGGGTTAACACGGAAATTAACATAAAGATGAGCTCAGTACAAGCCTTTTGCTGGGACAATTCTCTGTTGGATGGAAAGCTTGCAGGTCCCAGCATGTGTTCTCTCTGATGCAAAGATAAGCTGTTTTTTCACTCAGGAATTTAAAAAAATAATTTCAATTCCTTCTTCAAAGGTGATTTATTTATTTCTTTTCCCCCATGCTTTTTATGTGAAAGGTGCTGAAGACAATTACATATTAGTCTACATATGTATGAATATATATGTACATATTTTATGTTCATATGCTTTTAGGCTGCTCTGGATAATAGAACATAGGAGAAAAAAAAGATTCCTCTACTTACCACCATTTTACCTTTTACTTACCACAGGGAAGTATGTATGTTACACAAGGAATGTGTATTTAATTTTATTTGATTTCAAATAGGCAGGATGGTTAATTACAAAAGCAGTAGTGCCACGTAGCATATTCTCTGTGATTATAGCAGGATATTGTATGAAGATAAACACATCAGTCTAATGGAGCTTATCCTGCAAACCCTTTTCACCTCACTTTTCATGGATCTTTCTTATGGCCACCAGTGCTATAAACATGAGTCCACAGCTGACAGCAACTCCAAAGGACATTTCCATATTTGATACTTCTCAGTTTCCAGCCTCTGAGTTGAAGTTCCTGGGTAAAGCCAGTCCAAACTACCAATGCTTCATCACCCCTGCTGCCTTTAATGAGGTCCAGGTGATCTAAACCAGCTAAGAAGTCCATTCCTACATGTACTTGTTGGAGGATAGGATTTTTCCTTTTTTTTCCCCTCCTCTCAGGAAATTTTGTCCCATTTGTTGCTAAGAGACGATAACGCCCGTACTTTAAGAGAGACAAGAAGTGGCCAAGGTGGGCGGAAGGGTGCAGCTGCACTCTAGTAGCTGAGGGGCTTTCTCTTGGAGGGGCAGAGATACCCTGAGATTTTGGCCCGGGGGTGAGGGGCTGTGCTCGGCTCCTCGCTCTCACACTCTCAGGATCGCAGGGGAGACAGGCTGAGCTTGCTGTGGGGAGAAATTTGCCACCACTGCGGGGCTTCCGTCTCCTGCTGCCTTCTCCTACCGTGAGTGAAGCTCTGCTCGTAAGAGCAGCTGTTGCACTGGGACCTTATTAACACTCGACCTTACTGGAAAGGACCCTCACCATCTACTCGGGCGCCTCAGGGGAAAACCCGGGACCCCAAGCCCCTCCAAGGGAGCCTCTGCCGGCTGCCTTTGGGAGGCGGGCTGCCGCTGCCCAGCCCTGCCGTTCCTCTGCCGCTGCTCCTAGTTTTTCGCTACACTGCAGCTCCGCGCACCCTGCCTGCCGGGACACCCCGCGGCTCCTGCTACAGCTGCAAAGCTACATTTCATTTGCTACCCTGGGTGTGCCCGCCTCTGACGTTCCTGCTACAGCTCATTTTCGCCATACAGAGAGGCACCGAACTGGCTGCCTCAATGCGTTTGTAAAAGAAGCCGATCTTCCATCCCTTCTGCCGGCTGCGCCCGCCATCACCCCGTGAGGGGACGCGGCTGAGCTCGGCCCACAGCGCCCCCTGCAGGCGCGGGGGAACCATCGCACCCGCCCTGCCCGGCCCGGAGCCACCGGCGCCCCCTGCCGGCCGTGAGCGGAACTGCACCGAGGGGAAAGGGCCTGGGCCGGGAGAGGCTGCACCGGGGGCTGGGTCTGCTCGTTGTTCCCTCCGTGGTTATTGGTGTTTGTTTGCCTTGTGTTATATATATATATTAGTAAAGAACTGTTATTCCTATTTCTCATATCTTTGCCTGAAATCCCCGTAATTTCAGAGTTATAATAATCTGGAGGGAAGGGGGTCACACTTTCTATTCCAAGAGAGGTTCTCACCTTCCTCGGCAGACACCTGTCTTTCAAACCAGGACACTACCTAAACCTTGCATGGTCACTTCTTTTACTTCTACCGTGCATTCAGCCCAGTGCCTTTGGCAGCAGCACAGGAGCTGTCAATGCAAAAACCTAAAGCATTACACAGAGCAGATCTAAACCAAGCCCTCATTATTAGGCAGCACTGCCCTGCTCACCTGTCATGGGAAAATTTCAGCTGCTGGGTTTGTTGTTCGTGAGCATTAATGAGCAGTTTCTTCAGTAGTTCACACTGTTGGTTCAAGTGCAAGTCGCGGATTTCTTGCTCCTCGGCGCTGTGCGTGTTGATCATCTCGGACCACTCCTTGGTGTGCTGAGCCACGATCTCTTTGACCTGTGGGAAGGTAACACCAGCTTTGTTAGAGGCTCCCAGATACAGCAACTCTTCCTGCTGCTGAAGGTGACATAAAGATAATCATAAAATAGGTTCTAAAAAATGCAGCTAAATTGTGAAAAATGAAGTTGCACAAATGAAGTTGTTTCATACATAGCAAAGCCACTGAGGACACTGCCGGGTGGTTTAAAAACAGATGTAAGCCAACCCCTGCTATTAGGACACTATTATCTGAAGTGAATAGACTGGCTGAATAAATAGGCTCTTCACTGTACTACCATTGTTTTAAAACCTTCTCCAACACCGAGTTAATAATAAAACAGTTTCACACTTTTGTTGCCAAGAAAATATATATATTAAAAAGCACTGAAGTTAACAATGGAAAAAACTAGTGAGCAGGATTTCTCTGAGGGCTTAAAGATAGTCTGATTTTGTGCAGACAGTCTCACAAGCACAGCGCGTTTCCAGAAAAATCCTGTATTTAGTACAACCTGAATCTGAAGATGGGCTACGTATCTTTGTTTTATATTCATTAATGCAGCAGAGAATCTGACAAGTATTCTTCTCTTGCTTATCTCCCAAGACTCACAAGAATAATGAGATTAAAGTTTTGGAATGTTCCCAAGAGACAGTATTAAGAAGCCTAAATCACCGGAGTGGTTATTATAATAATACATCACACTCATTGATTTTGAAAAGAAGCTAATAGAAAGATATGTTTTATTAACCTTTAATAATTATCTTTGGGTATTTTGACATGCTATCCTACTTTTCCATAAATGGTATACAAAATATGCCTCCCAGTAAATCCATTTTAATGTAATCGTTTCAATTGCAACCAATAACGTCTGGGTCATCTTCTGCGAAAGCAAATTTGATCCTTTCTATCAAAAATTGCCACCATTTTGCTTAGAAAGTGAGAGAATGACACCAGTATTTTAGGTGGGGTTTGCACAATGGAGAACTGTTGCCCTGTTTTTTGCTAAGCCTTCTGTTTTAACCTTGGAGTCAAAGAATTTTCACACAGTTTTATGTAAACAATAGCCGATGTTTATTTAACCGTATTTTCTGTTTTTCATTCCTTTTGTGATAAGAGAAAGTTTGATGAGCATCTTTTTTCTCCAGTGGGATTGAGGAGGAAGTGACATGTCCTCCAATCCCTGGTGGAGTTGAGAATCTTATAAAACATGTCAAATGTAAATAAACTCTCTCTTTTCCCTCCTTTCTGCTGAACCTAGCAGGTGTGAGCGTGTCCTTTATCGTGCTTTCACAGTCACAGAGAACAAATTGTCTTGCACACAGTGGTGAAGGCAAAAGAAGTGGAGGTTTTATCAGCCCCAATCTCCATTCTGCCCTGGAGAGGCTCGTCTGAAGGGCCTCTTACCTAAAGCTCATGTTGCCTAATAAAGAGAGAATCGAATGAAATAGAGAAGTGAGTAATTCTGGAACAGATCAGGATGACTACCACTACCTGAAAGCCAGATTTGCACTTAACTATAGCTAAATAGTGGTCTCATATCAAAACAGGTACAAGCAGTTGATGGAGAGCAACTTGGAGTTTTCTACAGAAAATAACAAAAGCCTTTTGAGGCAGAAGTTGGTATGACTAACACGGGTCCAATTCATCAGGGGGTTTAAGAGCCAGTGTGCCTCCAGCAAAATGAGCCATGCTTATTTTTGTGCGTGTGGGCAAGTGCACTACTAAGCCCAGAGCCTGTCAATTATGAAGTGATATGAAGGATGTGGTGCAGTTTGTGGGAGTAGCATTTTTAATAAGGTGTTCATAAGCATTGCCTTCAAAGCCAGAAAAACAAGGGGATTCAGTTTTAAAAAGAATAAAAATAAATGCTTGGATGCTGTGAAGGAAGAAAGACTGACTTTTCAGGTGGAGTTTTTGAGAAGCTGAGGGGCAGACACTCCAGCTCACCTCTGGCACCACCTAAGGCACTTCATTTTGGGCCAAGTTTAGCCCAAGCTCCTTGCACTGCTGATGTGAAAGTGTGGGCAGTTCCAAAGCAGGATTTCTCACTCAGATACTCTCTGGAAATGCCCCTCTTACATCTCCAGGGCCTCAAGCACCAAGACACTTGAGTTAGGTTGCATGAATCTCCTCTCAACAGTGACCTCATTTGGCTTATCAACCCCCAGGGAGACCTAGGATGGACTTAGGAGGGCTAAAAGTCATTGCTGAAGGTTTTAGGAAAACATGTTCCTTATTTATTTTCAATGCAGAGTTTCCAGATGGAGTCAGCTCCATCCATGATTTGAATTAAAAGTGGTACAGGTAGATCAGTCCAAAATCCTGGGCGTAATTTGGGGCACAGCAGCAAAGGGACTGTGCCCTCAGAAAACTCCCACAGTCACAGTGCTAGAAATTATTAATATTTCAAAGAGACAAGTGCTGTGATGTGGCCCAGGGAGCAGGAGGCCAAGTGTTCACCACCACCACAGGCATTCTGGTAAACAAAGAAGAGTTTGCTTTTATTTAAAGCCTCCTTACGCTGTAGAGAAAATGCAAAACAAACTTTGCATGAAAAAAGAAGCGTGACAATAAAACAGTGAAATAAATAGGAAGCCATGGTGAAAGCAAATATTTTGTGACTTAGTTACAAAGAGTTTACAAAGCCCAAACAAACACAGGAACAAAGACTCAAGGGCTCCTTGCAAATGAATAATGTGATAATTGTTTTTAAATGGTGAATGTTATAAAACCACAGAGGAACCTGAAGGCAGGAATTCTGAATCTCAGGTACACTGATACCAAAGAATCATATAATATCTCACAGAATTACTGAGTCCAACTCCAAAGAAAAACCCTGCGAGGTGATGGTGTGGCAATACTTAGATAAAGTCTTTAATCTAAGAAGGAAGTAATTATCAGAAAAACACCCTGCCTGTGTTCATGGACAGATGTGCTGTGATGTGCTGCTAATTCCAGAAGCAGCAGGCAGTCTAAGAAGCAGATACACCTCCTTGTAAAACAAGCTTTTCTCTGGGGAGGTGAGAGACAGAGAAACTTTCTTTTATTACACTTTTGCCAAGGCAGAAGTCTCATTTCAGCTACGGCAAGATATAACCTGACAAGAAGGATGTAAGGGATGTGCCAAACACCAGTAAAAAGTCTTTAAATACCCAATTTGACTCAGATTCCGAAGAACTTAGAACTCATGGCCATTAAATCATCTGAAATCCAATTTTCCTGCAGATCTGTGATACACTTCAAAGTTCAGCTGTAGTAAATTCAGAGAACATCCCTGCTTTTCTCCAATTTATTAGCAGCATAGTTGAAATGACTATTTAATTTTCACTGGGCTGTGCTCTTGTCCTATTTTCTGCTATTAAGGCAGTGTTGCTTGTCCTAAAGGAGAGGAAAAATAACCATTAGCTAACTTCTCTCTTTCCTGTTCTGCAGACTCTGTTTGCAAGCCTGTCCTTTCATCTGTTCCTACACTGGGCCTAAGAGACTAATTAATATCCTGATAAGCAACCTCCTTTTGCACAGCATATATGCAAGAAGTTTGTTTAGTCACTAAGTTCAAGCAGGAATGATCTTTGAAGTAATCTTTCCTTTTTTTTTCTTTTCATCCTCTGCCTGCTTGATACTGGGACCTACTTTTCTAATGCAGGGGAGTGATTTGCATTTGCTAGGTTAATTGTGTGTGAAGTACACATTGGGACATTCAGATTTCATTTCGATATTTTATGTCAAACTCGGGCTGGATGTTTCCTCATGACAGGAGGGATTTTGTAGCTGAAAAGGTCTCTTTGGTGCTAAAGGTGTGTACAGGCACGTTGTGGCACAGAGCTGTACTGGAGGACATGAGCTGTAATTAAAGATGAATTATGTTCCAATCTGATATCAAAATTAGCGGACCAAATGCTGAGAAATGCTGGACAACTGTTAATTAATCAAACTCCCACTATATCAGTGTAATGCATTCAGCATCTCAGAATTTAATCTAATTTAATTGCACCTACCTTCATCTAAGATAAAAGTTAATTTCCCTGTGGTCTTGAGCACTGTTTTCCAACCTGTTGCTTGCAAACCTTTGAATGATCTCCAGGAATAATTCAGGGGCTCGCACACAGCAGTTGAAACAAAAGAGGTTGGTAAATAATCTGGGCAATTTTGATGGAACCACAGTGAGCAGGACATTGAAAATCATTAGAGGCAACCACAGAGGGAGATGACTTGCAGAGGAGTTCTTTGGGAATTATCCAGTAATCAGAAGCCTGGAATTTGAAGTCTTACACTGAAGTCTTACATTTCAAATCTTACAGTTAAGCCTCCTTTCAAAATGTCATCCTAAAACCTGACATGGGAGCGGCCAAAAAAATCAATCTTTTTTTCCAGGTATGAATTAAATTAAAGGGAACCAGTTTGAAAGCAGGATTTTGAAAGGAACAGGGCTCAGAAACTGAATGTATTTTTGGAAAGGAAGAACATGAGTCACATTTATTGGATTTGGAAGATTAATGAACATTTGGATGTTCCTTGTGTACAAATGACACTCCAGACTGAGTGACACAGGTGAGAGAGAGATCAGAGCAAAGAAATTTCTATGTAATGTAACTTCAAATGAGTTTTGGAGCTTATGTCTGGAAGATTGGGAGCCAGTGCTCCTCAGAGAGTTTGTTTCACTAAGAGAGGAATGAATATTTTATTTTTTAAGTTAACAAATTTGCTTTTATTTAAGGAAAAGGTTCTGGACTCTTTGTAGGGGAAGAAGATAGGGAGATAAGACAGTACTTTAGGTTTTATTCCATGGGGGTTTTGCTACATCTACAACTGAGAGGGCAGCAACAAGAAAGCAAACCTTGTTTAGAAAACCAAGATTTTCTCCACATGAAATAATAAAACCAAAGACTGAAGTTAAAAGAAGGCAAGATGAAAATTAACTTATTCTATCCTCAAATATGTGGCTGTGTTTGTGTGTATTTTCTGTTCTTGTCTGATTCTTTTCACAGGTTTCAGCTTTCACTGGGGTCAGTCTCCAGTACTGCTCTCCCTTCAGATGATTTTGTACATGGATGAGCCTTCTGGTGTACCTGCCACCCTCTGGTCTGGATAGCTTTCAAAAACATGTCAACAAGTCCTGGGTAAAACTTCCAAAGGAAATAGGAAGTCAGGGAACCCAGCAGTGGGATGGAAGTACAGAGGAAACAGCTCTGAGCGACTCTGTGTGAGCCATGAGCTTGAGAACAGCTTTTCCAGCCTAACTGAGGTCGAGTCCCAGGGCACTTTTATTCGCCAGGACCTTGGAGAAAACAAGGCAAAGAAGCAGTGGGGAAAAAAACCCCAAATCCTCTAGAAAAAAGAAGGCATTTGGTTCAAGAGCAACTTGGACTTCACATTCCCTGAGAAACACATTACCAAGGCCACGGTGACAATGGTGGAAAATGAAATAGAAACCTCTTTGTGGATATATTTTGGGAATGTATTTAGCATCCAAATTTCATATAGCACACATTCTCTTTGTTTAACTAGAACTGACACAAATGACCAGTTTCACTTCATGATGCACGAATATGGAGCTTTCTTCAAAAACTTCAAAACAGCAGGAAATTGATGTTGCTTTAAAAAAATTTTTTAAGAAACACTTTTAGACACTCAATTACTCCCATTCTTTTCAACACATTATTATTGCTGAAAATGATTCATATGCTTCCAAGAAAATTAACTACCACTTGGGTCTCAAAATCTCTCTTTCAGAAGTTGCATGTGCTAAAATTGGCTGTTTGCTTACCTTAGATTTGTGATCTGATGTTAGTGTCTGAATTTTAATTTCCGTTTCTTTCTTCAATTCAACACAATTACTTCCTCTAAAAAAAAAAGGAAAATTGCAAATGTGTGCCACAAGTTAAACATCTCCCCATTCAGTCAGCTCTTACTAATTAAAATGTTAATCAAAGTTGAAGTGCTGCACTGTATTGGAATGAAATTATTTCTTCTGGCAATTCATTCACAACTTACAAAATATTGTTGGATTAATGATCAGTCAATTCAAACACCACATGATTAATTCTAGATTGGCCCAGCGATTATTCTGTTGCTGAGGATGTGTCAGGCATCTCCATTTATGATACTTGGTTCCTTTTCCAGGCTTAAAATACCTTGCCAAGAGAAACCAGTTTCTGCCTGAAAACTTACAGGCCTATTCAGTGCCTTGCCATGATTTTAGACTCTGCTTTTAGAGTAATTTTGTTACTCATATTTAGTTTGATGCAGAGAAAACAAAGTCATTTGAACAATTACCTCCCAGGGTGATTTGGGTGTACTAAATTTGAACACCTACAGAAAAGTGTAGATGTCTCTCCGTGAGAATAAAGGAATGAGCTGCTAAGGAGGGGCCTGGAATGAAACAATATCTTGAGAGAAGTGTGTTTGGACACCACTGTAACATTTCTGCGTTGGTTTATCCACTGATGCAAAGTGATGCAGCTCCCCTGTCTGGACAGGGACACGTTCATTTATCAGCTGCAGCTGGCTCTAATAAGGATGGTCATTGCTTGGCTGCAGTAGCATTAATCCATGTTTGCTCCAGAAATGGAGATTTATGAAACTCTTAACAAGTTTAAATCCTATTTTCATATCAAAGTACTGCTAGACTTAGAGAAATTAGCAGGAAATTTTATCATCAAACAGTACCAGGAAAGCCCTTACTGAAAATAGTGTGGTGTGTCTTGTCTCCCCAAGGGCCACCAGTCATTTATTTTCTAGCCAGAGCAAGGGAAATTGTGTAGATGTTTCTAACACTGATTTGATACTTTGGAAGCAATCTAAAGTCATAGAGAGAGGTTCTGACCACTGTTACTTCTGCCTGAAAAAACCCAGCAGCTGAAAGGGAAGTGTCTTTGATCACACTGTGAGCAGGGTGTGGCTGTAATGGAATATTCGATTTGTTGATCAGTGTGAAAGACATTGATTCTTAGGTGTGAATCAGACACACTTTATCCCAAAATAGCCTCATTAGTTCAATCACTGGACTCTTCAGAATCCCAGATATCCAAACTGCCAGCTGATTCCTTCTCTGGAGACGCAGATTTCATCATATCCCAAGGCAACTTCCAGCCAGTTTGGACACTGGGCATAATGGGAACTGCCCCCAGCTCCAGTGGCAGAGCCCATGGTTGAACCACGGAGTCACAGCTGGGAACAAACACCCAGGGACAGCCCAACCCAGTGTCACCTACCCGTGCTCACACACACAGACACAGGGATTTCCGGACAGTCCCAATAAATCAGAAGGATCTCTACGTGCCCTGACTCCAATTCCGAGTGGGAACACAACCATACCTATCCCCATATGCCTCTCTGAGATTTGTAAGCATTTGAAGTGTATGACAGAAATAGCACAGGGAGCAAAATCCCGTCCATCTGTCAGTGAATTAGCATGTGATTAAAAAATCCTACTTTGCTGAACAAGATGCAGTTGGCATTTGTCGCACCATGTGGCAGAAATGGACCACAAAAAAACCCACACAAGATCAGAAGAGAAAGTTGCCTTTACACCTATCAAAGGCCTTTTTGTCAGGAAATAATCTGACAATTTCAATATGAATGCCTTGAAAACACGTTTTGCAAGTTCTCTTACAACTTTTTTTGCTTGCAAATGCTCCAGAATGACAGCCAAGGAAATGGAGCATGTCCTGTACTCGCTGAACCCAGGACTCTGGATTCATCAGAGAGCACTTCAGTTCAATAAAATTTATAAGTGTCAACCAATGTGTTCACTTTTCAGCATGTCCTTTAATACACTGCCCAGCTGGGGTGGGCATAAGCACCTTGCAGAATGGGCTTCCAGGGCTCACCCTGAAGGAAGCCCTTAAAATCTTCTGCTATGGCATTACAAAGTGTTCTCACAGAAAGTCTGTGTTGATACTGATTTTGGTTTGGCTGTTAATTAGATGCCAACAGTCAGTCCCGTAAAACTGAAAGAGCCATCTTTCAGTCATCACAATCAGGTGACTGAGAGCTCTGGAGTCCATGGAAACTATGGAATCATGGTAAGGAACAGCATTTGGCTTTGCAGTGGAGCTGCTTCTGCAGTGTTCATTTCCAATTTTATTTTTAACTCATAATAAGAAACTATCATAAAGGCTTTGGTGGCCATGGAAGAAGTGTTATAAAATTAAGAAAAGATGCTGCAAGCAGCCAATGAAGTGACCTCGAACTGGGAATCAAATTGTCCCATTTTTGGGTACTCTGGACAGCATTGTTATCCAGAGCTTCCCAATATTTATTGCACAGAGACAGCCTTTTCCACCTTTAACTTCTTGACACACCTTCCTTGGCTATTTAGCCTGGACAGGCAGAGGCACTGGCTCCTTCTCAGGCCAACAGGAACACTGAGATTCTTAAATACCAGAGCACAGGGAAACCTTTCTGCCCCCACAATAATTATTTATGTATATTTATTTAAACAATAATTTATTTAAAATTATGGTGCAATGCCCAGAGTTCACTTCTCTGCCACTGTAGTAAATAACCTGACTGTAATTCAAAATCCAGCTGTATCAGTAACATTCTGCTGTGTTGTATTCAATAAAATTAAATCAAAGCCACATTAAATTAATCAGTCCTGCAGTTGTCCCCTCTGTTTTGAGAAGGAGTAATTTTCTGGAAGAAACTCCTTGGATTAGAAGTATTTGTGTGCTTACAGTTCTCCTGTCTTGGACAAAAAGAAGAACAGCATGAACTGTGAGCTTTCAATAATTTAGTGAGAATTCTCCTTACCTTGTTTACTTTTGACAGCTCTGTTTCTGTTCCTTTGCAACACACACACTCAAAAAACCACCACCATTCCAAATAATTTACAGAAAAAGTATTCTTGGAAGAATCCAGGGCCTAACAGGCATCTATGTTCAGTATTCAGCAAGTGAGTTGCTGCCAGCTGTTGTTGCCAGATGACAACAATATGAAATTAAGAGCAACTATTAGCATAGCTGGATGTGGAACTGAAGTAGTTCCTGCTGGTTCAAAGAAATTCCAGTGACAGGGTGAAAGGTGGAGAGGAGAAACTGCTGCCAGATGAGAAGCAAGGCAACAGCAGGTCCTGCTACCTAATTCCAAATCAGAATTAGACATTTTATTAAAGTCATCAGCATCTTCCAGGAACCTTTCTGGGACAAGCAGGAGATTCACACGATAATATCCCAAGCCATCAGCTTGTGCAAATCAAAACAACTCCACTGAAGTCAAAGGAGTAAGACTGATTTATCCCACCTGAGGATCTGAAGGTTTTTTGTCAAAAAAAAACTTCAACTCAACAGCACAGCAAAAGTCTATTATTTTCAAACACTTGGGATTTAAAAGCCAGCTTTTCCCCTAAAATCAAATCATCGCTACTTTCTGGTCGTTAGAGATGTTGAGGACCTTAATGTGCTCTCACTGAACATGACAGTGACATTCCCTGGGGAGTGCAGTGAGACCAGACCAGACCAGACCAGACCAGACTACAGAAATAAAAATCTGAGGCAACTCCTTTGCTTTTACTTTTAAAATTCTGATAGCAGCAGACCAGAGAAAGGCAGAGTGAGTCCAACATTTATGGCCCATTGCTAAGGCTCACTCTCAGGTTGATGTAGGATGCTGGTTCAAGCTGCAATGACCTTTTAGTGAATGATTTACTGCAGACCACAAAAGCATAAGATATCAAATCTATTTTAAATCTAAAGAAAAATAATTTAAAATAATATCTTACCCCTTCTTCTTGATTGCCTTCTCTAACATTTTCTCATATGATACCTTTTCTTTATCATATTGGGCCACTATTTTGTCAATTTGTGTGCAGTGCAACTTCTGCATGGCGCTGTGCTCCTGGAAAACAGTAGGACCTTACCATTAGGTTGCTGGATTTCTGATGTTCAGTTTTCTTATAAGAAAGAAATATCAGTGTAGGAAATATCAGTGTACGAACAGGCAACTCTGACAGTGAAATTTAATCTGGGCTAGCCGTGCGGTATGAAACATCCCAGGTATTCCATCACAAGCACTAAAACATTCCTCTTTTGTTTGAAAAATTAAAACCCGCAGTGAACCGTAAAAATATGGTATATTTTGAAACAAAGTAATGATGGGGAAAAAGTAATCTGTTGGAATAAATGCCCATTTAAGTGCAATCCTGAAGATCTGGCCCATGACCCCCAGTGGCTGCAGCACTCTTATCATTAAGAAATCCCACCTTGTGGCAGAGTTTCTCCCTTAGCCAGCGACAGCAAGCTGTGCAATACAACTTAACTTTATATTCTCCTTTATCAGAACAGCAGCTCATAATGATGCAAATATTTGACCAGCACAGAGAGCACCAAACAGTGAGTTTACACTACAATAGGAAAAATGGTTCTTTCATTTATGTTATTTTATTAATACCCAATTGCCCTGCATTTTATCTAATCGTGGCAAAAAGAACCTCATTAATTAATATGGCTTCATCCAGGACTTTATCTCCATCTTTTATAGCTCTTCTTGCATCTATTCTACACTTGCTATTCTACTGCTCTTTATTACTATTTTGTATACACCTTTGCTTTATTCACGCTTTCTTCCTCTGAAAGTGCTAATTAAATACTTTTACACTCACTTTTACCAAAACACTAATACAAATGCTGCAATGCTTTTAAAAATCTAGTTCTGGGCTGTACCCCAGCACTCCAGCCTCTGCCAAGCACTTCCCTAGGGAACACATACAGCTTCCAAGTGTTGTATTCAGAGCAGGGAACTGAATTTGCTGTTCCACAGAGGATTTAAAGAGAAACAAATAGACTCTGTCAATATTAAAACACGCCAGCCTCACCAGGGGGTGTTTACATTGACTAACCAGGCAGGGAAAAATAGGGACAGGGAAAAGAATGACTCAAGCTTGACAGCAGCAGCCAGCCACAGGTGAAGGGATTGAGAGCATCTCTCAAACTACCCAATTCCCTTTGAGTGAACATAACTGTCCAATTCTTGCCATAAAGGACTAAGAACAAACTCTGCAAAGCATGAGACTTCTGCCCACTCCATGATCTAAGAGGGCAGGGCATGCAGAGCTAGAATTCCTGCTTTTCCCTCAGGGCAGCCATCAGTTAAGCCCTCACTCTTTATCACAAGCCCACTGAAATCTTTTGCAGATCCCCTCTACTGCTACATCCTGCTCATGAACAACTCTTGCATCTGAAACATAGTGTGGATAATATCCCCCTCATTCCCTTCTCTGGTCTTCCTCCCCATATGAGTTTGATTTTCTGTCTATGTTCAAAAGAAAATCCATCACACTTCGATACTGTGGCCCAAACTTCTGTCAAGATTCTAAGAAATACGAGTGGTTTTTTATAGCAACTTTTGTTCTCAAATGCCAAGTTTCAGTTGGTAACATGTTTTAGGTTGATTCAGAGTATGTTTGCAGGTAAAACTCTCCTCAGGCAGGTTGTCATGATTTCCTCAAGTCCACTGAATTTGCACACCTTTCACATGAATATATTCACAGATTACATGTCATTACAGACTGAAGCCACAGATCTGCCAGTGCTCTGAGAAGCCACCTAAATGGTACAAAAAGACTCAAATCACAGCAAGTATCCATGGGAAAAGAATAAAGAGTCATATACTGCTCCTTTGGGGCATGTGTGTGTGTGCAGAAATCACAGTTCAGCCTATTAAAGGGAAGAGGAAATAAATTCCCATTATACAAACTGTTATTCCTGCCTGGTATCTCCCAAAAGCAACACAAATACTGTGTACAACTGAAAACTGAGCTCTGGAGGATTCTCATTACAGAATACAAGGATGAGGAAATAAAAAGAAGGAACTAACATTTCCAATTCAAAAATCCATTTTGCAGAACTTTATTAGTCAACAGTCTCATTGTCTTTTGAACTCTTGCTTTTGCATTGCGAAGTGGACATTTTTTTAATGTTCTTTTTTACTAGGCTTTAATTCAAACAGTACATATTTTCAATGTCAATATGAATATGCAGGAGATGAATTTGGGGATTTATATCAATTATGCAATTCTGGTTACTGTCTAGAACCATATCAAATTCCTCAAGGGGCATTTGTGACTACCCTGTCATGTCTGAAACCTCCAGAACTGTACACCACAATCCTCTGTTGTGCTGCTGGCTGGTAGAGAATATATCAAGGTAATCCTTTGCTATCCTTCCTCCTCTGTCTAGCCCAAAAAGCACAGAAACTGCCTAACAGCCCTGAAAAATATNTTTTTCAAAAGTCAAACTCAAGGAATACTCCAGCACCAGAGGCTGATAGCTTCCAACTGGACTGAGGTTTGGATCATGTTCTTTGCTCACAAGAGCAATCATCTGCTCTTCAGCAATCCCAACAGAGGGATTTTTGGAGAATGTTATCATAGCTGGTGGAGCCAAAATGGCTGAGATGCTGAACAGAAGTAAATAAATGAAAGATAACATCAAAGAACAACAATAACAGAGTGTTGTGTGCTGGGAAGCCTGGCACCACTTAATTTTTGTCCTCCATAATGCATTTTCCAAAGCCAGTTTAGATGGAAAAGCATTAGACTTTTCTTTCCTTAAACATCATGAACAATTCCCTTCTGCTTATTTACTCCTCCAGATCTCTGGAGTGTCTATAGTTAAACAAGAACCAACCTATTTCTGGAGCTCTCAGGTTCACTCTGCTTCAAACCCTGGCTTCCTGAGGCTGATCATGGACAACCAGCTGCAGAGTTCTCCTGCTCCACCCCAGCTGATACAATGCCCTAAGAACAGTGATGAGCACACCGAGCACTGCCCTGAGATCAGCTCTGAGCTAACGTGGCTGCACTTCCCTGCTCAGACTCTCTCAGTTCCAGGAGCTGCCCTTACTGGAGCCTTTAGGCAGGCATGCCCCAGGCAGGGCCTTTGTTGTTAGGACAGGCTCACCCTCTGTACTTAGGACCAGCAGGACTCAGGTTGACTGAGACACAAAATAGCTGTGCTGGAGCTAATGCTGAAAGCCCTTCTGAGTGCACAGCACTTTTAGATTATGGCTGGCAATTTTTTCCTCAGATTAGAGGAAGCAAGTGCAAGCCTGAACAGATGGATCATTTTTTTTTAATATTAGCAAGCACAGTCTTGGCTCAGCTATCATGTGGGTCACGTGTTTGAGGGAGAGAGACCCCTGAGTATGTCTGTTTTCTACATAAGCACAGGACCATTCCTATAGCAAACTGCTTGCTGTTGGACAATGAAATTACAAAGTAGTGTCTAAAAATAAAAAGCTCCCAAAAGATCGACCCTGTGAAGGTCTAGAAACTGTTGAGGTCAAAAAGTGTTGGTGACAAACACTTTTCTTTGCACACAACACAAAAATGCAAAAATCACTCATTTCCCCTCTGCCCAGAGTCAAGTAAGAAGCCTGAAATGTAACTATTTGATTTTCTTATATGGCTATCAATACTAAGAGCCCCACACAAGTGCCAATTATTTCTCCATACTTCACTGTACAGAGTCCCACCCCAAACAACAGTCATGAAAATAAACATAAAGACTGGTATTAAAAATGCCCAGGCAACCACATGACATCAGATCTGCAGTGAAATTCGGAAGCAAAGACAGCAAGGGGGCAACTGCCCCAAAAGCCCAGAATGGATTTGCGTGTTTGCCAAGATCCAGAACTTAAGATTTATTTTCTTCACTTATTATAACTCTTTCTGTAACAAGAGTAACATTTTCTAACAAAAGAAGGCAGGGGAAAATATGCTGTAAATTTCCAACATGAAGTATATTTGTGGTAGTGTTGTCTGTAATTGTGGTATCACTGGCAGGAAGAAGCTGGCTATACAGTGATTAACACAGATATAAATGAGGAGGACCAGGGCACTTCATTTCTCAGCTCCACATCCCAGGTCTCTCTGGTGGTTTTGCAGTTTCTCCAGCTTTCAGTGCAGCACCACCTCCCATCATTGCTGCCCTGTTTTTCCATGCTACCTAAGTCATGCAAGAGGGAGCAAGATGAAATCACTACCTGGAAAGGGTGAGCCTGGGATGTTTATATGAGTCAAAGAAACGTGCACCCAGTCTCAGACACACAAAGGGTTGCCAAAGGGGAAATGTGCTCACTGCAGCATATTTCAGTGCATTTAAAACATAAATGCCTTTCTTGGGAGTCCAACTACCACTCCTTAGTCTTTCCCTTTAATTTAATTAGGAACTGGCTGTGCTAGTGAGCAACTGTTTTCAATTAGGCTCAGAGAACTCTTAATGATCATACCTTGGCATGTTTCTTCTTTAAGGCATTCAGCTCTTTCTGTTGTTTCTTTAAATGCTTTATATAAGCCTAAAAAAAGAGAAGCTGGATCAATTTTTCTGTGGCCATATTGACTTTAACCAGGTAAAATCCTGGCTACTTAGAACAAAAAATTAGGAGCACATCCCAAAAAGTTTGTGTCAATACATACCTTCATTTGCTTTAAATCTTCTATCTTCACTTGAGGAATGAGGTCTATACCTAGGAAGATATTGATAAAGTTTATCTAAAACTTCATACATACTCGTATAGCTCATATTCAAAATTTGAGTTCTACCACAGCAACCCACATTTAACTTCACAATTAATTAATGTCTTTCACCACATAAAAAAAGTAATCACAGGTGAATGAAAAAATTATTCATCAAGATACAGTAAATTTCCTTTTCCCATGCACTCTTCAATCAATTGGCTTGTGGAGAAAGAATTGAAGCACGGAGTGTATTTTAATCTCTTACAGTTCTGGACTGAAGTGTCAAAATACAGAAATCTAAGAATTGAAAAAAATCTCCTTTTCAGCAAACACAGCAAACCATTTATGAATATTAAAACAACTTCAGAATTTTGGTCCCTAGTTGGAGATTGCTCTGGCACCACTTCTTTCAGTGGAGAGGTTTCTTGGGCAGGGTTCTACATGACTACAGAAGGATTAACTGAGGCTAGGTGTGCTTCTCCTCAGGTTAAAACACAGCAGGGAAAATTTACCTGCAGCCTGTGTGGTAATGAAGGTAAAATTTGCATTTTGGTAAATACCAGGCTATGGGAAAAGGGGCAGAAGTGAGCTCCAAGACTAAAGGAGAGTTTAAAAAATGAAGGAGAAACAGAAAACCAAAAGAAGTGAAAATTCTAATGAAATTTCAATCAATCATACAAGACTAACAGTCCTATGTAGATGAATGAAAATATGTTTTGATCACTTTAACTGCAATGCAAACAAAACCTGATCTCATTTTATATTTATGCTTTAATAAATGTTTTGTGACATATTACGGGGTTTTTTAAAACCACTAAGCACATCCTTTATGTAAGTGTTAATAAAAATGTCAATATAATGCCGTGAGAGTTGTAATTTTTAGGCTTTTCTGAGGTTTCACCCAGAAATGTTTGCCTGTGTGTAAATACACTGCAAATATATTTAGTTAACTGCTCTTAATAGTGCCTGTGGACTATAAGATTTCCTTTGCCTTGAAAAGGACTTTCTGGCTTTTAAGGTGAATTTAACTGGAAAATGCTCAGCCACTGTGAAAAGGAAACAGAAAAGGAGGAGAAGAGGTAGGCAATTTCCTTAGGGAATATGAATTTTTTCTTTTCTTAGAAGCATAAGACACTGCTGAAATATATGGTATCAACATTAGTCTAGTAAATGAGACAGGAACAGATGTAGGCACAGATAGAGGCTGAAGTTTTCAATAACACAAATCATTTAACTCTTCTTGAAAGTCAGAGAACAAAAAACCCCACATTCTTGTGCATTTGAAAGCCTCCCATTTTGCTGGATAACTAATTCCTAATAGCAAGATGAGTTGTATATTTTAACAGTGGTAGAATTATTCAGATCTTAGTAAATCATAGCAACAAGAAATACAAAATAAGGATCATTACATGGGATATAAGAATGAACAGCTCTGTTATAACATGCAAGAATATGGTTAAAAATTGCAGACAGGAACGTGTTAAGTACTGAAGCCTCAGTTGAAGAGCAGGGCTGCATCAGGCTGCTGTGTTTAAACAGACTTTCTGAGGATTTTACTTTAAAACATTTACTACACAGAACTACCACAGAGAACATTTCCTTAGTTGTCCAGGTCTGACTCCCTGGCCACCAGGAATCAGTTGTCAACCCCAGCAAATTTCATGCTTAATTAATGCACAATAAAACTAACACATGTGCATCCTGGTGATGACACATGAAATAAGAAAACACCTCGCTGCATAAAGTGACCTGGGCTTTACACCAGGGAAAAACTTTAGAAAGAGTTCAGGTGCCAGAGACAACCTGAACCTTTGATTCACTGCCAAAAGTGACTCCAGGGAAATGGCATTTTGGTTCTCAAGAGATCCCTTCACAAGTGTGTACTCAGCCACGTGTGCTTAAATTTGAGAACAAGAGCCCTCCGTGCTCCTTTTCCCTTTGGGCCAAGGTGGATGAGGAGTGAACCACACTGTAATTCTTGTGGCCCATTAACAGAAATATTTATTGTGTTTCATTCAGCTGTACAAATTTGTTTTCTCACTTAATCTTCATTACCTGTGATGATATGGGAAAAACAAATAATCCCATTTGACTGTGTAAAATGACTTTGTAGAGTGAACGGTGAAGAGTTAGGAAAAAATACTTATTCACTTATAAATGAGCACATTTAATTTTTTTTTTTTAACAATAAACATGCCATTTCCATAATCACTACTCAGAGTAAAACCACACTGTGAAAACATTTCTAATTGTTGGGAAATCTCTACAGAATCCAGTGAATTCTAAATACCTTTAATTACTTTAATCTGCAACTCTGCCAAGGGATTTGTGAGGGGAGAAAAAAAGCAGGAGAGTTTCTGTGGGCTATGCCAGATAACAGTCACTCCCGTTGGCACTCCTCCAGGAGTCTTTACTAGTAAACTATTCCCAGAGTCATGCAGGTTACGTGTATAATATACACTTATATATATTGAAAAAAAATAGCAGTGTACTATAGGTGTACAGCTACATGGAGAGGTCGCTTGGTGAAATAAAGCTGTTTTACCTTTATACAGCCATTTTAGTAATACACCAAATTCATTTGCAATTAGACAAAGACAACTCCCAATGGCAAAATGATAAGAATGAACATAACTGCAAAACTAAACTTGAATAATGAGTGTTTCTCTGTGACTTCCTGTATCACTTCAGAACAGAGGGAGTGATTTTTGTGTACCTTTCTTAGCGTCGGTCCCAGACCCAAAGCCTGCAGTGGTGCTTGGTCGAAGCTCAGAGCTGCTCTGAGGTGTTACATTGGCTTTGGGGTTGTTGGCTTTTCCTTTCCTGTCATTCTTTGAAGTGTCATTTGGTACGTCAGCTATATCACTCTGAAAAAAACATCCACATCATTATACACTGTTCTTTTACCTTTAGTGTAAAAAGCTGGGGAAATTTCTGAACTTGCTTACTTTAAACATAATAAAATTGCAGCATATTTTCAAACAATACTACAGTAAAGCATTTCTAACCTATTTCAAACAGCTACTTACTAAAATACAACTCCATCCCCATTTATTAAAATCTCTCCTTCTAAAAGAAGTATTAATGTGATCCCTGAAAAGTCAGTGAGTATTTCAGTAAATGACATAAGCCAGACAAAATATTTGAAAATGAAGAATGATAAGGTGCATTGATTGGAGAAGGACCAGTTTGCTTTAAATGAAGAATGCACTATGGACAGAAATGGGCTGTTTGTCATTGACTCTACTTACAGTTTCAATACCCATAGCTCTCATTTGGTCTGCTCTTTTTTCTGTGATAGACAAAAATTTCTTTGGATCTGATAAAGCATCCACAATATCTGTAAGAAAAAAACAACAGCAACTTTTTGTGAGCTTTGGAGGCATTTGGAGATCAGTATTTTACACAAGCTTTATTCTATCCCTGTTATTATGAGACATGGCTTGCAACAAGAGTCCAGCTTTCTGTAGCAAATTTGGCAGGACTGGAAGTGTTTCTTTCCACAGCACCTGGAACATGGATCAGCTCATAATGCACCAAGATGTGATATTAATCCAGGTACCTTATTTAGGAAAAACCCAGTGACTCCATCAGATCCAAGCTACTCTAACTTCCTCTCAGTTATTGACTCTAGAATTTGAGACCAGGATGGGATCTCCTGAGCCACAAAGCACTAACTTTGTCCCTTGGTTATTTGGGGGGGTGCTGAATGATTTGGGACTGCAGGGAATTGCAGAAAATGCCATTATATTTCCTAGCTGAAGAGCAGTTTCAGATGGGTTAAAGCAATCAGGTAAATTTATTCTCATTGGCCTTTGTGATGTTCCATGTCTGGAACATGACAGGCTGTGAAACAGCTTTTCTAGGAATGACCAATATCTGAATCTTGCACAAGACACACAACCCTGGGTACCAGACAGATTATTCAATCTGTTTTCCTTATGCAGTGATAAATAGGCAAGCACAGGTTTACAGGATGACAAAATCCCAGGAATTTTTTACCTGCATATTGAATAATCCCTTTCCATAATTAACTCCAACAGTCCAAAAAAAAAAAAAAAAAAAAAAGTGAAAATATACAACCCATCAAAAGCTTTGGGAAGAAACTTCTTGTGCAAGGAAGGGCTGTATCATCTCCCTCCAAACCTGACTTGTTTTGTGGAATGTTCCTCTGAAGCCACAGCACAGACAGGTCTCCCATTTCCACCAAAGTCGTATTAAACACTTAGCACTACCCTTGAAAGCTGTGTTTATCTACACAAATAGGTCATCTCCAGTAACTGCTGTGACCCATTGATGTCTTCTGAAATTTATTTCACATACACAAAAGCCACGTAGAATTTATTTTGAGCCACGGCAATGGATTGTGGCTCAGCACCAACTGTTTCTCCTCTCCCTAACTCATTAAGGATGTCTTTTTGTCCTTGGCACGCACTTTTCAGTGAAAACCCAGGGCTACCCTGCCAGCACGATGCGTCACTTGAAAATGGAACCTGATTATCACGAGCTTCTAGGTAGAAATGACTAACGAACGTGTTTGGGAGAGCAGGACCTCTGTGCATTGTGTAAGTAACCACACAAGCACATCACCAAAGGCTCAGCACTTCTGAGGGGGATGTGACTCATCCCTGCCTCTCACATTGTCATTTGTCCTCTGCTTACGCTTCCCTTTCTCCCCAAGGAGCTGAGCTGGGGGTGGGGAGAGGCATTTGGTGGGAGAACTGCAGTTAAATATAAAACTCTGAGAATCACAGGAAGAGTACATTACAGAGGACACCGACCACTAAGCTAAGCAGCCAGGCTTACTCACTACAGATTTCTATTGCAGAGGCTTCTCTTTGGAGAATGTTGCTTCATTTGCATCAATTTGTGCCATTGTTGTGTTTTACTGGGAACAGAGGGGCTGATGCAAATAAACCGCAAGAAATTACTAAGATATAAAATTAAAAAAAAGAAAAACACCCATCTTTTAAAGCCTACAATGCATCACCCATTCTAGTTATTATTCAGGGCACATTTTAAAATCTTACTCATACAGGTTAAAAAAACAAAAAAGAAAGAAAAAAGAAAGTAGGCAGCTACTGACTTGAGCTCTACCTTCCTACAGGTTTGCTGAAACAACCATGGAGATCCTAATGATAGCTCATAAAACAATGAGAAGTTCACTGCAGATGATAAGTAATTAAAAACCACATGCCAGCAGAATACTAATGATTCCACCTGAGTGTCAGAAGTTATTTCCCAGTTGCTCATCATGCTGCTCTTCTATATCAGTGAGGAAAATACATGAGGCACATCCAACCAGTGTGGGAAGGGAGAGGAGAACTATAATTGAACTCATTTAGTTCCTATTAATGTGGAGTCTGTTTTTGCCCCTGCTGACAGTAAACTACAACCAACAGTTCTCTCATTCTAGCAGCATTTTACTGTAACAATATTGTTACTTAGGGGTAGCAATGTTTTCCTACCTCTGTCAAATATACCATCTACAGCAATGCTGACAGTGTAGGACACAGTTTGCAAATTATAAACGGGTGTTGAAATTCTCTTTGAAAAACAAGTCTTTCACTTCTCTATGTGTAATTTAAAAAAATAAAACAAGCAAATCTTTTCTCCTTATGGGTCCAGCACACACAGCAGCTCAAGCCACATCAAACTCAGTGCTAAGTTTAAATTCTATTCTTAGAAAAAGTCTGGTATCATAAAACATCAGTCTCAAATCAGAAGCATGTCCTTAGTTGAGAAAATATTTCAACTGAGTCATTTACTGTCAAAAGCTTCAGTTCAGGTAAGAATTAAAGGACACATTTAAACGTGTCTCTTAGATTGATGGCTCAATTACCCTTGAGAATCTCAGGTTTAAGCAGAAGCTTATATCCCTCTTGAGACAAAGTCCCTGCAGTTAAACACTGTCGATGAAACGTGCTGCATAAGGGCATGGTGGTGCTCCAGGGCCTGTGGCAAAACTCCAGCTGCCTTGCCAGAAACCAGGATTTCACAGGTGAACAACAGAAATGCTTCTGTAACACTTTTTTCCCATGAAATATTGTTACCGAAGTCTCAGCCTGTGGATTTTTTAAAGTCTGGATAAACACCAGCAAACACAGACTTGAAGATAGGTTAGGTCAACCTTCCCTTCCTTCAGTTTGTACCATGGAAATCACACTCAGAGAATTGCAGCTGTTCTTTGCATAAGCAGCAGGTTTGAAAGAGGTTTTGTGAAGAGAAAAACACTGTTTTGATCAATAATCTTTCACCAAGAACCCCTAAGGTAACTGCTGTGGAGTCAGAGCACTAAAATTTAGTGCAATTCCTATTTTACAGTTTTAAACAGTTCATGTATTGTCCAATGTACAAGCAAATTTCATCTGGGGTGAAGAAGCCCTTTCCCTCAGGGGGAGCTCACTCAGTACACTGATTTTAGTGGTGTGATGAGTATTCTCAGCTCTTTGTTCCTATACACACACACACATGGCAATTTGCCACTGTTCAGTATAAATGACCACAGCTCTGCCAACCTGATCATGGAAATGGCTCACATTAAAAATAACTTTCCTGAAAACCCCAAACCAATTAAATCACACTAAAAACATGCAAAATCAGGAGAGAAAAGTGCAGAGAGGTCCTGGATGGTGAATTATTTCACAGGCCATTTCTAAAAATACGCCAGTATTCCCAAGAATATAGAACTGGTTTTGCGTGAAAAAACTATGTTTCTGCATATCGTTTGTTATACTTATATGTATATAACCATATACTTATATACTTATATCTATATAACCAATATAGATAAAGTACATCCTAACCTTACAGATATTTATGCCAGACAACATGTAATAAAAAACCCAAAAGACGACTCTTTCTAAATTGTCAACAAATTAAAATTGAGCTAAGTAGCAGTAGCTTATTTTCCACATTCTTTTTGTCACTTAGTAGATACATGCTATTATCATTAACACCGAGGCAGGCACTTGGTCAAAAAGCAGATTTCTTAACTCAATATCCAGAGATTCCAAGGAGTGAAGATACTGAATCTTTCCATCCTCCAGCACTGCATGTGTGCTTCCGGCTGGCACAGTGACACTGAAGCACTTCAGGACTTGCACACCAGCACTCAAGAGCCACAGCACACCGAGATAAAGGCTTATCTCACCTCCAAAACCATCAGGCACGTATGTTTTAAGCACAATGTTGCAGAAAACCGTTGGAAGCGAGAGTGGTTTGTTGCCCTCATTCCGAAGGGAAATGTGTCTGTAACCTGCTTGCAGCCCGTCCAGAGGCAGGATCCTCTGACCAATCAGCTTATTATTGTCATCATACACTGCTATTCTCAGGACAGCAAGATCAGGGAGGATAACCTGGAAAGCCACAAAATGCAGACATTCAATGACACGGATACAGTAGCTCCCTCCCCGCCTCGCATGTGTGAACTTTGTATGCCAGAAGCTATCATCACTCTAACATCAGGTCATTCCCTGCAAACCCCAGTTTTCAAAATTAATCTTCCCTAGAAAAGCTTTTTTCACCCTAAATAACGGGTAGATTTCAGATTATGTAAATCCTGCAGCTCACAGTTACACCAGCTGAATATTTTGTATGTTTATTTTTCAATACTGAAGACTGGTGGCACTGATAAGAAGGCAGGTAAATACTGCATGGGAAATGACAGATACAGCAGCAATCAAACGGCAGGTAGTGCTGGATCAGGAGGAATTATGACAGAAAGATGGGATTTGGGATGCATCCAAAAGGGCAAGGAGAGTGCAAGCTCAGGCTGATGGGGATGTTTGAGGTGCTGAAATGCTGTGCTGCCAGCAGAGGTGGGTGTGCTGCTCTCAGGACATGGGGGGTTCAAGGCATGCATGGGGAGCAGGGATGCTGCAGCCCCCTGCATCTGCCAGATCCCACCTGGGCTGACCAGGACAGTAACAAAGAGATCCCCTGCCCTCCTGGAGCAAAGGTGCTGCCTCTGCACGGAGCAGTGAGGAGGAGACTGACTAACAGAGAGGTGCTGCTCCTCTGCCAGCCCACCTTGGCTGTATGCTGGGAAAGATTTCCCACTCCTGCCCTACCTGGTGCTATTCACCAGCACCTCTGGGACAAAAGGGAAGACCTCAGTAAACTGTGTCTGCCTTCTCCCTTAGACTTTCCCCCTGCCACTTCCATTTTCAGTCTTGAGGGGCACAAAATAAAGGCTGCTTTTGGTCTCGGAGCCCATGTGAGCAGTTCATGGATATCCTGCTCTAGACTACAGCTTGGCACTCCCAGCACAGGTCACCACCAGCACTTACCCCCTCCTCCCCTCACACAACAGAGGGACAACACAGAACCCAGGTTAGAATGACTGAAACTTTATTTTAATTCAAATAAAAACGAGAAAACATGACAGAAGAACAATCAAACACAGTACCTGAGAACAACTGTGTAGGGTTAACCATCAGCTTGAGGAGAACACTATATGTCAAACAGGGCAGGTAAGATCTCTCCCCTACAGGTCACAGATCAGCACATCTTTCATTACATGATGGTCTTTGACATAGATTTGCCAGGGAGCAGAAGTGGGGACTAAGTTTATTGTTCCCTTTCCATTAATTTGGTCTGTGGTATCCTGGTAGGCACTTCCACCCTCATGACATTTTAGCACTGTGCCTTCAGTATCCCCAGCTAGAGGAGTCCTTCCTGCTGTGTTTATGCCACTCACCTGCTTGATCTTCAATGTACATTGATTACAATGCTAAGATATGGTAAGGGCCTGAGGTGAAGAAAAATAACTTCTTGGCTGACCTAAGAGTTCAAGAGAACGTGTGCCCACGTCACTGCTCACTGCAGAGTAGTAATGAGAAATACTGGCATCAGCCTCTGAACCCATGTCCCAACACATAGGTGCCCCCCTTTCAGACTGGAGCTGTGCACCCTGGAGTTTATGGCCCTTCTGATGTAAGAAATCAGGCAGCAGCAGGTGCTGGTCATATGGCCAGCAAACCATGGGCAGCAGAATTGCCTGTACCTAAGCATCTTCCCTGTGCCTCCTCATACACAGAGAAAAACACTTGAAGTCACATTCATTCCAGAATATGAGCTCAGAAAAAACTCTTGCATCAACTAAATTTCTATTAAAAACTGGCTATGCTGTTAGGAAAGCAGATTAAGTGTGTAATATACCCAAGTGTGAAGTGTTATCACCACTCGGCAAAGTCTGAACTTTGGAATAGAAGTCTGAACTTTGGAATAAAAGAGCAACAATTTTGCATGACAACAAAACAGGTGTAAGCAAAACAGAAGTTATCAAAGACAGCACTGTAACACATGTAGTTTGGAAGAAACTCCAGGCAACAGAAAAAAAATAAAATAAATATATATATATATATGTGTGTACCATATATATATAAAGACTGAGAGATAAAAACTGAACATGGACAAATGATCTCTCTCTTTAAATCCCCCATGCCAAGAAAAAAAGGGGTGTTTTTCTTTTGGTATTGAAAAAAAAAATAAAGAAAAAGGTACATGATGCACATGGACTACTGAAGGAGGGAGCTGGCAACACGCCTGAGGAACACAGCACCCTTCCAACCTTTCCATGTAATGACATTGACCTTAGCTTTGGATGCAGCATCTCACCTGCCCTCTGGGCTGAAGGAACAGTGCAAGATAGCAGCCACTGCCAGGGCAGGGAAGAAGAAATCTCCAGGGAATGATGGTGTCCACCAGCGGGGCTCATTCTGAGCAGACTGCATACCTTGAACACAGGCATGGTCACACAGGAGGTGGCTACCTCCAAGTGGGAGGAGGAAGCAAAGGGGAGGAAAAAGCCAAATGGAAACAAAAACAACAACAAAAAAATCATGTGATAGCTACAGAGGTTATCCGTTAGAAAAATAAAACCAAAACAAAATTAAAAAAAAAAAAAACAACAAACCAAAACCAAGCAGCCTCTTGAAAGCTGATTTCAGCTTTCCATTGTTTACTGCAGTAAACAGGGGCCCTACAAACCCTTTTGCATGGGAGCAGCACTCATCTGTGTGAGCAGTCAGGCAGGGCTGGCTCAGGAGGGCAGGGAAGCTCATGGGCACAGGCACTGGCACAGCACAAACTGTGCTTTCCACAGATCCCACATCCTACCTTCCTAAAGACAAAGGATTCCTCGTTGTAAACAGGGTTCAGGCCGTTGTTCATCACCATGCGCGTGCGGAACTCCTTGCGTATCGTGTCCGTGGGCAGCCCGTACATATCCACCTCCACGTACGTCCCGATCTTCTTGTCTGACAAGAACTGGCCAGATATCACCTGCAGCACAGGAACAGGGTAAGGAAAAGCAGTACAAAGCAAGAATATTGGAAATAGTGGTCATTTTTCACTGACATCATTTCAAGAAATGGTTTATAGCTAACAGATGCATTTAGTTCCTCATATGAAAATGGGGTATTTCAACTGCAGCTCTTTGGAAAAGCTTTTGTGATTGGGTATATAAATATAACCTTCACCTGGAATGACTGTGCTGTGGTGTTACCAGCTGTCAGTCATCCCAACCAGCCAGTGTCTCACAGTTGCATTCACTGTATGAAAACAGTGAACGGAACAACCAGAGTTGGCACTGCTATTCCACAACTTCAAACATTCTGTTCAGAAGCACTTTTTTCTATTATACACCCTGAGCCCAAGAGGTGAAAGGAAACTATTGCTCTGCTTTCACTTAGGGTTTGAAACTCATGTGTCATGTGTCACTCTGACTCCACATTAAGTGTCTGGAAACTGTAGGATGCTTAAAAAGTGAAAAAACAACAAACCCACACGACTCCTCTGTATTGTTATATATATGAAGATTTGTTGCCATTTCACTCCAAGTCAAGATTAATCTAGCCACAGCAGGTGATTACTCCAGGGAAAAATTTTATTCCATCAAGATGATGTATTACTTAAAAATACAGCTAATGTTTTCATTACTACAATCAAGGAGGGAAGAAAAAAAACCTGAAACATAATTTCACAGACCTAAGCTCATTCCAAACCTTTTTGTTTCCATGACCTAACATCATTCCAGGGAACACTCTGGATAATAGATCTGAAAAGTTATGTGGCTGAGGACTATCATTGATGGTTTTTGGTCCACTCAATTCCTTAATTACAAAATTTATGTGGAATTTTATACTAGTTTTAGTCACAAAAGAAAAGTGACTGTCAAAATACGTGACCTAGGAACTATCTGATCCCAATCCCTTCTTGGAGGGACTGCGCTTTCATTACCATTGAAGAAAAATAACTTTAATAAAACATGTTTATTCTTCTAGAGGTGCAAATGGAACTTAGTTCAACATCTAGAATGCGTGAGGAATGCTTGGCCAGAGAGGGTGTGACATTTAAATGCAGCATATGGAAAATGCTAAATGAAAGCTGAAGTCTTTTGCTCACAAAACAGGTTTTACAATCATCAGCCTCCTTCCAAAATTTGATACCAAACCATGCTTTAGAACTACAGCAGGAGCTTTATGGACTTTGTTACTCATAGATAACTCCAAAGTAAGGGCCTGCCTCTCACCAATCATTTTTCTCTATTCTTTTTGAAAACATCCTGTCCATGTGTGCCCAGATTCCTCCCTGCCCTGTGGTGACAAGTGATGTGCAATTTCATATTGTACATGGGCATGAACTTCACTCCTTTATCCATTTGTGTGGGCTCACATGTTTCAAAAAGACCATGCTGTAAGATATGACAACGTGTAATAATGCATAATTTCTCAAGTAAACCAAGGCATCTTAGCCAGCAATAAAAAAACTAAACAAGTGGAAACAATTTAGTGAAACCTACAGTCCAAGCACATTTACTGTATATATCCTATTTCTGCTGATTTTACATGTGCTTTTGGATGTGATGACAGCTGTCTGTGGCTGTTTTACCTGTACAGAACACGTTGCAGCAATAACACCATCTACAGGAGTTTCAGAGAACGGGTCAAACGTCCTGTCTGGTCGTCGCATGAAATCTGGCTTCAGTAGATACCTTATTTCAAGGCAAGAAAGGAGAAAATTATTCTTGAGTGGAAATTAAAATTGTACTAAATACATATGAAATGGATGTTCTGCCTTTAAGCAATGAACTCTCCTACAGCACTGTAAAATACAGACTCATTCCAGCTGCAAGTGTGAGGAAGTAAAAGAAAGTATTATGGTTGTCTGGAACACAGATAAATATTATTCCTCATTTTGAATTACCAGCTACTGAGAGATGAAATCAATCCTGGATTTTAAGATAAAAATAAATGTAATATAGTCAAGGACATTTCAAAACAACTGAATAATACACTTTAAATATATAGGGAGTTACCATATAGTAAAACACAGAGGGTCTCATTTGTTTTAATTCTTTAACACTTCGGAAAAACACAGAGGGATTTTTCAATTTTATTTTTCCAAATGAAGCAGTTCCTTAAGAGTTTCACTTGGATTTCAGCTTGAAATTTCACTAAATTTCAGCTTGAAGCTAATTTTTTCATTGTGGTCAGGAAACCTTGAGGGAAACAACTGATAATATCAGATTGTTAATTAGAGCAGCGTGAGAGGTACCACCACAATAACACTTACAATACCTCCCTGAGGACCTTACACTGGATCAACATATCAATGAAGCCAAATATGTGCTCTGATGCACCAAAACCCGAGGATTCTGCCACCAAAATGAAACAGCAGTTGGTCACAAAAAGGCTGCACGTTAGAGACATTCTCTTCCACTGATGGAAGAAAATGCGTAACTAGACAAACCTTGCTAATTCTGCAACCCTGACAGAAAAAGCTGCTAGAAGATTAATTTTTATCCACCCTCAGCCTCTCTAGTGAATCTCTGGTACACAATATTATAAGGGCATAGCTAGAACTCAGAAATTTAGAAATGCTAGAAAAATTCCAGTGGAAAGAATGTCAATGTTTTCTCCAATTTTTTAATAATATGGTTTCTGTTCGAAAGTAATTTTACTCCTTTTTCTTCCATTAAAAATGTTTTTCTTCCATTAGAAATGTGATCTCTTAATATTTTGTTAATTTAAAGTGGTTTGAGGCGGCAGAGAATTACTGGAAACTTCCTTAGCCTCTGTTTTCAGCCTGCTGAAATAAAAATTGCTGAAACCAGAGTGGTTTGAGCTTGTTTCATCAGCATGAAAGCTGCAAGTCTGAGAAAAGANTGAATAAGATCTGCGGTAGTAAAAGAGTAGTTCCTTCCCTGGAGGAGTTTGCAGATTTTAATGTGCTCCTGGACTGTCATTTCCTGTGATTCGTTAAACGTCTCCTTTTCTCCTGATATTAATGATCAGTCTGTCCTATTAAGGTCTATACTCAACATTTGAGAAAAATCTATCAGCACCACTTGAACATCCTCTGTCATGCAAAAATCATGAGCAAGAACTTAGATGAAACACTTCAGTAGTCTTCGTGAAATCTGTGCTCCAATTAAGAGTACACAGATTAAAAATATGTTCCCTATGTATTCAGGCTCCATTTGTCCAAGTAAACCTGGCAGTTCTGTGAACTGTGCCATGAATCTCCATTCTGAGGCACAGCTTCAAAGAAAGGCTGAGAACAGAAGGTGGAGATGTATTTAAATAACTGTGTACAGAATTCACGACCTTCATAGTATGAACACAAAGCCTCTTCTGGCTCATTTAAAAACTGGGCATAATTAAAAGCATATTTCATTAGAATACCTCCTTGTGGGGGATAACGCTCCCTGAACTCTGCTAATTTCTACTCTTCACCTAGCATCCCGTTCTCCTTTTGTAACACATAATTAATAGTGACAAAATTTTATTAAAACCTTAGTAAAGGACTCTGATACACAGTGACAACAGTTTAAACCATATCACTCACCCGCATGATCCATTGTACTCAAATTTGCCTTGATTCAACTGCATTGCTAAATCTGCCAAGAGAGAAAATTTACTAACTTCCCTGCTGAATAATGCAGATCATGAACTAAATCAGAAAATAAGACTGTTTGTCCCGAATAATCAGTTTAAATAAAGAAATAAATTTAATGCATATAAAACACACATCTAAGAAATAAAAGGAAGCAACGGGAAAACTTCTTATTTCTTTACAGGAGTAACAGCTTTACCAAGCACTCTGAAGTCCACGCTGTGCTTAGGAAATAGTCTTTCTCTGAATTCAAACACTCCTGGCAAGCAGGGAAGCAACAGACTGGGGACACGTTAAGTGCCTGGGATGGCATTTCCATCATCTAACTTTTGGTATCTACAGTACAGGTGTCTCCATCTCGGCACATCACTTTGAATAAAGAGAGATACAGGAGCTTTAACAGTGCAAATAACCTCAGGATAAAAAATATAATAGAGGAGACATCCTTGAAGAATATATTTCTTCACAATGACCACAGACAGTTATCTCTGATGAAGCTGTCTCTATCCTGATGTTTTAAAGAAGGTGAAATGCATATCCCACTGGTTTCCTGTGGACTTAGTTGAATAAAATACCACACAAAGAAACCACAAAGATCACAGCAGCATTGCTTAGTTTCAGCATTTAAAGCATGTGAGTTTTAGCGGGTGCATTGTTACAGCACTTGTATAGCAAGACACATCATAAACATGTCATAACCTCCCTCTCATCCAACCCTCNGGCATAGATAGAACTCAGAAATTTAAAAATGCTAGAAAAATTCCAGTGGAAAGAATGTCAATGTTTTCTCCAATTTTTTAATAATATGGTTTCTGTTCGAAAGTAATTTTACTCCTTTTTCTTCCATTAAAAATGTTTTTCTTCCATTAGAAATGTGATCTCTTAATATTTTGTTAATTTAAAGTGGTTTGAGGCGGCAGAGAATTACTGGAAACTTCCTTAGTCTCTGTTTTCAGCCTGCTGAAATAAAAAATGCTGAAACCAGAGTGGTTTGAGCTTGTTTCATCAGCATGAAAGCTGCAAGTCTGAGAAAAGACGAGTACAGGCAGAAGGAAATGTTCAGTTTTTTAATTTCCTTTCTGTGACTGAAACACCACCACATTTAAAATGCATATCAAAATATTACCATGCATTACCACTGTATTATTATTAAAAGACTGATGTAAGAATCCAGGAATTTAGTTGATAATTTTGCCTGTCCTTCAGAGAATTTGGCAAAATTAAGCAGGTAGTCTTTTACTAAGCTGGTGGGTCCAACAGGAAAGGAACCAAACTCTGCCACAAGAAAGCTTTGGTTTTCTTCTATTCTTGTTATTTTGATTGAAATTACAGAGACTGCACCTTTGTCAAAGCCAAGAGCCTCCTCTGGAGAGCTCACAGCTGCAATAAGGGCATGGAATGGCCAAGCACTGTGCCCATTCTGCAAATGAGGAATTCTACCAAGCTCCATCTACTCAGGTTTTCTTTCTGAATAAGATCTGCGGTAGTAAAAGAGTAGTTCCTTCCCTGGAGGAGTTTGCAGATTTTAATGTGCTCCTGGACTGTCATTTCCTGTGATTCGTTAAACGTCTCCTTTTCTCCTGATATTAATGATCAGTCTGTCCTATTAAGGTCTATACTCAACATTTGAGAAAAATCTATCAGCACCACTTGAACATCCTCTGTCATGCAAAAATCATGAGCAAGAACTTAGATGAAACACTTCAGTAGTCTTCGTGAAATCTGTGCTCCAATTAAGAGTACACAGATTAAAAATATGTTCCCTATGTATTCAGGCTCCATTTGTCCAAGTAAACCTGGCAGTTCTGTGAACTGTGCCATGAATCTCCATTCTGAGGCACAGCTTCAAAGAAAGGCTGAGCACAGAAGGTGGAGATGTATTTAAATAACTGTGTACAGAATTCACGACCTTCATAGTATGAACACAAAGCCTCTTCTGGCTCATTTAAAAACTGGGCATAATTAAAAGCATATTTCATTAGAATACCTCCTTGTGGGGGATAATGCTCCCTGAACTCTGCTAATTTCTACTCTTCACCTAGCATCCCGTTCTCCTTTTGTAACACATAATTAATAGTGACAAAATTTTATTAAAACCTTAGTAAAGGACTCTGATACACAGTGACAACAGTTTAAACCATATCACTCACCCGCATGATCCATTGTACTCAAATTTGCCTTGATTCAACTGCATTGCTAAATCTGCCAAGAGAGAAAATTTACTAACTTCCCTGCTGAATAATGCAGATCATGAACTAAATCAGAAAATAAGACTGTTTGTCCCGAATAATCAGTTTAAATAAAGAAATAAATTTAATGCATATAAAACACACATCTAAGAAATAAAAGGAAGCAACGGGAAAACTTCTTATTTCTTTACAGGAGTAACAGCTTTACCAAGCACTCTGAAGTCCACGCTGTGCTTAGGAAATAGTCTTTCTCTGAATTCAAACACTCCTGGCAAGCAGGGAAGCAACAGACTGGGGACACGTTAAGTGCCTGGGATGGCATTTCCATCATCTAACTTTTGGTATCTACAGTACAGGTGTCTCCATTTCTGCACATCACTTTGAATAAAGAGAGATACAGGAGCTTTAACAGTGCAAATAACCTCAGGATAAAAAATATAATAGAGGAGACATCCTTGAAGAATGTATTTCTCCACAATGACCACAGACAGTTATCTCTGATGAAGCTGTCTCTATCCTGATGTTTTAAAGAAGGTGAAATGCATATCCCACTGGTTTCCTGTGGACTTAGTTGAATAAAATACCACACAAAGAAACCACAAAGATCACAGCAGCATTGCTTAGTTTCAGCATTTAAAGCATGTGAGTTTTAGCGGGTGCATTGTTACAGCACTTGTATAGCAAGACATATCATAAACATGTCATAACCTCCCTCTCATCCAACCCTCTCCAGAACTTGGTAGAAAATAAAATGTTTTCCTGCAGGTTTCCACTTACATGAGTAAATCTCTTTGTTTAGCAATAAAACAGGTATTTCTCTTGCCCAACTACCTGTACCTTCAAAGGGAACAAAATCTGTTCTCTTGGTTTACTGATACACAAAATACAAGACTGTCATAGGCCCATACCAGCTATTACGGGATTTACTGGGCAGCTGTAATTTTTATTTCCTCAATCATCTTCATCTTGACAACAGAGTTGGATCACAGAAGAGGAGTACAGGAAAGTTGCTCACTTACGCTTATACAATTACTCCTCTTAATTTGCAATATAAAGGGGTTGGGAATGCCATGCAGTGGGCAGAGGCAGTGCTGGGAGCAGAGTGAGGTTTGTACTTCTGCCCCAGCCTCCCCATCATGTCCAGCAAAGTGCTCTACAAGCAGTGTATTCCAGTGCATCCCTTCTCCTGCCTCCTCAGCTGGTGAAACTGGGGCACAGCTTTGCAGGACAGAACTCAGGGGACGACCATGAGGAGTGTCCACAGCACCACAGACACATGTCAGGGAGGGGGAAGCAAGCACAAAAGCACTGCCACAGCCAGAAAGAGGCAATGGAAAACTGATCTGTAACATATATATGACTGAAGGCGTTCCTAGATAAATTAAAAAACCCAATCAAAACAAGAAAAAGCCTGCCGTGTTATACTCACACCTTCACTGAACAGGAACAATGCATCTCCTCCCAGATCACCCTGTGGAGAGGCATTTCCATTCCCTGGCATCATTCCCTCAGCTGGGATCTCCGACCCCATCCTCTGCTGCTGACCACATGACTCCTAACACTTCACAATAACTGGTCTAGAAATGCATTTGTCACACAGTCGTTACTTTTTACCATCTTAATCTGTGTGCTCCATCTTTTCTTTGCAGACATGCACCCAACTGTGCCAGAGCTGTGTTTTGTGAAAGCACTGACTTCCCTGTAATTAACACTTTTTATTAATAAAAACCATTTCTGTGAGAAGATGCAGTACTCCATTATTTTTCCATAAAAGGGGACTGAATTTTCCCTTTGTGCACGGCTTTTTTTATTGCTCCTTGTCTTACGCTTCTGTAATTCCACCCCACTGTATTATTTAGCCATATGTCTGTTTCCTCAAAAAATGCCAGAAGCAAATCCATGGCATCTGTTGGAGAGTTACTGCCCAAGCCATTCTTTAGGATTGAGGTTCACTGGTCGTTGCTGCCTACCTGGGGTCTGATAGTTCAGTGAGACCATCTGGCAGCCAGCGTTCCAGAAAATTTGAGGCATGTAATTACTGGAATCCACACGGCCTCCCTTTGGGTATATCCGACTCATTTGTCGTTTATTGTAACTATAGAATTCATCAAGGAAAACAAAATAAAAACATCATAGAAATGCAGAGCCATGTCCTGGTATCTTCAGTGTTTCCATATCAAAACAGACTTCTTATGTTAATCTTACTATTTCTCCTTCCATGAGGTACTTCCCCTTTTTCTTTGCAGACATGCAATACTAAATCTAGAAAGGTGCACTGGTTTATTTTAGGATTGGTAGAAAAGTGGGATGAGGAGGTAAAAGGATACTTCACAAACTCAATGGCATGAGTCTTCAAATACCCTAGTCCGACTGATTCATTGAAAGAGGACATGTTATGGTGAATATTACGTTCTAGAAAGAAAAGACAAGACATTTTAAAACACTTCTGTAATGACGAATCAAAACTCAAAATCATGCACTATAACAGCAGGATACAGCAATTTTTGGTCTCTTTCCCCATTATCTATTACTCATAGAATCAAATTATAGCGATAAGAAATTTCATGGAATCAAATTACAGTGATGAGGAATTTCACAGTATTTCTGACTGGCTTTTCTGTTTCCCTTCTTGGGAAATCAACAAAACTTTCATTTTTGTTTAGGACAGCATTGTTATTCAGAGCCTGCACTGTGTGGTAGATAAGGCAAACTGACATGATAAATGGTCTGGTGTGCAGGATCAGCTCACTGCTGATCACCGTGACAGTCGTGCTCACCTTACTGCAGAGAAGGAGGAACTAAAAAAAAGCATCTCAGTAGGAAAGGCCCATGGAATAGAACCAACCTCAACAGCTTCAGATTCTCCCAGTAATTTAGTGACTCCGTGTGGATGACTAATGGAATAACATGCTAACTTTACATTTGAGGAATCAAGTCTACAAACATACTGATGGTGGTCATTAAACTACAAAAAACTCTTATGCCTGTATTTCTAAACTCAAGAAATGTAGAGATTAAAACACTACCTAGGTTAAGCAAATACTTGTATTTCATTCAACCTTTTATGTTACCTTCTGCTACATCGAAACCTTGAAATTTTACAGGTTGAGCATAGTTGACCATTGTTGATAAATATGGATGTATATTGGTTGTGGCACCTACATATTTGTAAGATGCCATCCACGCTTGTTCATCTTCCACAGTTACTAAACCCTGAAAACACATTAAAAAGAACAATCACCATTTCTGTGTGCAAACACTGTTGTTGGGTTTTTCATAGGTGGGACAAAATTACACCCAAATCTGCAGAAGGTTAAAGACAGTGAAAATTAATACAAGAAGAGTGGAAGTTTAGTATCACAAGTTAAGATTTATTTTCTTGCTGATAAAAAACTCTCAGTGTTACAGGATGCATGCAAGAGGGCTGATGATAGAAAAGCTCCTAAGCAGTGGGTAAATATTACATGAAGTTAGTAGGATAACACTGAGATAAAAGCTAAATATTCCAACAGACTGAACAATGCTGGGAGATAATGATCCATCTTTGGCAAATAAATTCCAAAAATTGTGATTTGATAAGCATTTTCTGATAGAAACTGTGTACTGTTGGCACTCAGTAGAACTTCCTCAATGTCAAAACACAAACAGGTTCCACTATTAATCCTTACTAACAGAGGCAAATCAAAACGTGGAGATCACACCCTTCACCAGACAAACAGATGTCACAAGTCCAACAAGAGACACAGTACCAAGCTGATATTCTTATCCACTTCAGCTGATAAAAATCTGAATCCATCACCTATAGAAATATGCACTTTATTTATAACAGAACGTTTTCGTCAAGTATCTCATCTGCCAGAAACCCGCATCAGGAAGTACTTTTTAATTGGCTCTACCTGTCCAATATTTTCCTTTCCCTAAACCAGTCTGAAACATATTCTTTTCACTGAAATGAAATGAGAAAAAAAAAATCTCTGTCAAGCTAAGACACCTCTGCAAATTCATCGTGTTTTTCCCACACACGCATTTTTGGTTGTTCTCCTACTAGTGAAGCAATGACCAAAAACTCTGACTGTAGGCTGACAGCGAACTTCTGCTGGGAAGTACGAAGCGTATTCAAAAATTCTTGCAGTGCTGCTTTTTATTTTCAGACTGCAGCTCGTGTTTGTGAGAAAGTTCTCCCTCACTGCTGACTCAGGACATAGTCAGTGAGAGGGAGTGCTACCAAGCCCTTTCTGGGCTTGGAGGATAATGCAGTTCACAAAACCTACACTACTGCAACTCATTTACTCCCTGAGATGGGAGAGTAAAGGAAAAGTGAACCCACTTGCCAGCATTATGGCACCTCTGCCTGCCAGACAGTGCAGACCCATCTCAAAGAATGAAAACCATGTGAAGTGGAACCATTTATGCCTTGGTATAAGATGATTATAGTCACAAGGAACACAATTTTCTGACTGCATAGAATTACTGAGTTGGCAGAATGAGTCCAGGTACACATTGTTGCATGTGCATTTTAGACTGAATTAAACTTCCAGCAGCCCGTGAAATCAAACTGACACCATATTTTAATGCTGATCATCAGGGCTGAACCCAACTGCTTTTCAGAAATGTGCATATTGAGGGTTCACAGAGCCGATCCCAAAATACACCTGCGAGTACATCCCTGTGTTAGCAGAAAACAGGAATATTTTTTTGTTGCTAGGTCAATAGCTGTTAATAGAGCTTAGGTCAAATTCAGGCAAAATTTACTCAATGAAACCAGTTCTTTTCACTGTCTTAACTCATGAAAGGCCAATAACTCAGGAAGAACTGACCACTCATCTTCTAAAACCCAGGGTTCTTTAATGTGCCTCCTGTTGACTGCCCAGAATAGCTAATCATATTTCACTATCTCGATCCATGCACACCCACACCTAAAGGAACCACAGGGAAAAGGGAGTCAAAGGGATCAGGATGCCTCAGTGCCCCGATAATGGCACTTGCAGGTACAGCTCTAGGACTGCATTAGTGACACTTTGCCTCAAAGACAGTGTCCCAAGACAATGTACTGGCCATTGATTTTCTCTTACTCACTTGCAGACCCTTCATTTTTATAGTAGGGCTATACTCTGCACTGTTCACAACTTTAAAACTATGGATTAAGAAAGGGGTAAGGACGGAACGCTTCTGAAAGTCCACAGAAACAAAGGAATGGTTACAACAGCACACGACCCTGTTAGGGGATAGAGAAGACAAAGGGGAAAAGTTGATCTCCGTGTTATTTACACCTCCCCACCCCTCAAGAAAAGAAGCAGAACCCACTCAGAAAACAACACAGACTGAAACAAAGTGTGGTTAGGAACAGGAGCAGCTTGAATGAGAGAGGAGGAGGAGGAGAGTGGAAAGAGGTGGGAAGAGTCTTACAGAAGGGATTCCTGGGAGAAGATAAATGCAGAAGTCCCAAGGGAAAGCAAAAGGAAGAAAAAGAGAGAGGAAAACAAAGTGCAGTCAGGGTAAGGGCAGAGGAAAAAATAAAGCAGGGATGACACATCTCAACACCATTCAGAGACCTGGTTTCCCAGTGCATGAACACTGGAGACTGAGATCAGATACTTCTAAGCAGGTAGAGGTCATGCACTCCTGTCTGTCCCCACATTTTCTGACAGCCCTAACCCCAGTATAAAAATACAGCAGAAGAAACCCTAGAGGACAAAAGGAGGTAGGTTCACTTTCAAAAAGAGGTGCAGTGAAACTGAGCATAAAATTGTTAAACTACTGAGAATGCATGGAAAGGAATATGCATGTTATATATAAAGCAATAAAATAAACTGCATAACATCCTGTGTCACCTTTTTATTGTTTTCTTGCTCAGAATCTTCAACAGCCTAAGGGAAAAAAAATATATATACATTACCCAAAGAAAAAGCAATAGGAAACACTCACAGCAAGGAGAAAAAAATCCTCAAAAAATTAATGCATTTAGCAGAAAGTAAACCCTCTTCCACCTTCCTGCATGGCTCATCTGTCCCATACACTTTCAAAAATTTGTAGTCTTTTCCAAATTTGGGTACACAAGATATGAAACTCAACAGCTGGCTAGCCATGGGAGTAGGATGAAGGATGCCAGACAGTTAAGATAAACCAGAGCTATCACTAGATGCTGGGGACAGGAAGTTTCAGAGAAGAATGAAAGAATAACACACCCATATAAAGATAGCACAATAAAGATCATCTGCTCTGGATGTGCAAACTGCCAGGCTCTGACAACTGAAGGGTTAAGAGTGCTGTAAACTGTGCTCAAAATGTCCACATTGGAGAAGGCCTGTCTCAAGATGTTATTTGTAATGGGACAGTCTGGGGTCTGCCCTCAATTAAAAGCTACCACTACTGAGAATCTTAGATAAATATTGTCTTGGCACTGAATGCACATTCCTACAGAATAAAGATCAAGTCACTGATCAGCAAAGAAGCAGAGAAGTTACCCAAGGACATGTGCTGAGGATGAGTGACTAATCTGGAACTAAAAAACAATCCTCAAAACAACAACAACAAAAAACCTCCACCCAACCAAAACGCCCCAAAACATTCAGGTAGTTAAGAACCAGCTGACTTAGTAAATGAAACTGCCCTAAAGCAAAGAAGAGAAATGATCCATAAAAGTCCTGAAGAAGCAAAGATGTTGACTTGAAGAGGTTCACAGAAGGCAGGTCTGATGTCTCTGGTACTGCTGCAGACATCCTGCTATGTTCCACACCTACACTTCTGTCTGGAGTAAGATCCCAAGGAAACCAAGCAGGAGGGAAGAAGCGGCCAAAATACTTGAGTGACAGAGGAGCATGATCTGATCAGGTACCTTAGCCCTCACACGTGGGGCTTTCTCTGTTGCAAGCAGCACTAATGCCTCCAGGGCCAGAGCAGCTTAGTTCTGAATTCCAATATTCTGTATCTAATTACCATCAAGTAATATTCAAGTCCCTGAGCACAGAGTGATAGACTGTAATTGCCAGGTATGAGTGGAATAAAGAGAACTCTTTCCCTGTCTGCCAGCTGGCTGCCTGATAGAGCCCTCCTGCCACACCACCCCACTGGGAATTATTGTCCCATTTTGCCTTCACTGCTGTAGGTGGAAGAGAGAACCTGCCCTAAGGGTTAACCATGAAAAATGATGCAGCTAAACCCTGCAAGGAAGACACAGAATGCAGCCCTGCAAAAATACTGCTGAGCAAGGAAGCCGACGTTCCACCTCTGATTAGGATTCTGCACCTGAGATGCAAAGTAAAATATCAGAGGCTGGAGCAGGAAACTGCTTGCTGCATTTAATTAGTATTTTTGATTAAATCCCCCACTTGTATGCTGTTTTCTACATACTGATTCTGTTTCCTCAATGAGTGTATCCTATGTGAGCAAGGGGACAGTATTTTTGGCTACAAAGCTTTGTGTTCTCATGAACCTAAAGGTAAGGGGCACTTGGTGAAGATCTCAGGTTTCAATCTTCTGCCAACAAGTGCTCTGATGTTTCCACAAAGCAGAGGGCCTTCTGCAGCAACCTCCATGGAAAGTTTTCATAAGAATATATATGAAAGAAGCAATCCCACCTTTTTGACACTGATGGCAACAGCTTCTTTTTGACTGTAATCATCTACAGTAAGGTCACTTCCAAATTTGTACTCAGGATGAGCTTCTTCTTCCTGGTCAGCTGCACAGAAAACAAAAAGGATCAGTGCAAAAACCACAACAACTGCCAGTTTTTTTGCAAGGCATGAAAGAAATTGAGATGAATTCAGAGGTTTGGGTTTGGCGTTTTTTAAAAACAGGAATAAAATCCAAGGTATTAGATTTCTAAGAGGTTTTTACTGTTAACTGTTTCCAAGTGTAGTAAATTACAGCTAAGGCCTGAGATGGTTAGTAAAAGAAATCTTAATTGCTGTATTTTGGAAGTAATCACTAATTTGCTTAGCAAAGGTATAAAAAAAAAGCCAATAGCCTTGGGGAAATAACAAGAACTGATGAGAGAGTTCTTTAAATAAAGATCTAAGAAGATGCCAGTGTCCAGGCTTCTCGTGCACATTGTCAGACTCCTTGTGTGCCCCCACTACAGGGAATTGTTCTCATTGGCTTTGAAGGTGGTTTTCCATTAGAACCTACAGTACTCGGAGCTAAAAAGTAAAGAAAAAAAAAATAAAATATATGAGAGGACCAAGCTGTAGGCTAAAGCTGGGACATTCACTATGACACAGGTCACAGGCCAGTCCTGTGGTTCAGACACTTGCAGGCAGCACGTGATCTATGTCTTCTGAAGGTGGACCTTTAAAACACACAGGGTGGATCACACCCTGAAGATGTGTATTCTTCTCTGCTGGCCACATCACTGGCTCAGAGCTAGACATTTATACTGAAAATATCTGAAGTTTGGCAAGAAAAATCCTACCCCTCATTTTATCCTTATAAACAATAATGCAATAATCCCCTCTGATGTTGGCACGAGTGTTAAACACAGTGACAATACCCATTTTCATACCAAAGATCACAACTTCTTAGTCTCTTTCCCACAGACAATGAAAATCTGACTTGGTTGGTGCTCTGATATAACTTCTAAACAGTGAATGGAAGTTGAAATTGCCTGGGGTGAGGTGGCAAGGCTGGGGTCTGTACTAATGGTTCTGCACTGAGCCCAGACGTGCTGCTGCTGCCACAGACCACAGGCACGTGGGTAAGGTGCACCCAGCTCACTGATCTACCACCCACAGTGTCTGAGAGCCCTTCTTCAGGAAATCCTCACCGCTTTCGATTTCCTCTTCGTTATCATCCTCCAGGATATTTACAGGAGCAGCAGTTTCCCCAGCCTCCATCATCTTTTTCAGAGCATCAAGCTGTTCTGTTAATATGAAAAATAAAATCAAATTAGTCGTGACATGAACAGTTTGTAGCACAAAGAAATACAGAAGAACCATCACAAATGATTCTCCGAGCCTCAGATCTGCTTCTATTTAATGAGTTCTCTGACTTTTCAGTTAGTAATAAAATTTTACAGAGTAAGGAGCATCATTAAACACAGACTGTTGCTAGATCTGAAAAGTGGTCAGTAAGGGCTGGATCCAAAGCTCATTCCTCAAAGTTAAGGAAAATATTTCACAGAATCACAGACTCAACTAGGTTGGAAAAGGCCTCTGAGATCCTCAAGTCCAACCTCTGACTCAACACCACCTTGTCAACCAGCGCAGAGCTCTGAGTGCCACATCCAGTCCTTCCTAAACACCTCCAGGGATGGTGACTCCACCACCTCCCTGGGCAGCGCACTCCAGTGCCTAATCACCCTTTCTGTGAAGAAATTCCTCCTAAACTTCCATCGACTTCAAAGGTCTTTGGAGCAGGCATGTTACTTGCTCACAGGTTGAACAGACAGCTGTCTCTTTGGTGATTGATCCATGCAAATGGAGGCAAAGTGCTTGGATTTCCAATTGTGTTTCCATGTGCATTTCAGTTAGACAGGAGGAGCACAGCCATGTATGACTGAAGCCAGTGCAAGGTCTGGGTGCTTATCTTTGAACAGAGAAGGACCAGGGTTTATCATTACAGCCATACTGGAAACTAATACAGCAACATTATTGTTACTGAAAGAAGATAAATATCAGAACTGGCAACAACAGCAAGAAGAGCAATTTGAAATTCCATTTCATTTCATGCTTATCCTGGAAAAACACAGCCATGCAACCAGACCAGTGTAGGCAGAATTTACAAGAGATTCTATCTGCCTTATATTTTAGCTCAACCAGCAGTCTGATAAAAGTCCCAGGATTACATTTCTGGGTCTGTCTGTGCCTGTGCAGCATGCTGATATCAAGGCCTAGACTCTGGCACTCATATGAAACACAAGGGCAAACAAGAGGTTATTTACATATAATTCCTATTCTTCCAATACTAAAGTAAAAACAAGATGGAAACTTTAGTAATAAAGTCTGTTTGTAGCGATCTGGACTTTCATTTATTTAATATTTGACAAACTTTACTTACTCTTTTCTACTTCAGGTTTCAGCCTTTTGTTCTTTATGAGAATCTTTCTTTTGAGGTCATTAGGAGATGGTAAGGCTTTACCTTGTTCAAGCTGTAAAACAATCCAAAGAAAATGCTTAATCATAACAGCTATTTGGCCCCTCTGTATCCCTGTTTGGGATTTGGGTTGTAGGACAGCGATACTAAGGGGCAGTGAACAAGCAGTGCCACCTCAGGCACAACCCCAGAAGGTTGTGTGACTGCAGGTACACAGTTTCCTCTGCTTCCTCCCTATCCCAGGAAAAGCTGTGCTCAGGTAAAGCTGCTGGATGAAGCCAGCACTCGGGTCTCCAGCCTGTGCCAGCCTCAGCTGCACTGCTCCAATCATTTTCCCCTCTCTCCTGCCTAGCAGGGCGTGTGGATGTGACCTGCACCTCCTCATCTGAGGAATTCCTGCTTTCCCTCCCTCCCTATGGTTCACACAGCCCAAGCCACAGCTTAGCCCGTTATCACTTGATCTCTAAATAAGTCACCCTTTATGGTCCCCTCAAGCTGCAGTAACCCAAGTGAGGCAGCCCATGCACACTTGGAGAGGGGTAATGGACTGGCACTGGGGAATGGAAAACTACCCAGCCCTCAGCTAGGTAATGGGGGCTGGTTTTGCCAGTAGGGTCACAAATTCAGTATTTGTGAAAGGCAAAGGGCAAGTTTCAGATACACAAGAAGTTCTACTAAAAGGTTGTTCCAGCGTGGGGAAGGAGAAAAATTGAGAAAAGATAAAAAGTACGAAATCTTCCGATTTAAGCCCCATCACATCACTGAGGCTAAGAAACAGAGATTTAGGTAAGATAATTAGCACCCTCTCCACCTCAGGCTTGGTAAGAATATTATTCAGGCAGTTGCTGGTATAATCACAGAATATTCTGAGTTGGCAGGGACCTATAAGGATCATTTGAGTCCAACTCATACAGAGATTGAACCCACAACTTGGCATTCTTAGCACCATAATGGACTGGGGTTTTCCGTGAAGCCTAAATGATACAGGAGTTGAAGGTATTTCCATAAATAGTGACATATCTTAGAAGAATTATTCAGATATTCTTATCTCTAAATCCAAATCTGAGCTACAGAGAAGCAGCATTCCAGGTGAACAAACAAAAGAACAAAGCACCACGACTTGAAATCAAATAAAAGCAGCAGAGGTGACAAATAACAACCCAGCAGAAAAAAAAAAAACCAACAAAACCAGCCATATCAAGCCAACCCCAGGAGAAAGAGTGCAAACCTCCTTGTGGGAGGGTAAGGGTTCTCCACACCCACCAGGCTGGCTGAGGCAGGGAGTCTGAGCCCGCTGGATGGAGAGAACACATTTGCTCCCGACACCACTGGGGCTGTAACTCCACTAGATGTCAGTGCCGCAGAGCTCATTCATGCCAGGCTTCCAGGATGCCAGGCTGGATCCCCAAACAAGGCCATACTTGGATGCCCATTTGGATAAATATTTGCTTTTTCTTGAAACCAAATCTGCCTCAGCCAAGTGCCATGTCTCTTCTAAGTCTGCCTGCCTCAGTCACTAGCCCAGGTTATCAGGACCCAAGCACTTGCAAAGGACACGTTCCAAGCTCCTCCTGCCACCTCTGCAGGGTTTGCTTTGCGAGCAGCTGGGGGCTGAATTCACCCACGAGGAGGAAAGGACACAAAATGCAGAAGGCTCAGCAGTGCTACAGAGCACAGGCAGCTGAGGCTAAATACTGGGCCCTGAGGCAGAAGCATGGCAGCCTTTGGCCAGCTCTATTTTAGGCTTCCCAGAGAGCTGCTGGAGGCTTTTTGTGAGGGATGTGGCAGCGTGCTACAAACATCACAGGGGAACACTGTGGGTTTAGCTCTTTGGGGTGCACTTCTCAGGGAAACCACCTGACTTTCACCAAGCCTTGTGTGCTGCTGCCCCTGCAACATGCAAGGAAAGCCAGGAAAAGCACAGCTCTAGGGATGCTAATGCCAGGAGATCCCTTTGCCAGGGTCACATGGAGCTGAAAGGAAAGGCAGAGCTCTCCTTGCTGTGGTCCCCCACAGCACTACAGAGCATCTGCAGGCTTTGGGTGACTGCTGGCACACGGTGAGCTCGTTGTAAGGAGCAAGGAAGGTCTGGAGGAGGAGTTGCAAGCGCTGTGTAACAAGCTGTTTAAGTCTCAAATACTGTGTTTGTGAAGGAGTGTCTGTTGTTATCTCCTGCCACGCAGGAGAGTGAAGTGCATGCAGATTACAGCACACTCGACAGTCCAAATGAGACTGCAGGAAACTCCTGGTGCTTAATTTGATTCTCAATGCAGTAGTGGGGCCACCTAGACTGCAGGACCTGACCTGGAGCATGAAACATGCAACGTGCAGCTGAAAGAAGAGGTTTCTTCAGCTGAGAACATGCAATTTATGATTAATTGTTTTTCAACAGTGACTGGCAATTTCAGAGTGAGGTATGACCTGCAAGGACAATGTATGTGGTGTATTTTATGTAGGTGCTGATATTACGTCACACATCAAGGGGGGGTATTTCCCCAGGCTGCTTGCCAGAGCCCTGTACAGAAGAGATTAAACAAATCAGATCAAGACAAGTTTGTACCAAAAAGCACAGCCACCCAACACCACTAGTCATTTCTGAAAGCACAGGACTGGCAGTGAACAGCTCTAAAGGTGGTATGATCTCAATTAATCATCTCTTTTAAATAAAGATAATACAAATAAAAAGCAGACTGGCAGAATAAAACATACTGGATGTGTTTCTAGAGGCTGCTTCAACAGGAGATCTCCAAAAAGATCTTCACAGTATTTTGACATCTTGTACTGTTGGTATTTGCTGGAAAAGATTATGTCAGTAATTTTTAAATATAGAAAAGAAATCACTATCACTCAGCACAAAAGAATAATACTAAGTAATGCAGACATCCCAAATTATATACTGCCCACTTTGTTTCAATTGAGAAGTATTACTTTACTGTAATTATACTGTCAATAAAAGTCTATTATCTGACATAGATGAATTTAACAAGACCAAAAGAGTAGAATAACTGAATCTCACACAGCTAATGGAACATCCAAATACATTTCACAGCTTTCTCACAGATAAAAATATTGCCATTATTAAGCTAGATAAAGATTGATTAGTATATTAACAGTATATTAAGTGACACTTAGTGTGCCTGCATACCCCCCCCCAGTTTTCAAGTATCATATCATAGTATTTTAAGCTATATCATCTTCTCACACAACACACAATTTAAAAATTAAAAATGGGCACTACATACCTGCAGTGATTTTCAAACGAAAGAATGACAGGGTACTCTGATGTAACAAATGCTGTTTCCTTAATGGCTTGAATTACGTCCTATAAAAATGTAACAATAGGATTCAAGTTAGAATGGACCAAATTAAAAACATAACAAAAGGGATTTTTTGGTTATGCACCCCACCCTGAGAAACATAGGGCTGTGTCTTAAATGTGCAAGTGAAGAGAGCAGGAGAACAAACCGTGTGCTCCTGATACCCCACAAGAACCTGGGTTCCCAAGAGGAGCCTCCCTGCCCCTGCAGCAGGATGGCACCTTCACCCCCACCCATCAATGGATGTGCTGCTGTCACCTATTGCCAGGGAGAATTCCTACTCCCAGAGAAACTCCTACATCTTCAGGCTTTTTGCACAGCTAAGGAACTTCTCAGACAACAAAAAAGATATTCATTCTGCGGTGCAAAGAGGCTCAGGATGTGAAAAAGGGGGGTAAAAGCAGCAAGCCTGCATCCTGCAGTTTCTGTGGAAAGGCAGGCGGAGCATAGGGGTGTACGATGTAAGTCAGAAATGAACCCCAAGGTCTGAGCCAGAAATCCTGCCTGTGTCAGTCCATCACACAGGAGCAGCACTCCAGTGCTGAGCAGGGGAGGGTGCCCTGCTTGGATTCTTGTCCAAGGCTTCTCCTGGGGTTTGCTGCCAGGTGTAGAGGCCAGGCACTTACCTTGAAGAGAATGTCTGTGCACATCGCTTTTCCATGGGTTATTATTGGTTCCTGGTCTTCGCCTTTGCCATCCCAACAGTCCAGCTCGACACACCTAGGGAGCCAAGAAAAATTAACTTAGTGTTTCATTACAGGTGAGCTACCTGGGACGTGTTTTAGCAGTGATAGTCAGAGCACTAAGTTGCCAATCAGTTTTGGGCATTACAGAGCTCTTTCTAAGCTGTACATGTGTTATTTCAGGGTTCTTCTCTAACTTTGGATTAACTACCTTAAATATGACATGTGTGGGTCAACATGTTTTCACCTGGACAATAATGTCTTTAGCACTATGCCACTCATTCTCATCCTAGTAAATCAAGAAATTAAGCTGGAAATCATAAATTTCCTGATTCTCATTAACCTATAAACTTCATAATTATAAAGCAGAAAGCTCTCTGAAATGCTTCAGCTGTCATTTTGAGATCAAACTTCTGTTGACTTTCTCACAAACTCTCTCGTATCAATTTCTACCTTCCACTGCCTGGATTTACTTTTGAGAGAAAAATAAGATTCTTAAATAAATACAAGTGTTTTCATTTACCACACTAACATATTTATACATTCAGTTGTACAATATATCACCACCAAGGTATATTAAGTAGGTTTAAAATATTAGATTCACAAATATTTATTATCTCCTGCTTCCAACCTGCATCCAGCCAAAAGCACTTGTCTGTACATCTCCACTGAAGACTTGCCACCAAACTGCCTGCCTGTTAAATACGTATTGTGAGAGGAACTGATGAAATAATGAGCCAGAGGATGGTCCATTTCTTGGTATAATTCCAAACGGTCTAAGAAAACCGGGGCATTTTCATCTGACATCAAGTATCTGCAAAACCCATCACTGGATATGACACCTGGAAGGAAGAAGGAGGCATGGTAAATTATGAGAATTAGAGTCAACAGAAATCAAACCATCTCACAGAGCAGGAATCCTAGCACAAAACCTGTTATTTACACAGGTTCCTGCAAGGCAACAGCTCTCCCCTTCCCCTGCTCCAGGCTGACCAGCAGTTGGTGCAAAATGTGCCATTATGTTCCCAGATAACCCAATTAAAAATCAGGTGCCCACCAGTTCAACACCTGATGCCCAGCACTCACCATCAGCAGAACTAAGGCAGCAAAAGGATGTGAAGAAGGCAAATAAGCAGGGACATCTCCACAGAACAGCCCCAAAATTTTGATCTTTGGGACTTTTTAAGTCAGGAATTCTGAGCTTGCATGGACCAGGCTTCTACAGCCCTTTCCTCCCTTCTTTCATATTTCCTGTGCTACATCACTCTCAACCAGCTCATGCAGAGACTGTTCCCCACTGACAAAAACATGGGGACATCTATCTAAAAATGTCTGCACGGGTTCATTTACAAAGTATTAGGAAAATCTAAAATACCTTTAAGTTTATTGTTTGAAATACAAGTTCATACCTTCGTAAGTGAAAACAGAAATCTACAATGGGACCTACAGGAATTCAGAACACAGAATTCGTAACACCTCTCTCATGTCTCTGCTGGTCTATGCTTCAATAAAGCATAAAAAAATACAAATCAAGGGGTTCAATGAAACCAAATTAAGAATAATCAGTATGGCAATATCAATTTTAAAGAGGTCAAGAGCCTGAAAAATGAAAATGATCTGTGGTAGTGAAGAAAGGATTACTCACAAAGAGCTGCTGCAGGGAATGGTTACCTGGCACTAATTTTAACACTGCTTTCTCTGAAGTAATTTATGAACACTCTGCTATTGTTAAGCCAAGGTTGCAGCAGACTTATTTTTATTTTCTTTAAGTCTATTTTTCTATTATATGGAGAAATGAAATGATTCCAGTTTCCATTCTATTCCTAACTTTCTGAAAAAATCCTCTACTGGAGATTAAATTTTCTGTGCTTGGTGTCAGCCAGAGGTGAACTCTTCCAGCATGTTTTACTCAAGTCCTCTCAGCTGATTCTGAGTATGAAAGAAAGGTGGCAAAAGGGGGCAAAATGGGATTTTCAATTTGAAGAATGGTTCTATTTTGTTATCACCGAGTACTGTAAAGCAGCAGCACAGCATATCTCAGATTATACATACTTTTAGTGAATCATCTTGTGGAAAAATGTCACAGCTGGATGGATGTTCTTGACACACCACAGCTGAAACCTCAGCAACTGAACAGAGCTCCATGTGTTCAACAGCTCAGACTTTGTATTTTTGACCTGCACTCAGCAGGTGGAAGAATTGGGGTTTGTAGTGTGCCCGAGCAGACTCTGGTTACTGAACTGCCCAGCATTAACTTGTCCAGCTTTACTCACTCCTGTCACTGAAATGTGACTCAGGAAGAGTCAGCTGCTTATTGCTACTGCCTTTTGTACGTCAGCCTTGCTTCTTAAACCACATGATTTAGCAAAACAAAACAAAAAAAGGATTGTTCTCAAGTATTTTGCTCAACAACAAAGTTTTATCTAAGAAGGAGCAAGAAGCTGCAGAAAACAGCCTCTGCTGAGACCAGTTCCTGCTTTCTTCACATGCCAAGGTTCAGCAGGTTATAGGGAATCATCTCTCTCTCCTACTGATTGCATTGGGATAAAATCTGCATCAGTGACTATGATCCCTGGAGGAACACTGACAGGGGACTTCTGTTTCATTGTTATTTTCCATAACCCCATCCCTGCAGAAGGTTTTCCACATTTATTGAAAATCTGATCGAAATAAAAATCAAAGAAGCTAAATAATTAGCTAAGGCTGATTTTTTTTTCAATTTTAGATTTATTTCCACCTTCAGAAAATATATTTTTACACCTCCCATCCTAAACAGGTGGCAGTCACATTAGTACACCTTCCTCAAGTTGGAAAATATTTAAAATGCGCTAACACCAAGAATCAAAGATAAGTGTCTTTAAAAATTATAAAGTGGGATGGAGTTGACAAAAATTCAAGTAATTAATACTTAGAATTCATGTGGAGAGGGAGGGAAGGCCTCAGGCTTTACTGGGGGAGCTTTAGAGGCTGCCTCCTCCTACTGCCTGCTTTGCACATCCCTCACCCGCAGAGGCTGCAGCACTGCTGCCTTGATCCATGAGCCTAAACGGCTGTGAAAGAGGATTCCTGTTAGGCTGGGCTTTGCAAAGCTGCAGTCTCCTCTCTGCTTGCTACGACAACAGCAAATCCCAGCAGAAAGGGCAGGGAGCACGGACGGGGAAAGCAACACTTTTCATTTCTGCAGTTGATCCCAACACAGCTACTGCAGCACAATGGGTAAGAACTGGGAACAAAGTTCAGCCACTGACGCCTCCTACACTCACAGCAGCTCAGGACGTGAGCAGTCCAAGAATGGCTTGCAGGTACTTCCTGCAACCTTGCTCAGAGAGAACATTTTTCCACTCACCCACATAAAATACCCCACTCTGAGCCAGGCTGCTGCCCTCAAGCACTAGAGAGATTATATTATAAGAAGGTGGATGCATATGGCTTTTTTTTTTTTTAATTTTTATGCAATATCTGTACTTTGCAGTCTCTCTGAGACCTTGACCACAGCCACTTGCACGTCGCTGGAAGGAGTCTCTGCTGTTGCTCCTCAATTTACTATTTACTCAGTCCCAGCCTCTCCCTTTTCTATCAGGATTTGTAGCCACACTGTAATCTGGATCAGGGAAATAATCCTTTTAAAAAAATCTGATTTTGAGGGGGAGTTATTTTGTTCAGCAGAGCAGTTTCCTGGTGCAGTACCTGGGAGCCACACAAGTGCTTGTCCCCAGACCACAAGGACTGCAAACTCCCTTTTAAAAGTCTGGATGCTTCAAAACAAATTCCCCAAAAGCCTAAACCCAGTGAACACTGAACTCCCTCCCCCCTTTACCTTTCCTCTTCAAGTCTTCATCTGGCTCATACGTCTCAATTATCTGCATTGCTCTTTTTGTGTCATAAAAGGGAAACAAAATTTCATTGAGCCGAGGATCTCGTTGATGCTAAGGTTAGAAAACAACGGAATTCAGCAAAACAATATAGTGCATGGCAATCACCCAAGAGCATTTCATTACTGCAGATGAGAAAGAAAGAAGTGGACATTTAAAAAAAAAAAGCAGCCCTAAAACTTACACACTATTCAACAGCAACCTCAGCATTAGGTAGAAAATGAACTTCATCTTTCAGAAGAAACCTAGGCAGTTTGATCCCAAAAATATTTTTAAAAAAGAAAAATCCAATGCAATCATATAACTGATATTACTCTTGCTTATTCATGAAAATAATGACTGCATGTGGTATCTGTGCAAATGAGATGTTGAAAACAAATAGCTCAATGTCTCTTTGCAAATTCTCTCTCTAATCCTTTTTTTTGTAAGCTGACAGACTTGACTGGTGGCACTGTAATCACCTCTGCAAAAACGCAAGTCTTACAGAAGATCTACAGATAAAGCAAAAAAGTAAAATAAAGCTATACTATAAAGACAGAATTTGAAATCTGAGTTTAGAAATATGTGAGTACTGGATGATTATTTGTGAATTGAGGAAACATCGTGTTTTTAACTATTCAAAAACCAGCATAGGTTCTTAGAAGAAATATGCATGAGAATTTCACAGCATCATCTCTAATTTACAATATTAGGATTTCATAATATATGTAATGTTTAGGTACAATTTAGCAGTGATTTCTAATAGACTAATAAAATTCAGAATTTTTATGTTTTCACTTCATAGTGTGCTATGTAACTTTGGTTTTTCTCCGTGCTGGATTAGAGCTGCACACTGTGTGCCTGATTCTCCATTAAAAGAAAATTAAAACCAGAACTGACGGAGTAGTGGCATGTAAGCAGATGCAACGAAACAAAGAAATAAATATGACTATGAAAACACTCTTTTACCCCAGAAGGTGCAGTTTCCAAGCTTTAGTTTAAGCAGAATTCAGAGATGTAACAGGCCACCCCCATATTGGCAGTCAATAATTTGGAGTGGACAGGATGGTGTTGGCATGGCTCACACAGCACTATCAGCATTTGCTGTAATTCCTTATGTGGAAACGTTTTTGACCTTTTTTTTTTTCCGTGAGAAAAGTAATATCCAATCCAATCTCTTTTCTTACAACCAATCCATTGGTGCACGCGCTTAATGAACTCCAAGAAATTACAACCAATGCCAATTCAATCATGCAGTTAAGGAGGGATCTTTGAAGTAATGCAGCTGGCAGTCTGTGGCATCCAAACACAGCAGGTTTGTTCTGGCCAGATGGGCTGTCGGGATGCCCCAGTAAAACTCAGAGGAAACACGACATGAGAGCAGATGGATGCAGGACAGGACTGGCTCAGCAGCACACACCAACACCACCACAACATGGCATGCAACAGTTCCACGGGGACACGTGACAGGGCTTTATACCATCAGTGACAATACACCGCTTCAAAACATGGTGAGGCGTAGCAGGGAAGGGTCTTCACCCAAGAAAAGGGCTCTTCCCCACTCGCTTTCTTCTACGGTTAGTCATGAGCAAACAGAAGAAAATGAATGGGATAATACAAAAAGTCTCCTCTTGAGAAAAAGGCCCAGAGTTATTAGAAGGAGCTAAGAGTGAAATATTCTTCTAATAGCAATGATCATTGCTCATTATCAATTTTCCATATGAACAAAAGTGTATCGTTATGTTCATGTTGTTTAAAAAATAAAGTTGGCAACTGATAAAGATTTAGTTGAAAAAAAAAGGAGAATGTTCTGTGGTGTCTCTCAGGGAAACGTTCTGCACCACGGAGCTTGGTGGCACAGAGAACTTGTGACACAAAAGCAGACCAAAATGTAAAGCGTGAAGTTGCACCTAGAAAGACTTAACTTTGGGGCTAACTGCATATGTCCATGAACATTTATTTCATTATTCTAGTTACCCTGCCAGACAGGGCACCCTTACACCAGGCATTCCCGACCATATGAGGGTGAACTGACTGAAAACATGGGGAGAAAGGATGCCTGGAGGGTTCTGCAAAGAGAGAAAATCTCCTTCAGCCTGTCCAGCCTGCCTCCAGCACCTTGGAGTGGGTACAAACTGAGACACGCAGCAGCTGAAAATGTGCTAAAAGCAGCTCTGCCTCTTGAATTTGCTCTGTGAGTGGTGAGGTCTTTTTGGGGAGATGAGCAACTGGGGGATGGAAAGAGTGAATGGGAAGGAGGGAGGAAGAGGAAACAAGTGGAAGAGAGAGAGAGGGAGGAAGAGCAAGGAATCAGGAAAAGGAAAGGATCTCCCCATGTCTCCCTCTCAAAAGAATGGATGAATCCTGGTCAGACTACTGAAAATTCCATTTTAACTGTCACACTCCATATTATTTTATTGCTGTAAATGAACTGCAGGAGCAAATCTCAATGGCAGTGATTTCAGTCCCTTTTCTACTATATTTTCTTTTTTTTTTCCCGAAATTTGACTTTAAAAATAGGAGACCTAGACAAAATACTCAGTGCATGACAATAATTAAGTTTCTAAAAACTTCCCAGAAGCTTTAATACTGAAGCACAATTAAATCATCTGTCAGCCAGCAGCATTTAAAAGTCAGATAGAGACAGGAGTTTGGAAAAACTCCAGGAAAGCTGCTCACTCTGCTCTCATACCCAGTCACATATCCTTGTGCTCTCTTAAAAACCCATAACACTTAGGCCTTCTGCAGCATGCCTTGGAGGTTACTTCAAAATAATTTAAGTTAAAGAGTCTCATGAAGAGTTGCTCTGCCAAGTAACTCCCCTCTCCTATGTAATGATAATAATCTTTTTATATTTGCCAGCGTTAGACATCACTGCTAATTGCAGAGCTGGCCAGCTGCCAAGGGGATAGAAATGATCCCTTCAGGAGGCACATTCTGGGTCATTTTGGGCCTTTCCAATTATGACCGAAACTTTAAGCTCTATTTGGAGACCAAAAGACCTCCAGCACAGACCAAAGGCATTGGTTTCAGCCATCAGAATAAATGTCCTACTCTATAAAAAGCACTGGAGTAATTTTTCCCAGCTCTGGTCCCCAACTAAAGGGCCTACCACAAAGGTTTCCAATTGCAAAATGTATTTTGTCAATATGAATGTAGCCAACAAGATGCATTTTCCCCCAATACTACCTATAAAATAAGGTTTCTAATTCTGTAAAAAGCACTGCTAAAGCAACACAAAATTGAGAGCACAACAACTCCATTTTGATTTTTCAGTCAGTTACTGGAGATAGGCGGTTCTTACAAATGCTGGCAGCTTTTCTTCAGAAGTTCAGGCTTCAAGGAACTACACTTTAAACTAAAACAATTAGAGATCAATTTTATAATCATGATAAAATAGTCATTTATCTGAAAATGAAGAGTGACACTAAAAAAATCGGAAGCTAACATGGTTTCAGGTGGGGACAGGGCTGTGTGCTTCAAGAACTGAAGTGTATCTATCACTACAGGTGAATTGGGGGCTGAGCTGCTTTAAAGGGATAATTTATAATTTAGATCACAACACTATCCTTTCTCTCTCCAATGTGAAGCAAAAATGAAAAGCCTTAGCTCTGACCCAGCCCTGCAAACATTTAGACACTGAATTGTGTAAATAGCTGTGGTAAAAGGATGTCTCACAGCAGTAAGATCAAGTCTGGGCTTCAATTTGCCAACAGATATGAACTAAAGCCTCAAGTATGTAACCCCAATTATGTAATCAAGCTGTTAATCTTCTGTCTTTTCTTTTTCAATACCCTTTCTACAAGTAATTCAGGTTTAGTGAAGAGTAAGGCACACATTCCATACTGAAAAATGAAACTGTATTCTAAATTTGATATATAGGGAACTTACAACTTCGATCTTCATACTGAAGTATCCAATATTTAAACATACATATATAAACATATATAAAATTGAACTATAACTAGTAAAACAATTTTAGATGGAGAGATTTTTTGGTAATGCACCTAAAAATGTCACACAGTGAGGTCAGAAGCTTCCCATGTTCCAGATGGCAATAACCTACTGGTACAAAACCAAGTAGGATGTGTCTGTTTTCCATGGGTGTGGTCTTGTCAAATCCACATAGTGCACTTATTGCTGGAGTTCCATATGAGTCAGTTTTCTATAACTTACTGTGCTCTAGGAACAGAAAAGAGCCAACCCCACAGTGTTTATTGAACTACTTCACACACTCACAATGCTTTTAAGAAATACTAAATACTTCTGCCAACAACTGTATTCTGGAAACACAGCAATAAAAATATTTCCTCTTATTCTGCACACATGGTATTTTAAAAATCATATACAAACTCTTAAAATATCCTCTTAGCTCTTAGATTTGTAACAGATTGAAATAATACTGTCAAGGAGAATCAAATCCCTGTTTATAAACGCCTACTTCAGTTTTTCTATTATTCCAGAAGGACTAGCAGATATATTTAGCTGGGGCCTACAGGTGAAATAATTGCCTGCAATAAAATACTGGGTGTATTTTAGTGGAAACTGCATCGAATGTAACAGTATAAAAAGTACAAAACACACAGAACACACACCATAACACAGCAGCAAGTAATCAACAGATGCAACTGCAAAGCCAACATGTAGAAAGCACAACACCACACACGGCTGGAGCTGATTTTTGCACCTGGATGTTACCACAATGGAAAGATCAGCGGATCAGAAGCGTAGCAAATAATGGCATGGGGCATGCAATGGAAAGATTGGAAGAAGCAAGCCACTGCAGACAGACTTGTATGGTAGTTAATGTATGAAAAAGCTTACTTCATTTAGAAAGCTCACTAATTGGTCTACCGTTAAATAATCAGTTTTGTCTCCATTGCTGAAAAGAAATTTATTAGAGAATGTAAGTTTTTATACACGATGCTACAGTAGGTATGATTTACATGTTGACATTGTTGATACTTTAAAAACCACCTACTATTTTCTACTTGGAAGTAGCTCTATAATCTCACAATGAACAGTCACAGAAAACATACTAGCTGTCTATGCTTGGCACAGTATATCTCCCACAACATATCTTCCTATCACTTAACAAACATTACTCCATAAAACAACATGTAAGTCCTCCAGCTGAGAATAAATTGAGTGAAGAAACTTTGCAAACTTCAAATTTCTTACTTAATTTAATTAGTTCACATACTGTGTTAATCACCTAAAGGAGCAAGTTAAAAATTACAGTAGTTAGTAAAGCCAATGCAAAAAAAAAAGTTCCAGGTGCTTCCCTTAACTCATGTAAAAGTTGCTCCAAAATACAGAGTGAACTTTTACATTAACAGTCTGAGAAGGGAGGAAGGGGCAAAACACAGACTGGAGTTTGTGCTAAAGTACTGCTGATGCTACTAGGATTCAAGGGTCGATCAATTTTACAGTGTTCTGTCACTATTAGTTATAGACTAAAACTACAGCAAAATGTCTTTAAAGCAAGATTATATTAAATTTGAACTTACATCTTCTTGAAGAGGTCCTCTATGTCAGTTCGGGGACATATCTTTTGGGTGAGCTCATAAAATTTCTCGTAAGTAAAAGCTGCAGGCTCAATTTCATCATTCTGCAACAAAACGCAACGGTACATTTATCCAGACAAGAGAGCTTATGTGCTCTTTTCCCAAGAGAGTATCTTATATCAGAAAAAAGCAACTGTGAACTGGTTTAGCTCTTTACCAAGTATAAATTTACCTGGTTTCTTTTGTGCTTTCTCAAAGTAATTCTAAATTCATCTTTATCACAGATCTGTTTGATGTGCTCGTATTCTAACCTCACAGTAACATTAATTCTCCATAAACACAGAGGTGAAAAACAGTCTATTTTTCTTCTGAAGCATTAAAAAAATATCCAAAAATTCAAAAAGTTCAAGCTACCACCTCTCTGGGGCTGCTGGCAGGGGCTCCTGCTGCAAGTGGGATAGAGCTGGAGAGCAGCTCTCCAAAGGAGGGGAGCAAAGAGCAGGAGTCCAAGAAATTCAACCAAAAAAATGTATTACATGCATATTCTGTGCTTATATATCTTGCATAAATGAACAAAAGGTAGTTTGTGACAGAAAAGAAGGGAAGCCTCCTCTAAGAGGTTTAAGGACCTCTGTGTCATACAGATTTAATTACAATTTGGCTCCAGTAAACAACCTCCAGTGATTAGTAAGTAACACACAATAGGCACACTTTTTGTAATGCAAATGACTTAGATTACAGCTCCAAACGTGAATGAGTCATCAGTTTATTAGTACACAAAAACAGTTATTCAAAACCACTAAATACCTTTCCGCTGGGAAGACCTAATTCCTTAAGTGCCTGAAAGATCACTTTTTCTGTTTTACCTGATGCAAAGGTTCTGGTTATGCTAAAACAAAAAACAGTGGAGAGAAAAAAACAACAGAGAAATGTTAGTTATTTTTTAAACAATCAGTTCTCTCTCTCTCTTGCTTTTACTGCCAACATTTTCCTCTGGCTGCAACTGATGAATGCAAGCAGCTTCCAAGTAATGGTGCAGTTGAAGAAGTGCTCTAAGCTCCACAGAGCAGCACTGCTCTGCCTGCAAGCCAGCCATTAGAAAATACATCAAAATAATGAACTGCAAACAGAATAAAAGAGGTTTTTTTTTCCCCCAATACACTGGGATACAAAGCCATGCAAAGCTTTCCTCTGTTTGCTCTTTTAAGCTGTGTGCTGAGGTAAATGACTGTTTAGAAAGCAGCAGATTCTCCAAGTGAGGAGACTCGTGTCTCTGGTCATTCCTGGTTGTGGTGACTTCCCTTCCATTCCAGGCCTTAACCAGCACCTCCCAGGTCACCCATAAAGTAGGAGCAGGCTGTTCCCCATGGCAGCTTCCTTCCTCTTTCCTTTTCAAGCAGCTGCTGCTATCAAGAGACTCCCAGCCACACGCCAAATCCCATTCCCTGCTGCGGGGCCCACTCCTCCCTCGGGATGCTCCCTCACCTCACAGCCATTGAGAACATCCTGTCCGAGTCACACTACACACAATTCTTTAGGTAAGCCTCAGTTGCCACTGGAATATTTCCACCAAACTGAGCAGCATCCTGTTCCTTCCCAAAGCATGATTTCACCATACAGACTGACAAACTGGTTTCACTTGGAATGAGATAAATCCCACCAAAACATAGCTTTTTGGTACGATGAACGTGAAAGTGTTTGGTCTAGTTCTGTTCCCATTTGAGATGAGTTTGAATAACCTGTGGCTCTGGAAAGGGGGATCCAAACCTGACAGCTCTCCTGCCTTCTGTTTAGGGTTTGAGCTAGAATGGTGTGCCCCACAACCCCTTGATTTTGGTGTCTTAGTCTGGAGAGAGAGCCTTAAGTCTGTATCCAATATACATTTCTAACAAAAGCTGTACACTGGAAAACACTTTGTGGCTGCTGATAAGAATGTGTTGCTCTTTATCATCAAGTGAGACAAACATTTGCTGAGACTTTTAGTTAATCTCATGCATAATAAATAATTTCATATGGCAAGAGACATGAAACAAATTGTTGCCACTATTTGCTGCCATAGCAATTCACAGTTGTTTTACTCTCCAAAACACTCTAAACTTCCTATAAAAGTATTTTCATACTAATAAAATTAAGATCAGGAAGTGAAAATATCTAAATGATAAAGAAATATTTTAAAAAAGCTTAGTCTTTTTTTTTTCTTACTGGGTCCTTACAATAGTTAGATTCCTATGTCCCTATTTAGGCATCTAAGTTTGCTGTTTGATTTTCTGAAGCTGATAAGTACCAAGATATTTTCACTAAAATACAGACTGAGTTTAATTTTAGGCACTTGTTTCTTAAAAATATCCTCAGGCATCTATTTTTCTTCTAATTCTAAAACACAGAGTAATATTTGCTCTACAATTTACAACCTATTTCCAGCCCTATAAATTTCTATGTCTGTTGTAATGAATCGGGCTCCAATAATAAATGTCCTGTAAAACATGTAATATTGGTGTAAGTAATTAATCAGATGTGTGCCAAGATTCCATGGCTGCAGGGAACTTATTTTTGATGCCAAATGAATTTCTTTCTTTCACGGACGCTGACAGCAAACATAGCAGTAATTCGTAATGAGAGCAGCAGTGTGGAGAAGATTGCATGAATCAAAAAAGATTGTAAAAATACAGCGTGACACATTCATTTCGCTAAGGCTATAGCAAATAAAACTGCCTTTCCCTCTATCAGAAGAGACTTCATCCTAGCAAATTTACATTCATCTTGACACCTACAGGTTCCACCTTACAGTGGTTTGGGGCTTATGGTAACATGCCAATGTAGTTCCTCATAAATATTTAAAATACTTCCCAACTCTGGAAGTGAGGGGTATGACTCTATTGTGCTCGCTGATGGATTAAAGGACTTGGTTACTTCAGACCTTCACCACTTTCCAACCACGACCTCAAAAGTCAAGCCAGCACAACCTGTGGAAATCAATCTTCTGCCATGGCTCCACTGAATTTATCAGCCTGGCTTGCCCTGGAAGTACCCCTGCCTACACTGTGCAAGGAATTACCTAACTTTGATTTCCGACCAACACTGAAGTATTGAAACAGATTTCTTCCAGACACTCTGGAGTAATCAATACGAAACACCCTTACCAAACTTCTACTTTCAAATTAACCCGATTAAATGACTACAAAACAGATTTAAGCTTCATTTGTCACGGTTCAGCTTTTTCTTTTTTTACTATATATTTTCATAGTTAGAACCTAAACTTGCTTAAATCCTTTTAAATGTAGTTATACAAAGGGATAAGCATAGACTGAGCAAAGCTAATTTCCAACCAGGCTCTAGATGAGCAGGTGCAACTCACTCATAGAAAATCTATTTTCTGCCAGCAGAAAGTTGAAGAAACAAAGTAGATCTTTTTCTTAACAAACACTGACCTGTTTACTCATCTATTACAGCAGCATTAAAATCTGAAAATACAGAATATCTTACAAATGGTGTATCTTTGCAAGATCTGTAAATGTAATTCTAAACTCAGACTGCTAAAATTTATTAAGGCCCAAAAGGCAAAACTGCTACTCTCCTAAGGTTTTCACACTGCTGACTGCCAGAATTTCTTCTCTCTCAAACACAGTTCACCGATAGCAACAGAGCTATGCCCCGGAATATATTAAAATCCAAAAGTAGCTTGAGAAAAATGTTTGTGACTTTGCAAATCCCAACTGTGCAACCAAGGAGTCACAAATATTTATGGCATTTACCACCAACAGCCTGAGGAGTGTCACCTTCTCAAGGCTCATCATTCCCTATGGGGAATGTGAGAGTTGCAAAATTTGTTTCAAACTTGGGAAGAAATGCAAGGAGCTCTGATTCTACAGACGAGACTTTTTTTTTCCTTGGTGTTTTACTGCACTGCAGTGTAAGAATGAAATACAAGTGGGTCTTGTGATACACATTCCTACTGAACCCGAACAGGCTGGACAGACCTGCTGGGGGTTCTGTTTCTGAGAGAGAAACCTTCCCATCTGTAACCACGGAGCTACAGCAATTGCTACAGAAGCCTCTGGCAGCAGGAGGAGGGTGAGGAAACAGGGCTGAGTTGGATTTAAAACAGGGAAAAGGGAAAGGTCAGTTGGAGGGGAAGCACCGGTGATTTAAACAAGTGAAAGAGGTACTGGGGGCGAGGCTTGGGTAGAAAATGTGAAACTTTGGTGCCCCTTGTGTAGCAGAGCCATTCAGCTCACATTTCCCAGGGCTTCCTGGCTTGCCTTCCTCACACACACATCCCTGTCCTTATCCCACATCCCTCCTCCTGTTTCCTTTCGATCTCTCCACTTCCCTTTTCTGCACTTCGTGTTTGTGGAAGAAAGGGGGAAGCAGTGAAATCCTCCACATCCCAGGCTGCCCAGTGCTGACACCCCTGGGTGTCCATGTCCCCCTTCATGATCAGCAGCTCCTGCTGGATCAGGCCAATCCCATGGTGTTGCCATCCTAGGTCAGGGCCCTGATTCCCCCTCTTTTCCCACGCAGCTCTGCAGAGCAGATTGAGTTTTTCTCTCCTCCATTCACATTCCTTTTCTCACTGACCCCTCTCCTCATCCTCTCAGGGGGTGACACAGTGCTTCCCGTGTGAGCCCCAAAAATGTGCCAGATTTTACTCACACCAAGATAGCACATTCCTTGGAGTATCCAGATGTAAAGGAGATTCAGCTCCATGGAATAGCAGATCCCTTATGAATTTATAAGTAACCTACTTTTACAATGAGTTAAACTGCTAGGGACTGATTTATGTTAACCTGTAAATAGTGCAAATTCAAATTTAAAGATTTAATACAGTGGACCCAGTGAACTGGATTTTTAAGCAATAGACAGGCTTGTCTGCATACACAAATCTGTGCTGGAGCACAACAGAGAGAATTTATGCCTCACTAAATGTGATGGGAAATATTTAAAGGCAGAAACAGTCTCAGACAAGCTAGCACACCATAAATTCATACTGCGGAATAGGGTTCTGTGTTCAAACACAGGCATAAAGCTGTAAAGGCCTGAAAATTGATTTGTCCCTGTGGTATTGTTCCCTCATCGTTACCCTCCATCTGATGATATTTCTCATGGGACTTCTGCACAGGAGGTGCTTCATGGCAGCTGACTTTGAGAGAGAAGCAGGGACTCAGCCATGTGAGAACTGGAAGATTAATACACTGAAGTAGCTTTAACACTGTCAAGGTGTCACCTGAGTCACGAAACTAAAGAAACCTGGAAAGCAGAATGGCAGGCCCTTTGTCTTTTTGCAGATTCTATAGATGCAAAATCCCCTTTTCCTGCCTTGGGAAAAAAAATGTGTAAGGTTTATCTTACAAAGTTCTCCCTCTTGCTCCCTTCTGCAAATTTCTATTTATGAAAAACCAGCATGCCTCAAAAATGTGGTTTGTGTGTACTTTATGAAGAGAAGAGCAGCTGAATGTATGAGGAAGAATGAAGTTCTAGAGCAGGAGGGGGGAGCATTACTGCCTAGCCAATGAGGACTGAGAATCAGTAACTTATGATAGTTAATAGTTGCACAGAAAGAAAGATGCTGTTCTGGCTTTGCTGTTCCTGACAAGTAACCCAACAATTCATTTAGCATGTGCACAAAACCAAATATTATCCTGGGGGTTCCTATAAAATCAGAAGCATTTTTGGCAGACGCGTATGTGTTTCTTTTACAAGGAACTACAGTTTAAAAGTACCTTTTCGTCCTCTACTTAACTGGTCTGCAAGCTTTTATGATTCTTTCTAAAAACTATTTTATCAAATTTTGTAACTGAAAAACCCATCCCAGGGTTTGAGGAGTGTTAGGCTGAGAAATCTGATGCTCTTAACTCTAAGTGACTTTGAGAACTATTACAAGAACTCCTATCTTCATTACAATGGACTGCAAAAACATTAAAAAATTACTAGGCTGATAAGAAGTCCTGCCTAGCTTACCAAGGAGGTCAGATAAGAATACCTAGTTCTGTATTACTCTTACATATGTATTAGTAATAAAATTGATATTATATTCCATTATTAAGCCACAGAATTTTATTAAAATCATAGAACTAGGAACTGAAAAAATCTGGAGTTCCCCAACCGTGCTTACCTCCGAACTGGAATTTTCCCATTTGTGTTTGTTAGAAAGGCCAGCTTCATCCAGCTGAAAATAGGAATGAAATATTTTTAAAATACAATTTATTAAAATTGGGGTCTAGATACTTATGTTTAACTAATTGCCATGTCTGCAAAATGAGTACAAACAAATAATTGTTCTGCAATAAAAACATTTTTCTGTAACCTTTTAGTGCTGGAGGCAGAGCAGTTCTTTAACTGTAAAGGCAAAAAGCAGCCCAAAAAAATCAGTACAGCAATTAACACAAGTGTGAAGATGAGAAAGTCTCATGGGGTTTGGCTTGCATATTCATCAAGGAAAAAACAAACCAGCCAATAATTAAAACATACACCACAATAAATCAAATGAACAGTTATGAATTCTCCTATAATTTCTCCTGGACAGGTGCCAGATATAGCCTTGAGACATTTTTGGTCTCAATAAAAGACAAACTCTTCACTCATTTAACACCATTTTCTTTATGACACTGTTTTGTAAATGTCGAACTATGAAAAACAATTGGGTTGGTTTTTTTTCAATTCCAACAAGGAAAATACAAGGACAGAAAAATAAAGGAGCAAGAGGAAGAAAGAAAGCAACTTACTGTTTCTTGAGGCACGTCATTGGACTGACATTGTTAGCTCTAAAGTTATGTATGATGGATCCAAGCCCTTCTACCCATTGCTGAAAAACACAAAAACACCGAAACACCAAATTAGGGAAACTGAAGAGGGAAGAAGCAGGAAAGTTTGTCTTGGGGGAAGGCTCCATGGATAATGTTAATAACCTGTGCTGAGGAAAAAACCCACCCACTTCACAGCCCACACCATGGGCAAGTCCAGCCACATTTTATCCAATTTACCCATTACTACTACAGCCTCCACCAGACAAAGGGATTGTGCTTTCCACTCTTCTAAATGCTACATGTACTATCAGCAGTGCTAATAAATCAGTTTATTGCCAGCCAAGGCAAGTGATCCACTGACTGATTTATTAAGCCCTCTTCTTATATCCCTGCATGAACATTTGCCTCCCCTTCAGTGGTGGGGAGCAATATCAGCTACCACTGAGCACCACTATCCAATTTAACTGGTCCAGTTTAGAAAAGGAATGAAATGAAATATTAATAAGGTAGAGCAAACCATGGGGAGGCACTACAATTGTGCCGCAACGCCAACCCCATCTCATCTGTTACATATTCAAGTCCTGCTTGTTTGCTTGTTTTCATCCTTAAAATGCACAACATTCCAAATAATCACTGGGATGACTTCCAGCCAAGAGTAGCATTACAGCACTTCTTTATGTAATTCCTCTTTTAGGGATCTGTTTTTCTGCCATAGCCTGCACCCAGACTTTGCAGAACTGTAGAGAAGCAGCTTAAGGCTTAGGCCCTAACACGAACACTCACTGATTTCAGCAAGAATCCCAGCAGGAAAAAGCCATGGGAAGAGGGAAGAATGGCAGCGCTACAAGCCAAGTTCGATCTCCATTATGCCATTGTAACACTAGGATTACTCAACAGATAATTTACAGTGGTGGAACTGAGATGGGATTTGGTCCACTGCTAAACATTAACCTTATGAATAAAGGAGCTTTTTGCTTCTGGCCAAATGCTGTGCATGCAGCTTGAGCTGACTTGGGCAGCATCCAGAATATGACACTTATAAATAGATGCAGATGAGTGTATTTTTCTTTTCATGAATGAGTGCTGTACATCTGCAAGACAGATGAAAAAAATCCTGATTTCTATTGGAGGAACACTAACATCTTTGGGAAATGGCATATTGTAAACTGCAGGAGCAAATCCCTGGGGGCTAAAACAAGGTCTGAGGTGTCAATTCAACACATAAACAACACACTTAAGGAGACCCTTGTACTCATGAAATATTAAATCTGTTTTGCTTTAGGAAAAGTAGTCACTTATTAAGATATGTATTAATATTTAAGTGTTCTTTTTTAAGTTAACTTTTAACTAAGTACTGCATAAAATATGCATTCAAATAGATCAAGTGTCTATCTGGGAATCATTTGAAAAACAGAACTCTCACTTAGGAGAAAAGGTAGTATTTGGGTTTTCTTAGGTGTGTTTTGGGCTTGAAAACAACCCCCCAGTAAGAATCTGCCCTCCCATCTCTCTTTTTCCAGATGCATGAGTAGGATGACTTTGTAGTCACAGGCTGAAGGAACTGCCTAGGAAGATAAAGAAAACAAGGTTCATGGGGCAAGATAATATTATTTATTAGAACTGATATGACTAGAAGCCACTGACAGATTTAGGAAACACTTATCTTTTCCTACAAACGTTCCCTCACCTCAGAAGATAAAGGAATAGTGCTTGTGATTCCACGGTAAATGCCTGAACAAATCTTATGTATACTTCAATTTCCTACTGTCAACTACCTACCTTTGGGGTTTTGTGGTTTGTTTGGATTTGGGGGGTTTTTTTTGGTTTGTTTTTGGGTTTGAGTTTTTTGTTTGGTTGGTTGGTTGGGTGTTTGTTTTGTTGTTGTTTAAATCAGTAAAATGTAACATTCCTGCTGCATTAACACTGTCACAGCTACACAAACATTTGTCCTTGTATTGTCTGCATCGGTCTGTCCCCTTCAAAACTCCTCAGCCTTCCAACACTGACCCAACTACTCCATGGCATATTCACTGCAAACAAAAAACCCTTGAAAAATTAAATTACATCAAATGCATGGTGTGAATAAATTGCAGTCTTTCTCCTTTTTTTTTCTGCCAAAAACCACCACTGGTGCAGTACTGACAATGTCAGCATTTCATTTGGAACTAAACACCTACAGATCCATTCTGATTTGAAAGCAGTGGATGACGACTACATCAGATATAACAAAAACTAACATTTAAAAGTAAGGTTTGCCAGCACTCAGCTCTGGAGTTGTTCTGCACATCTAGAAAAGCTGCCAGAAAGGAACACTGCTAGAAAAAAAAAAAGAAGTGAAGAGAGAAATCAATACACTAAGCACTTCCCAAGTGATTTTTTTGCAGGAGTTGTCTTGATGGTTCCCACTTCAGAGGCCTCCCTAACCTTTTTTCAGTGTTAATGCCCTTCCCTGACAGAGATGCCAAATCAGGAATTGCACTCCCTTGGAGCAAAAGAGCACAAACCCACAGCCAAACACCGATGAGCCACAAAAGCATCACATCTCTGCTGGCAGCAAGCAAAGGAGGGACCCAAGAGCCTCTGTCCAGCTCCGAATCATCTTTACGTTGATGTGATGTGCCCTGGGCAGGACGTGGCAGTTCCAGAGCCACATCTGCCCATCTGCTCCACGCCACACTGCAGCATCTGGCTGCCTCAGCTTTGGGGCTAGAGCAGGTTCTGCAATGCTGCATCAGATGCTGCCCACGGTTATCAGCTGGCCCCACATTAACCAGGAAGATAACAAAAAGCCAAATTCAACAACACATTCAATGCAGTCAGACTTTTTGTCCCTCTGAGCTGGAATAGTTTCCAATTAACTACTGGCTTCATGCTTGCTTTTAAGGCCCTGTGATCCAGTGCACAGATACTCACAAAATTCAATGTCAAGCTGGCAATATATCACTTTCCTGACAACAAACCATTCTCAGATTTAATGTACACTTGTCTGATGACCTTGCAGGAGGGATGAAAGAAGGGGTCAGGTTTTTCTCAGCTAACACACAGACAAATACAGCAGCAGCCTTGCTGGTATTCTATGACAGCACTCCTTGTTTTACAGATGAAGCTGAAAGACCTGTAAATCTATGTAAGTAACAGGGATAAAGACCCTCAGTTCTCTTCTTTCACACTCAGCATTTTCAAATCACTACCTCTGCAGAGGAAAATCCTATAACAAGATGAATTCTGAAATGAGGTAGATAGGAAACACTTTGGTCTTAGAAAAAAAATGGTTTTGATAGAAGTCAGGGTATGTATGTTGGATTCTTACTGATGCTAGTGCTGAATATTTTCCAATTTCCAAAATATGGTTCAATACCTTTAATCTGTTGAGGTAACTCCTGAATGGCTCCCTATATACAAATAATATTCCAGATCCATAGAGGGATCTGGGCCCTGCTATCTAATCCTAGAAAATCAACAGTCATGAAAAGAAAGAAAAAACAAACACCAGTGCACCTTAAGCTCAGACTCTTAGGCTGACACAAGACGCCAAAATCTATGCTGCAGGCTGGAACAAGCACTGTGTTGTTTTTCTCTGATGAGATCAAACACTGTCAAACATCTCTAGAAGGAGAAGGGGCAAGAAAAATCAATCAAAGAAGCACTCTCTTAGCTTTTGCTGTAGGACTGAAATGCTTCTGAGGCACTTAGTGACCCCGTGTTAGCTGAGGTTCACCAATGAAACATGGGCAGCACTGGCAGGGTGCACAAATAAGTTTGGCCTTTCAGCTCTATTTTAGCCATCAACCTTTCATTTAGGCAGAGTTTAAAAGGACAAGAATTATGAAAGGGTAAAAACCACCATAGCCTACAGCTCATGAAATCCCAGACAAGGCCATGCATGGCTTATAGACTGATGGGGTCAGTATTACCCAGACCTCTTGAGATTTTACCTTCCCTTTTCCACTGAAATCTGTCCAGAGTTGCACTCCATTTATTCCAGGCATTAGGAAAGCCAGGGAGGCAAGGAAGCATTGCCCTCTGATTTTGGTGTTCAGTGTCTGGGACTGGCCGTCAAGGGCTCCATAGCTTGAAGGCCCAGGAAGCCCACAGGGAATTGTTTCCCACCTCCCCTCAAGACAGTGTGGACTGGCAGGAATCCCTGGCACTTGCCCTCAGCCAGCAGATGTCCCTCTTCTCTCAACACAGACACCTCCAAACTCTGCTCCACGAAAATCACCCTTCCTCTCACTCCAGGCAGCCACAGCGAGGAGACCTGAGGAGTGACAGTGCCAAACCTCCTCCCTACCTGGCCAACCGCAGCGCTGGTTTTTGCAGGAGATCGCTGTGAAAATGCTGGCACAAAGATAAAAGGGATCCTTCTGGCTTTCAAGTATGCCATCAGGAAAGCTGAGGCTCACACGCTCTGTCCTGGGAGCTGCCTGATGGCTGCTACCACACCGCAACAAAGCTTCCTGCCCTGGAGTGGCTTTTCCAGCCCTGGAGGGGCCTACTCCGAAAGCAGCTGGAAGAAGCACTTTGGCTGCTTTTGTATGCAAACTAAGAGAAACACAGTGGAGCTCCGCAGAGTGAAATCGACCTCCTGGCTATGGAGAACCAGGGCTGAAGTTGTAATTCCACAGTGGCACAGCCAAGAATGTACATGAAAAGGCAGAAAAGCAGATGCAAAGCACCGATAATTAATTGCAGACTGGGATATGAAGATTTCTCTAGAGAACATGGCATTACATACTGGGCACAGGTAAGCTGTGGTCATGTATTTAAGGCAGTGATGAGATAGAAATGTTTATCACGTGGGCTAAGAGACATAAGCCATATACTTCCATAGTGGGACACAGAGAACAGCAGGAGGCTTCTAGAGATCTGTTCAAAAGTGTTTTGCAGGTTTCTTGGAGAGTTTTGCTTTGAAACATCGAAACAAACCAAAGTTACTGGGAAACAGAACTTTTCTGTAACATATTTGTAGAATATTCCCATGGGAATCTTCTGATACCACCTGTTTTTCCTCTTAACAATATGATTTGGGTAAATGTTTAATAGCTTATTTCAGGGGAAAAAATCAGGGTCAATCAGGGTGGGCTGAATAGGTAACCTGGTCTAGTGGAAGGTGGAGGGGAGTTGGAACTGGATGTTCTTTAAGGTCCCTTCCAACCCAAACCATTCCAGGATTCTATGAAACAGAATTTTTTTTGTAAATCAAAAAGAGTTTGATTAGTAGAAACATCAACAAAAACGATTAACCTGAAGTGCTTCGTCTTACCAGAACCATTTTAAACAAACTGAAAAAAAAATTCTCATTCCAACTGAGAAGCTGAGTAGTTTAAGAATGTCAAAATGCAATGTTTTCAACTGCAGCTGTTTCCCACGCCATGGATATTGTTCGCTGTATGATAAAGCCTGTATGTCGTTTGTCAGTGTGTGAGTAATCAAACATTTTAGCACGTTCTGTTCATTCTGGTGCCTCACAGGTTAAGCCACCAGCATGTGAATCCCCATCTCAGTAACACACCTGTAGAATACATCTATCAAATCCAACTAAAAGTGTAAAACCAGTGCAAAAGGTTGCTCCACTCTCCTTCCCACCCTGTCTCCCCCATGGCTGTTCCCATCCCAGCTGCACTGCCAGAGGAATGGTGTGCATCAAGCACTTCCCAAAGCCACGTTATCCTAAACACCTGTGGGAGCTTTGCCTCTAAACGTGATTTTAACACTAAAGCTCTTCCTCGAATTGAATTAGGAGTGTTCACTGAACTCCTCTGCCAGCAGGGCACAGGGAATAGTACTTTCAAGCAGAAGGGCAAAATATATGAGACGGAGAGATGGTCCCTTCCAACAAAACAGCTGGAGCTGGGAAAGAACAACCATCCACGCAAATTTACCCCTGATATGCACTAATATTAAGTAATGTTAAAGAAGCTGACTTAGGGTAATCTTTTAAGCTAAACTTCTTAATGCATTGCCAGAGTAGATGAGCAAAGAAGACAGGAAGTCGAGATTTTGGGTCACTGAAGTACAGCAGCTTTACTGGACTAATGCCAGCTTTGGATAGGCAGCCCACATGCCAAGGGCTAAGGCCTCATATCAGCACTACATCTCTTCTGCCCTAAGGAAATTCACTCCCAAATACTCACTGGCCTTTTCAAATGTCCTAGATTGAGGAAAACAGATTATCCACTTACTAGGGCACAGAAAGTCCATCTGGGAAGTAAAAAAGAAAAATACACACATACACTCTCATCTCTAATATGCGTGTGTGTGTGTTTTAATTTTAGATCAGGATAATTTATATAACCTGAATTAATCAGGATTCTAAACAGCAGGTTTTAAATTCCACCTTTTACAGTCACTCTCTACTACCACAGTGGAGCTGCTTTAGGAGTGGACCACGACAGCTGCTTGCAATCAGAGACAGAGTACACCCTATTTTGTGGCTGTTTTAAGAGTGGAAATGAAAACCAATTTCTCCGCTGAAAACACCAATAAAATTTAAGTAGATAGAATGTAAATACCAGAGTTGGAGCTTGGAGACAAGTGGAGAGATAATAAACACACTCTTGTTGTTGGAATAGCTATACTTGGAGCTCAGCAGTGCCTTGGCCAGCCCTGCTGAGCACCAGGGGCACATGGGGCTGCCCTGGGGCACAGGCAATGACAAATGGCAATGGGCAGCCTGGGCTGGGCCCCGAGGGGAGGGCTCAGCACTGCCCACAGCAGGCACCAGCCCTCCTGCCACAGCTGGGGCACCCCCAGGGACTGTCCCACCATGCCACCCTGGGCCAGGGACCTGGCAGAACCTGCTTCCCACTGCTACCACTCCTTGCATGGATAGGCTGAAGAAGCCAGGAATTTCCACCAATATTCTTTGTCATGGTTCCTCAGTCCCATTTTAACCCAGTCTTCAGTGAGTAACAATTGCCTCTTTCCCAATTGTAAAATATCACCTACAGAAACAGAACTTTTCTGAGCAGGAAGATTCTGAGCTTTTGTGTTTGAATCTGCCACTCAATTCCCTCATTTTAAAGTATTCCAATGAGGTACAGACCAAGCCTGACCTTGGTTGATGTGAGGAAGGGACAGAAGATAGGGAAGGGACAGAGTAATGCTATGTTCCTCCTGGCAATGGGGGGAACAGCAGAAACCACAGGTTTCTTACACCTAATTTACAATCCTCACACATATCAGGGCAGTTTAAGCTTCACTCGTTGCCCCTTCTCCTCCTAACCCTTGCCTCTGTCGTTTCAAAGGAGGGGCTTATATTTGAACATGGATTAAATCAAGGCCTATTTTAAGCTGCAGTTAGCAGCTGCACAGCTACCTAATGCTATGAGAAGGCTTGTTTCTTCTAGAAGGGATTTACTGTGTCCCACAAGAAAGATGTTTACTCCTGAACAGAACAGGAAGAATCAAGCAGGAGCACTTTAATGTGCAGATAACTCCTAGAAAATTCTATTTTAGCACCAAAGTACAGTAGCAAGTTGATGTATTTACCATATACCAAAGGTCAACACAGTACAGGCCAAATTCCCCAGTGAAGGCAACTGAGAAAGCTCTACATTGATTTTTTTGGCTTGATCTGCTTTATCCTCTCCCTCATGCCCCAAACATATTGTATCAGATGAGGTGGATCATCACTGCTGACAGTTCTGGATACATATTTTGGTGGAAAGGCTCCCAAATGCAGGACTCACATCCACGGGCCTCTCAGAGCCTGCCCACTGCAGCATGACACACCATTTCTGTAAGGCTTGGCTCTTAATGAGCAGTAGATCTTTTCGGCAGCGTAATTAGCTCATCTCTTGTGACTGTCTGTGTAATGGGCCAACATTCTCACAAACCAATTAGTCTAATACAGGTTATTGAGATCTAAGGTGGCTGAGAAAACTGCAGCTGTTTTCAGAATAAACAGAGACACTGCTGGGTTAAGTATAAAGGTTAACGCTGCCAACATCTCCTTTGCTTTGCTTCTTTTTTCAAATGCTTTCAAAACATAACTCTGACACATTATTTCCCTCAATGCCTGCTGAAAATACACACAGTAAAATCAATTTAGTGTACCCACGTAAGTTATACAAGTATTTCTCCTATAAAGGAGTTTAACTCAGTGTTGCCAGTGTTTCCAAAGGTATGGATCTAAAGCAATGAAGAATAAACCAAGTCTGCCAAGGGATTTAGTGATCCTGCATTCAACAAACAGTTTTAAAGGGGGGGATTTAGCAGGTGTGTGATACTGATCATTATTTAATATTTATCTCACAGGCGAAACAGATTATAATCCTAAATACCCATAATACATACAATCAGAAAAGCAAAGCAAAGAGTGCGTTTTTAAAACCCCATGAATGTCTGGATCTCAGCTAGCAGTGTACTATCAGCACTCTGATCAGGCTTCTCAGAGCAGTTTACAGCCCAGTACCAGGGCAGGTGGAGCCCAGAAGTTGCATGTGAACTGCAATCTCAAGCTCTCAGGAAGGATGACGTGTAAAAAAGCACCATTGTTTCCTTAAGACTGTTCCGTGTCAACGGGAAACAGAAAAGAACCTGGGTACACCGGGATCCCCATAACTGGAGAGAATTTTCTTTCCTGCTTTTGTCTTTTCAAATAATATGAACCACGCCGTACAATTAGGTTATCGCCGAACAGAATTTGAGAAGGGCTGAACTCCACCCACCAGGAAAATGGCAGTAATTGCACTTCCCTTCAGCATCTCTGTCACAGACCCACTGCACCATCACCACCTCCTCTGCTGCACCAGCCCCACACAGAGACACTGAGCAGCTCAGGGAACGCTCTGTCCTATATAATGGTCTCAGTGCCTAATTTTGATAAATCACCGTGCACGCACAGGCTGATAAAATCACTATTTCCTCTCACCACGGCACACAGACATGTTACAGAATGCTCCACATGGATGTTTGCTGTCCTTTGGAAGAGTGAGGCAGCAGACCACAAACCAGGTATTTCAGTCAGCCACGCAGGCAGAGTTAGGAAAAACAATTGAGCACTGCTGATGAGCTCTTCTTTTAACTCCCACACTGTTTAATTGTGAAATACCTTGGCTATTTCTGTGTTTTCCGCTACCATGAAAGTGAAGCTGATGTTCACCAGATCCGTGCCACTGCAAACACACACTATCCGTCCTTCCAACTCATTTTCTGATTTTCCAACAGCCTCAAGTGCAGTTAGTATTTTGGGATCCTGTGGAACAGAATAAATATCTTGTTACGTTTGCAACACTTCTGTTATGCACTGCACTATGGTGAAAATGCCTTTTCACCTCCTTATACATTTACACCTTTAAACCTTTTCCAGTCATCTTAAATGAGTGCTTTCACTTAGAAACATTGTGAGCAAACCTGAAAAAAACAATATATTCTAACAGTTAGGAACATGATTGTGAGAACCCATATTTTCATCAGAAAAAAGAAAAATTGATCACTCCAAGGACTGGAAGCAGAGGAACAGTACTCATCTCTAAGTTAATTATTCCAATCTAGTTAAGTCCATAGTTCCTGGGAGTCATGATCTCTGTGACTTCTTGGCTGTTTCTTAGCGACGTGTCACACAAGCTGTTGTCTCTGCTGCTGGAGATTTAATGGGCATTTTTTTTTAAAGAGAGAGGGGAAGCCTGAAGCACATTGGTGTGGCTGTCAGCACATGGAGAATGGGGTTGTCTGCACCACCACATCTCATGTCCCTTCTCTGTGGGGCAGAGATCTTGGTCTGTGGATTCCCAGGAGAATTTCTAAGAGATAGTTACCTACAGTCAACACAAAACCACTTAACATGTGAAAGTGGAAATGCAGAGTTCACAACAAATCTTCTAAACTGAAGGCCGGGAGGAGGGAGAGCCACAATTCACTGCAGAAAATCCTGCATATTCCTTCTGAAGAATACTGCTGAGCATATTTCCAAAGTTTTGGGGTTCTCCAGAACTCCTCGCTCGTACTTCTGCTGATACTCTTTAAAAAAAGGCAAACTGTGACCAGCTGCCCTTTCTGACCACCTAAATGCATAAAGAGGGATGCAAACCAAACTCTCTACATTTTATGTCAACAGAGCAAGAAGATAAAAAAAATTTAAACAGATGGGAACAAAATTTGGAAAATTAAACATTTTTTCCCATATCCCTAAAACAAGTGTCACAATACACTGTTACAAGATAATTAAAAACTATTGATATGTGCTCTGAATGGCTGTTCAGCTTTCACTGCATCCTGAATCCTGTACTACGTCAGAAAGACTGGGTGACTGAACCTTCCCACTGCAATCACAACAAATCACTTCAGAACTTCAAATTTTAGGCTATGATTGCAAAATAAAACCTGTGTTACTGGTATTGTTTAAAGAAATGAATGTCATCTTGCATTTCACCTTCAGTTTATATATTCTTTGTTTAAATGAAGAGTTTAAAGTAACTGTAGAGTACCTTTGGTACAGCTCCAAAACGAACACTGTTGATCAGGGAGCATTCTAATACCTGTCCCTCCTGAAATGACAAAAAGGGTATAAGTTCAAAGGTCTGCTGAGACATGGTCCCATTGGGAATTTCAGCAAAAATAAACAGTGAATTTTATTTGCAAACACCGTTAATAAACACTAAGCAGTGTATTTCCCTTTAATATCAGTTAACTCCCTCTTAAATGCTTCACTTCTATCAAGTCTAAAAGAATAGCATGAAGATTAGTTTTGTAAATAAACTAACACAGTACTTTAGATCTTTAAAAACCAGAATATAAATCAAGCGCAATAATATGCAATATACATTCCAGACATAATTGTAATATACCTTTCCTTCACTTTTCCAGCTCAGAAAAAACCCAAATTCATCCACTTGGAAGAGACAGTTGCTTTCAAAGACAAAAGATTCCTACAGAAAAGAAAATACAGACCATTATTTTAGTCAGTTTGACAAATATATATTATTTATCATTTGAAAATAAAGGATTGTTCTGTTTCTTCCCAAAGACTCTCCTGCAGAATTTGCTGTTCCCAAAAAAATAGAAACAAGGGAGGTAGGCTTCTAAAAAAGAGATCATCTTTAATGATTTGTCTTACTGTTGATGCTTGAGACACTGGAATGCACATAATTAATATTTTCCTACCTCATTGCAAATATGAGGTAGTTTCATTTCATAAAAGCAGTGATTCTTACCTAATAAAAAATCTTAATTAAACGGAACGTCAAGAAAATTACTGAAAATTAAACGCCTTAGGGTGAAAAATATATAATTTAGCAGTGCTACCTTTGGGATCAAACGGCTGCATTTCCTTTTAACATTCAGAATTTGGGAAGCATTTTTCTGTTGGACTATGGCAGTGTACATGCCGTGAGTGCTTTGCAGCCAGAGTATCTGACAAGCAGAGCTTGAAGGATATTGATTTGTAGAAGAAATCAGGAAAGAATGGCATTCCAAAGAGACTAGGCAAGGCAAAAAATCAGATTAGCTGAATTTAAAAAGAAATTTCCTCCACACACCTCCAGCCTCAATTAGAGCATCATAAATTAAGCTAAAATGCAGGAAAACAGTGTGCAGAATCAATCACTTCTTCAAGAAAAAGAGGATCCAGAACTTCCTGACTTCCTTAATTGAAAACCGAGGAGCATTTGTGAGAAGAGTCCTCTGTGAGGAAACAAACCAGGCTCCCACTGTGCCACAGAAAACCCGGAATAAACTGCAGCAACACTCGGAGCAGGAGAGGATCACGGGATGGACAAACAGCCTTTTGCTCCACGGGGGCCAAGCAGGACCCCATTTCTGTGGGGTTTTGGGGGGCAGCAAATTCAGCTGCAAGGAGCAAGACCTCGGTGCCAGCTCCTCACCCCGCGTGTGCCCAGGATTGTGGAGTCTCGCAGAGGCGCCTGCTGAGAACAGAACAAATTGTGCCTGACATTGTCCCTGTCACTACACCCATGGCCCAGGTGCCCACTGAGCATCTCTGATATTATACCAAATATTCGAGCACTTAAAACTCTTTCCTGTATCTGCCCATTCTCTGTTTCTCGTCGAAAGTGCAAGAGAACAAGCACAGGCCGTGCCCCCTCCCGGAGCTCCTCACGGGCTGTTTCTGAGCAGTGTTTGCTGAAGGAAAATAAAGCTTTCCTGAACCGCCTTTCTAAGGAATTCCATGTCCCACCAGTATCTACTTCATTTATCTGGCCACAAATCTGGAAATACAGGGTAAGCCAACTATCCCCATCTTGGCAGGCCTCGTGATAAAAAATACCTTTTACTTACATTTCAAAAGATAAGAAAATCCTAATATCCCTGAAGGCACTTACCTTCAACTTATAGAGATTTCCTGTTCAAACAAGATTAAAAACAGACCCTGATAAAATTATACTTACCAGCATATCAATGCTGAGTATAAGGTAAACTTCTCAGCACTTTATTTCAGCTGCCTGTGTAAAATGCCCTGTTTTGCATTCCTTTAATAAACGTGGATTAAAGCATAGCTGAAAGCAGGATCATAGTAATCATATTTCAGACAGAGTGCAGATTGATTTCCTAAAGTAGATAAAACCACTCCAGATCTCAAATGATGCATTCGAATCAGAATATAAATGTTCTGTGTTCTCGTTCTTTCCCTTGTAATAGGCAGGTCCTCAGTTTATATATTAAAAAAAAAAGCAATATTCTCCCTCCTTCCATTTGATAGATAGTACAAAAAAAAAAAAAGAGGGATTCACTTTGTTCAATAAAGTGCTTTATGAATCTGCAAAGATGAGAGTTTTATGCACGTTACAGATATTTTGATCCAATTCTCCTTTTCCTTAGGGCTTATTTCAAATCAGAGGGATTAAATATATTTTAAATCTATTTCTTTTAAAAGCAAAAAAAAACCTACATAGCGATAAAGTGTGTTGGTATTGCCTCCCCACAGACATTTCTGGAGGTATTACCAGAAAAAATTAAAGTTTCTTTGTATACAATGAAAGCAAAACATGAAATATTCTAGAACTTCTGCATATTTAAAAAAGAATAGCAAATGAAAGGCAACTGGCCTCTTACCTCTTCATATCTATCAAACACAGCTCCATCTTGCATAAAAGAGGGAACTGGCTTCTGCCAGTTAAATTCATAAGGTTTTGCCATGATTACAGAAGAAAAACCTGAAATGGAATGGAAAAGCACAGTTCAATTACTGTCTTTCAAAAGGAGTATTTCAAAGGCCAAGCAGGAAAAAAAAGTGACTTTTCCTTTCACACAGAAGTACTAAGAAGTCACAGTGCATTTCCAAATCAAGAGTTTTCCTCCTAGGAGTACTTTTGTTTCCTATCTTTAAAATGAAAAATACTTGTAAAATGTGTGTATGGACTTAATTATTTGAAAAACACTTGCACTGTAACTTCTAGAGTACAATGAGGCTGGGATTAACCCAGCTCTAGGTGACAGAATACCACAACATGTAATGCAGACAACAAGTGCTTCTTTTTTTGCTGGAAAACATCAGGGGCTAGAGACAGACTGCATTTTTTCTTAACATCCTAAACTGCATGCTACATAGGCAAAATACATGTTTTTGTTTCAAATTTCATTTATGTTAAATAAAGTCCAAGGTATTTTCAGTTGTATTTTATCCACACCTCAAGATATGAATAATATACATGGCAAAAATCATAGGGAAAATACAGTTTAGAGGTATAGGGCATTAAATAAAACTAGCCAGCTGTATTGTGCACTTCTGCAAGAGAACAAATGTGAACAAAGTTGTTCATTTAAGATAAAACACAGAAGTCATATTGTATGGACATTACAATAAAGACAGTAAATTATCCAGTATCCTTTCCAGTGCCTTCCAGGTTACACTGCTTTACACCAGAAAACTAAAACTTTCAGAGTATTTAGCTCCAACTAAATACTCTGAAATACTGAAGTTCATTTAATCTGAAGCGATTGCTTCCTGCTTCCTAATGCCATCCGGGACACACAGCATCCTGCTTATCCCTTCATCCACGGGAGCAGGAAGAGTGGGAATACCCTGGGCGGCAGCAAGGCAAGATAAGCCCGAGTGCTGGATGTCAGGAACTCATCCTGGAGGCGGGAAATGGGGGTGAGGGCAGGACACGGCCACGCCACCGAGCTCGCCCTGCCCTGATAGCCGGAGATGCTCAGCTGCTCCTGTCGCCCTGGTTTTCTGTAAGCCTTCTGTTTTTAACCTTGGAGTCAGATTCTTTCTCACACAGTGTTATGTAAATAATAGCCAGTGTTTACTTAACGGTATTTTCTGGTTTTCATTCCTTTTGTGATATGACAACTTTGATGAGCACCTTTCTTCTCCAGTGGGATGGAGAAGGAAGTGACATGCTCTCCAATCCCTTGTGGAGTTGGGACGTGTATAAGAATGAGATAATGTAAATAAATCCATCCATTTTTCCTCCTTTCTGCTGAACCTGGCAGGTGCGAGAGCGTCTTTATTGTGTCTCCCCAAACACACGCTCCCGGCTGTCCCCAGAGGCACCACACGGGTCAAATGTGACCAGCCCGGCTCCGCATCCGCTGCAGCACAGGCACAAGGCCCGGGAAAATTCGTCCAAGTGAGAAAAACTCATAAAACTACATAAAACTCCAGAGAGAGCATGACGGCCTGGGCAATCCACACAGACAGAAATGTCTTCTTTGACTGAATTTTGAACCCAGAATAAAAGCAAGTGCTTAAAAAAGTTCAAGAACTTTGTAGTATCCCCCTTCTCTGTCTTGTTTTCATTCGCATAAAACATCTTCTAACAAGAAAAAGAACGAGAGCAAAAGAACTGTTAAAAGATTCTGTCCAACACTGGCTTTAAGAACAGTTAATGCGATCATCTTCCACTTAAAAAATAACCCTACTGCTTAAAACATGCAAAGCACATTTTCATGTTAACCCATCTCCTGTCCTTTTTTGGTTATTGATACAGAAATATCAAATATATATATCACATTTCAAAAGCCTTAGGAATAGGATAAATGAATTCATTCTCTACAACAGTCAAAAACACAATTTGAAATTTATATATACATGTCACCATTAAGTGTTCATTTTCATTGAAAACTGGATAAAAATTCAAAATAATAGATCTCTACTCCCTAATCTAAAAAAAAAAGGCTAAAAGATATTTAAACTATTCATCTGTACTTCTTTTCTCCCAGTGAAGAGATGCTTTGAATAAAATAGATGATCTATATCCAATATCTTATTGAAAGCCCCCTTTTCTTTTTGCCAGTCCTGTGCATTTGGCCCTTGCCACTCTGTAAACAAGGAATAATATCGTACTCATGAGGATTATGAGTTGTTTTGAGATACTTTCAAGGAACGTGCCAAATTATTAATTTTTTTTTTTTGAAAATACTTTTAATTCTCATGTCTCTTCCAGTTTAGATCAGCCTAGAGCTGCTTCTCCCTCACTCCCTGAGGGAAGGTGGATCACAGGACAGTCACCCCACTGCAGTAGCATGGTGGGGTCATGTTCCATACAGCTCATGGACTTCACACAGTAGCTCGGAATAATCACAACAAACTGCAAACTTCGTGGTTGTGAAGTGATAACCACTCCTTTTTTATGGCATGGTGGGTGTTCCCCTTTTTATTTAAATGTCTTTTATTATCAGAATGGTCTCAAGAAGAAAAGTTCCTTCAAATACAACAGGTAGTTCATGCAGCAATGAACGCTCCCATCCTTCTGGGAAAAGCTGACACATTCTGTGCTAAAACATCAGAAATGTGGTGGCACTTTTAAGGCTGTGAAGAATACTCCTCCACAGTCCCAAGCCTATATAAATGGCTTCTAACCTTTCATACTGGCACTGAAGCCCACACAAAGCCAGATTTAAACACCTACAAGTTCTTCAGCTGCTCTGAACTCCCGTGTAAGGCACGTCCTAACGCTGCCTCCAGCATCTGGCACTCTGAAACCTGGATGCAAAGAGTGCTTGAGCAGACACTGAGCTCTCAGAAAGACTCATTACCTTAACACTACACACATGCACTTGCTTAGCTTGGCTGAGCTCACCATCCAGGCACAGCAATACAGCTCTGCAAAATCCCTCCTTCACAGGGGTCTTCTCCTCATCTGGTACTCACAGAGTCTGATGAACTTGTCACTTCATCGCTGAGACATTAAATAGAAGGAGCTCCTGGGTTTCTGCGGCAATGCGCATTTTTCAAACCTTGCAGTCAGCCTGAGCCCTCTCCACTTTTCCAGCTGCCTTTCTGAAGCCAGGGGTCTGGACCAGGACACAGTAACCCAGCACCACCCCCTGTCACAGGAACCAGGATTACAGCCTTTCATCTTATTTGCATAACCTCGCGTTCAGCGGCAAGAAAACACGCCTGATTGCTCAGAACTCATCAAGCAATCAACTTCTGTCTCGGGGACTCCAGCCCGTTGTTATTTACCGCCTTAGCAATCTCTTCTCTAGCTCTGCTCTCGCAGGTCACTTCAGTTTACAGATGAACTGAGACCGATGAAGTGTGAGGGAAAGGCAGCTTGAGTACATGCAGCAAGGACTTGGAGGAATTGTAACAAACAACATTTTTTAGCCGTATGCTTTGGCAGCTGTGCAGAAGGTGAAGAAAATCCTCTCTGCCTCTAGGAAAGCTCTTTTCAGTCTCTCACATTTCTTACACTCCTCTCAAAAGCCCATTTTTTCTTAACCCTGTTAGCTTTTAAGATCACCAAAAAAAACCCCAAAATATTCCCATCACTCTTTGGACCTCTGTTAATCTTCGTCAATTTTTTAGCAGTTCAAAGAGAGTGAGAAACAAAACCAATCCCAACCAGCAAACCCTAACAAACATGACATTCTAGCATTCATATGGTTGCAAATATATGCATGCATATATCCTCATGGTGATGAGAGTCAAGAATTACTCTCTTTAGAGAAATTTAATAACAATGAAATGTGTGAAGATTCAACTGGGAGACATAGAAGGTTAAGGAACTAAATTTAAAGGCAGCAAAATTTTAATTTGAAAACTTTTATACCGCCTTTAAAAACTGAAATCAAATCTTCTTACTGACTTAAGAGTTCTCAAAGTATAACAACTCCTCTAAATACATACCATCACAAAAGCAGAAAGAACACTCATAGAAATACACCTCTGGACTTAATTAATGACTACAAGAGAGAGGCAGGTGAAGTGTGGTAGTTGAATGCCTTTTGAGGTATCTGCCTTTCTTTCAATACTGATTTATGCCTGAGGGCACGATTTGGATCACATGAAATTCACCTGGAGTACCCACAGAGTGAGGACACAAAATTAACCATACCCAGAAGAGCATTAATTAACACAAAAGCCCTTCTCTTTTGTAAGCTTGGCTGTACTAAGCTAAATCTAGGGCGTGTGGACTATAAATCCTGGGTTTTTTCATTCTTTGACCACAAGAAGGACAAGGTGTGGCTGAACAGGAGGAGGAAAGGATTCTGTTAATACGAAGGAGACAAATGTTTGGGGAAAGAGGTGATATTCTAAACTAATCCCCAGGGCTGGCTAGCATGATGGATAAGATACTCCTTGGATCCCATAAACATCCTGTCAATGTTGAGACACTGCTGGAAAGGACAGCAGAGTTCCTTCGAGCTGACCCTCCCAGTTTCAAACACAAACTCACAATTTCCGCAGTTTGCTTAGCCCCGAGTATCGTAACAGGACCTGTACATTTTTTTTTAGTAATTATTGTTTTTGCCTCTGGAATGAATCCCTGTTTGCTGAGTGAGAGGTGAGGAGGCTCCACACTCTGCGTTTGCCATTTCACCACTTACCTCTTTGAATTACACCCCCTAAACTTGTCCCAGTTACCGTCTGTGTGGGTTTCAAGTGCAGCACCCACCCAACACTGCTGAGTTTAGTAATCTTGCCTAGGAATATATGTTTTCCTACAGATACAAGGAAGCAATTAAAAAAAACCAAAACCCAAATAATCTATTTCCCATTTTTCCCCCCTACATCGAAGCACATATAACCTTCACCACCACTCCTGTTTGGTGAACAAGATTCTACATAACAAAGACAACCAGATCTGGATCAGCAGACTTCTCTACCTTTTGGGGTTTTTTTTATGGAGTTCATGCCAGTCCAGCAAGTCTACCTGCAGAGGAGTGAAAATCCAGCTGTCCTTGATTAAACACGCAGTGCAGCACAGAAATTCTTACAAAAATGTCCCTTTCATTTTTTTAATGGGGCTTTGAAGTGCTTTCATATTCAAATACTATAATTGTTTCTAGAAACTTGAAGAAAAGTCAGATCTTCATATATTTACTCCTCAGTGTCAAATTCATTTGGTCATAAAGGTACTGACATGAACATAAGCAAGAGACAGGGTATTTTTTAAACATGAAACCTTGGTTTCAACACTAGAATTTAAAATTCAGACTAAGTTTTAAGACAATAAAAGCCACTATAGTGTAAATCCTATTTAAAAAGTAACAGGGAGAGCCACACTGCTGAATTTCTGCCGTGCCCACACTATACTATAAAACAACTCCAAGATTTCACAGCTCTCCAGGCTCTTCCACAGTCAAATTTTGCTGGTTTGTTAGTTTTTTCCCCTTTTTTAAAAGAGTAATTTTTCAGCAGGCTATTTTTAAACACATAATTCCCACAGCTAATGCAAGCAACTTAAAACAATTCTCCCCAAAACAAGGTCCAGGAACAACAACAGACACACAACAGGCGCCTGAGCGTGCATCGTCTAGCACCGGCCTCAATTTCCATTTTGTCTCATTTTCCATTTCGTTTTGATTGCTGGAATGCACTGGCATGCAGGGGCAGCTGAGGGCTTGGACCACAACGAGAAGGGGCCTGTTCTGAACCCATCTTTTGAGCATTTCCCCCAGTTCCATGAGGCTGCCCAGTGCAGGGCTCAGGAAGGAGTGTTCCTGCTCCTGGTTTTGCCTTCAGCTCCCACCTGGGCCCCAGGCACCACCTCTGAGGACAGCCTGTTTCTAACCAGCAGAATTCCTAGGATAAAACACAGGACTCAAACATCACCTCCCAGCTTCCTCAGACTTTTTTTCTTTTTGTCCTAATGGCTTCCTAGTTTGTTCGTATCTAGAGTTTTCCCCAGCCTTCCTAGTCGTTTGAAAACTCTCATTTTTTTGACTTAAGTGCTTACCACCCATCCTTTTCGGGAGAGAACATCTGCCTTTAGGAGAAGTGAATGGTGTGTAAAGAGACATGCTGGTTTTGTAAATAAACTTACTCTGGTATATTTGCAGCAAGACTATGTTCTGACAGTTAGAAATACATTTAAATCAAGCCATGATGGAAAGCTGCTCTGATGGTTCACTCAGGTCTAATTCCTCACAAACTTCTAAATTACAGATATTTATAGTGCCAAGACAGCAAATTATTTCTCTGCTCGGCAGCAAAACAGAACCACTGGAGCAGAGTTTCCCTTTTGAATTGATCCAAATGGATCACCAAAATCATCTGGACTCGTCACACTGTGTTGATAGGATTGGGATCAGTCCTTGTGTGCCACCAGTGTAAACCAACTTTATTGGTTTCACTTGCTGACTAAAATGAGCCTTCTGATAGATGCCACTTGAAATGCCTGGAAAAACAGAAGTAACTCAGCAATTTCAACACCAAAGTGTTCAAAAAAAAAAAGGTAAAATTTTACTCATTCTCAAAGAAACTCCAAAAGCAATAAGAGAATCTATACATATTCCCAGAAAAAAAGCATGACTTGAATAGGGAGCCACACTGCAGGGCTATCATAACTGGAAGTTACAAAAAACTTAAGTTTATTTTTATTAAAAAATAATGAACCATACCTACAAAACTACAAACTTCACTGAATAAGAAAGTTGTTTTTACTTTTCTTTCCTTCTGGTGATAGAAAATTCGGTGTTCACATTCTCGATTTTGTAACAGCAAAGGTGAAAGGCAAAGGGAGAGGCACAGATCTTCCCAGGGGATTATTTCAGGAGGGAAAATGCTCATAATGCTGTGAATTGTACAGAGGATTTAGCAATCTGACTCATCAAAAGACAGTAAATGACCATTGATTTTCATTTACACTTATTGTTCAGTATGCATCTAACAGTAACATTTGGCTTTTGATCTGTCACGTGAACTTCATTTCATAATGCGAGCATGTGATGAGGAACCATTCCCTAGAACTTTCCCTGTCTCATTCCAATAATAAACACTACCCATATAAAACATTAAGCTGTCAAAAAACGTGGAAGACGCTACATTTTTATCTTTAGTTAAGCAGAAGTCTTAGAGGTGTTCAAGATTTCTTTAGTATAATGTCAAGCATCCCATTTCCTGGAAGCCATCTCATCCCCAGGTAGTAATAGAGAGCAAATTGGACTTTGATGAAAACAATGGTTTGTGTAATCGCTGCCAAGATCCTTTCTGGATTGCTATAGCATGTGATAGATGTATACAATCTATCTGGATTTAACCAGCAGTGACTTTTATGAAGTTTAATTACTTCACTCTGTGGCTCTCAGTAGAAGGCAGTGTTAAAACAACGGCTACCTCATGGAATAATAAAACAAACAAACAAACAAACAAACCAACCAACACAGAGCACTTGCAAAACATCGCAAGTATTTCCTGATTTACTGAAGCCCAGACTCTCTCTTTACAGTTCTGTAAACTCTGACACCTTGTATCATTACAGCAACGAACACTAAAGGAATGGGATTTGTCAGATTTATTTAAAAAGCCTAGTTTTCAACATGATCTTTGGGCAATTAATACCATACTTAATTTCTACTGTTGTTTAATCTACTGCTGACAGGTAACACGTCTTAAGTCAGTGAGTAGTGTTTCTCATTTTTAGGTACACCTGTACAAAGTATTTGTGCAAAGGATTTGAATTAAAATTATGGGCAATTTCGACATTTAGAACTTCAGTTTCTTCTTTTTAGCTTCATTCTGGAGTTTTTTACTCTGAAAGATCTCAAGCAGAAGTAGTTTCTGTACTTTCATGTATAGGAAGACATAAATAAATGTTTGAAATTAAAATTCTAGGAAGAGTTCAGGTGGGAGTACAGATAAATAGCAAAGAACCTGAAGTGAGCATCACTCCTGTTACAAACGCAAGAGGTTTGGAGATCCGAGGACATAAAACAACTGCAAGATTCTAAGACTGAATTATTAACTACAAATACCACGAAAACAAACTTCCAAACTACATTAATATCAGCAGTCTTTCCTTTTGAAGTGCAAGGAAAAGTTTTGGAAAGAAGACAGTGTAGGACCTTAAACAAAAATAAAACAAACTACAACTATCAGCTGCTCTGTGAGCACATCCTGAGGACACGGTTGCCTGTTTCCAAACACTGACACAGACTTTGTATTAATAAAATGCAACGAAAGGTCAAGATCATATTTTTGTAATAACTTCTAAATCCCTGCGTGTTTGAAATAATCCTGCTTATGGTCAGGTACTTTAGTTCAAACCGAACTTTATTAAAGTTTGGACATGATTTATTAGGATCTTTTTCAAAATATACAGATATATTAAAAACTAATAAGCTGTGAGGAACAGAGACGTTACTTTAAAATCTAAAATTAGGAAAGTGACATTATAATTTGCTGGTTTTCTGGATGATTTCTGAGAAAACAAGAGTGACCCACACTGCTGGCTTAAAATTTCAGACAAAGCTAAGGTGATCTTTGGCAATTGCTCCAGCAGTCTAAAATGCATTAATATGAAAAAGCCGCGTTCATTATTTGACAGTTGGCAGTGTGTTAAAAGTAGGTATTTGTTGAAAGTTTAAACTAATTACAAATTTCTTGGTACCCTGGATAAAGCCTGTGAACTACATGGAAATGCATGGGGAGTTTATACTTTTAAGATTGTCGTTGTGCAGTTTAACCCATGACACTGGTAAGAAGATTTTGGTGTCAGAATCTTCACTACACCAGAAGATGTAAGGCTGCTCAGATTCCATCTCAGCACCCACCTTCCACCCTAGAGACAGAGGGTTTCACATTCCCTTCTTTAAACTGGAGAAGATGATATGGAATGAAAAGCAAGAAACATAGACCTGGCATCTGCACTTGATCAAGGCATTCCTTCCTTCCTTCCTTCCTTCCTTCCTTCTTTCCTCACACCCAACAGCCTGTTTGTTCTCATCTCCCTTTATCATCACCCCTGAATCCCATCTCTAAGGTAGGGAAATGCAGGCAGGGCATTATCAGCTGGTTGGAATGGAAATTATCCACTGTCCTTCTGCCCAGTGTTGGCGCCGGTAATGAAGAGATGGGACTATCAAAAGCTAACAAGTGATTTATTACTTGAACATAATAAACTAACAAGGCATCAGTCTCAGAGGTCATGGATTTAGAGTAGTAGATTGTTTGTAGCTGCAAAGATAGTCACGAGTTTTCTGGTTACATGGCAATATATAACTTTTTAGACTAATGGACAATTAACACAAAACTTTGTTTTGACCTTATAACCTATCACCTTTTGTGCTTTTTACTGCATTGCAGCTGTCTTTCACCCAATTATTTTCTGCCTCACATAGACACATTTACTTCTATTATAACATTTAAATTCTCAACTTAAACTATATAAGATCACATTACTACTTAAGATCCCTCCACCATCTTACCCAATACAGTTTCTTACTAACTTAAAGCATACTCTAACTTACAATTATAGAAACATAGGTTTATGATTTCTCTGCTTAATGTCTGTGTGATCTCCAGCACCCATCAGCCCCAACCCGAGCTTTTTCTAGGGCTGTAAATCAGATCCATTAATGTCTGTAGGAGTTTGTACTTTTCTGTTTCCCACAGCCCAGGCCAGCAGTAAATCCAAACCCTGGGTAGGAGAGATTCCTAGGTGCAGCTTTTTGTTCCTGCTCAGTTCCGTGACAGACCCAGGCTCAAGAAAGCACAGCAGCAGAGCTGTGAGCTGCCCTTGCTGAAGTGTGGCTGGAGCAGACTGCAGCTCCCCACGGAGATTTTAGCTGGCTAGCTTCATTTTATTTTTCTGCCAAGATTTCAAGTTCACATTACAGAAAAAATTCTCCCAGTCAGTATCAGGAAAAGAAACTATATGGGGCTCACAGTGTGCACTTCAACACTCCTGTGCAAAAAGCAGATCTGAGAATCAGAATGACATTTAATGGATGGCAGAGAAATAAAAATAATAACAACTGTCTGGCCTTAACACTGTTGCAGAGGTTCAACTTGTCTATTCTCCTCCCCCCAAGTCACTCTGCCTGTTGTATGCAAAACCAACACTCATCATCAATTGTTCAGGAAAAACACATCCCCTTTGGGGTAGGTAGGAGTCAAGGGATCCAGGTTGCAGTTGGAGGTGAGCCAGACAGCTCCGGAATCCTGGACAGATACTTTGCCATTTCCCATTTCTCTCTTCCTCCCTCTAAAGAATGAGGCTAGCAAGACTTGTTTTAATTACAGACTTAGTGATGCTAAGTATGCCTTTCATCACCAGTAACACCTAGTGCTAACTTATTAACAAACTGGGCATTTTGCTGAAGATGAGGTTCTAAACACATCACAACAAGGCAAAGCTGAAAATAAACTGCTGCCTATAATTTGGAAACCCAGAAGCCCTCTTTCCAGCAGGACAAATATGGACAGCCATGTTGGAGATATACCAGGTTATAACTTATTTATATCTTTAATTTCGTAGAGAAGCAAGAGGAAAAGCAACTGGTTCTGAACTTTTAGTTATTATTCCTTCATTATGGTAGGTAGGTGGCAGAGTAAGCATTTCTTGTCAATTTGTTTCAGCCACATTTCTTTTTAAATGGTTGTTGTGCCACTGCCCAGAAGCTCTGAAAACGCTAAGAAAGATTGTGCAGATAACGTGGGCAAAGATAAACAAAAAATATCCCCCAACCCTTTAGCTGGTAAGCTCATAGTTAACCACAAGCAGAAAATGGGAATGCATAAAACATGGCATCACAGTCTCTTTCACTAATCCCTGCCTCAGAGAAACCGTGCAATCTGCATATTCATTTCTACTAATCAAATATTAAAACAACTCTCTTGACATTGTGCTCTGTTTCCTGTCACAGCGGTCGCTATCGAAATGACAGCTGTTGTCTCTGGGGTAAGGGGAGGCTGCGTGAGACTACTCAGAACTTTATCTGATAAAACAGTTCCGAGTGCTAATATAGTCATTATTGAGGCATTCTGCTGTTTACATTACTCGAGAACAGCACCCCTAAAATGTCACTCTGAATATTAACGTGTGGCTTGTTTAAGAAACGGGGTAAAACCTGGCATGCCAGCTATTAAAGAGAGGGGTGGGAGAGTGCTCCAAGCCACCAACCTCTCCAAATCTCCCCGCTGGATGCATTTTGGCTTGTTGAACTATTCATAATATATATATGACATTTCTGAAGGAAAGGCATCTCAATTTCTGATTGCTCCAAGTGGATGATTTGACACAGTATTCCTAAGGGGATAAAAATAAAAGTGTTGGTATGTAACCTATTTGTGCAGTATGGAGACGGAAAGGAGAGCCAGGCTGCCAGTCAGGAGCGCTGCTATGGCCCGCTGGCCCTCACAGCCCATTTGAAACACTTCCTTGACAGCTCCCAATAAACAGCAGGATTTACAGCATGCTGAGAACTTCCATTTATTCAGATTTTTCTGGACCAACTGGCGACACCAGAGCCAGGGGACTCACTTTCTCTGAATTCCTCACTTTGAGATGTAATTTCAGTGTCAAGCAGCAGGAAAGGAGAGGGGAAGCTGAGACCTCTCTGAGCTCCTCCTCATCACTGTTCTTTCTTGTCACCTGCTGCTGTGACCCCCCACTTCTGCTGAGGAGGAAAGGGACACATGTAGCACAAGCAGAGGTAACTCCTGCCCTCACAGGTACATGTGGAACACACTCACATCGGCAGGGAGATGAGCAGCACTTTCTCCTCCCTCCCTGGGAAGGCGAGACCAAGCACATCATGAGGGAGGATATTCCTGACTCCAGACAACCATCAGGGCAGAAAGAAGGGAAACAGATGTGTGGGGAATAGCACAAGAATTGAAAAGAGGAGGAAGGAACTAACAACAGGAAAAGATACAGGAAGCAAGGATGGGGTGTCTGGCACTGATGTGGGCTGAGACAGCATGACCAAGCAGACCAACACAGCTAAAATCGAAAGGGGAGATGGCCACATTTTCACCATGCTAGGAAAGAACAGCAGATAGTTTGGGAAAGCTGAAATGGAAGTTATTTGGGATAGCATAGGCAAGGCTATTTTTAGAGATTATTCCAAGTATGAAGCTGGGTTAGTGCAATATGGCTGGAAAGGAAGGAACTGGGTGGAATATACACTAAGAAAGACCAGCCAAACAAACCGGCGGTGTCTGTGGTGGGGGGGTGAAAAAGAGAGAAGTGGCAAGAACACTGCCAACATTCCAGGCAAGAGCAGAGGGGGGTCATTTATTGTGGCAGCTCAGGAGTGGGGATGGCAGGGCTCCTGGAGGTGAGGAGTTTGGTATTGCCCCGCCCTGCAGACAGATCAAGGGATGAATGGGGAAGACAACTGGAAAGGTGAAAGAATTGATTCTAGACATGAGAGTGGAGGTCAAAGAAAGAGCAGTCTGCTTGGAAGCCATCAAATGCAGTGGGAATCAGCAGATGCAACCAGTTAGATCATAAAAATTGATAAAGGGACCCTTGCAGAGACAGAAAGGAAATGTTTTGCCATTTGCACTGGCTGGATGAACTGAAGTGTTCTCAAGTGGTCCTTAACTACGGCTGCCACCATCCACTCTGGCCTCCTACAGCTCAGTAACAAGTGGCACACCCGCTCAGGAAAGGCAGGGCCCATCAAAATAAAGAGCAGTGTCACACCCAAAGCACAGCAGACTCCGTGGAAAATGAAGGTAACATTTTTACATGTCTAAAACCAGCTTTGTCTTCATCACTGTTAAGCATTTCCAGCATAATAATTACCATTGCAAACAATAAAAACTTGAGCCCAGCAGGTTTTTCTCATAAGAAAACTGGTCAGCTAGTTCAGACTGCTTTTTTTCCCTGTCACATACCTATTAAATGCTTCAGACTGTTTAATGTGATAAAAATGTCTAGACTGGTTTTTGACTGAAAGGAAGAGCGTTCTTTGCCCTTGGCTAGCAAACCCCTTGTCAGCACAACAAAGTGAACGCTGTCCTTCTGCAGCCCACACTTTCTGCATGATTCCAATAAATCCATTGCAGGCATCTTCAAAAATCTTGAGATTTGAGACACCAGCCCAGGGAAATGTGAAGCATGTACAATATAGTACAAAGGTAAATACAGTGTTTCTTTGCAAGGAAAGATCTGCAGTTTATAATCAAAGTACAGGCATTACTGAGAAGAAGAAGATGACAGAACCTCTCACAGCCCAGTTAATAAAAAACCCCTCAAAAAATAACCTAAAATGCTCAGCTGAAATTGATGAAGAGTAGAACACTTTGCTGAAGCAGGCAGTAGAGTTTAGGCAAGGAATCCCAATGGGCACATTAGAGAAAGCGTTGCCACATGAATCAGAGCATTCAACGCTTTGCGGTCCCGAGCTGCCCTCAGTCTCCAGCAGCTGTTTATTTTTGTATAACAAAACTTCTAACATAATTACAATCGCTCTAAACTTAGATGCGAGTACACAGTTTATACTAAAAATACCTCTGGCAGTGAAATTACCCAGCTCAACTGGTCCACACCCTCCAGTCCTTTCTTTTTAGGGGCTCTAAATCTGCATCTGTGGAGTGGGCTGTGGTCAAGGAACAGGTGCATCTGATTCTTGTCAGCACGTGTGACTTGCATGCTGGAAAATCAGCTGCATACCATGGAAAAAGCCTGAGAAGAAACACTGTCCCTGGACACCACTCCCGTGTAGGAGTGGCCGAGTCCCATAGGAAATAAAACTTGCCAAAAGAAGTAATGGACAACATGATGTGACAGGAACATCACTCTGGCCTGGTCACAACTGGATTGTCAAATCATGTATCAAAAGTCCCACCTCTCCTCTTCCTGTACCCTATTTGTTCCCACAGCAGTCCTAACATCCTGAGGATAACTTTTTGTTTAAAATGCTCTTAATCCCCCTCAGAGACCCTAATTAACTCTTGTTCTCTGTGATTGGACCATAAAGTGCACTGCCGGTCAAAGGAGTTGAAAAAGAAACAACTGACCACACTCTGCAGGAAAACAACTCAGGGCTTGGGAATATCTAGGGGAAGGTTGTTTCACGGGAGGAGAATGGCAGTTTTTCCACATCAAAAAACTGTGAGCAAAAGGATTTGTACAGTACAGGTACGGACCCACCACCGAGCATTTCTGGTTTCCATTCTCCTTAAGATACCATTTTTCCTGAGCAAGTCAGAATATTTCCCTCTGTTAAAAGCAAGAATGTGGCTTTTCAGCATCACCAGGGAAGGTGATTTTATTGGGTTTGGAGCACTTGGATGCTATGCAACTACACTATACAGTGGAGAACAGACCAAGCAAGATGTCAATGTCTAAAATGAATCTTCTGTGAAATAACTACGTGTACAAACTGAAAGCTTGTACTTGGGAGGTTGCACGCTGTGGGTTTGTTGTTTGCTTGCTTTCTTAAATATTAATATAGGGTTTAGATCAATAAATCTTTCCTTATGTCAGCACACTCTCCTGCAATCTTGGTTTCTGTACAGTCCTCATCCATATCAGAGGTTACTTTGCAGTCATGGCAAGGCTGAATTAAATCCCTTCTTTGCTCCATATATGCTTGTGCTCTTTGGGCATCTGAGTGAAATGGCACACGGAGGGAAAAGGGACTAGGCCCAGCTGGTGTTTCTCTGGAAAGCCCCTAGCCATCCCCAGGAACACTCACAGTAGTCTGCAAGTTTTTTAAGCCGAGCAGCTGGCAGCAGCCTCCTGAAGGCAGGCAACCAGGCTGTGCTTACTGAGATACCAGGCTGCTGGCAAGGCTTTTTTGGATGGGAGATAAAAGCAGCACAGGGAGGGGAGAGGCTACTGCTTCTCCTGAAACAGAAGTGGCTGGCATGAAAACAGAAATAACAGATTTCATAGTAAGAGCTTTCCTTTCCTAGGTTGTATTTCCACTGTTTTCTCCGAAATCTCAATAGCACAGGCTCATTAGGAGTTAACCAACAATACTGTTCATTGCTGTATGCAAACTAACATGCATAAAGCTTTGTGTGTGAGAAAGTGTGAACTGAGCCCACTCCCTGAGTGTTCTTGATTCACCACACTAAGGGCACAGATTAGCCCTGTAAACAGGTAGTGGACATCAGTGTCCCCAAGCTAAGCATTGCCAGTGTGTGCTGGAGCCAACCCCTTATCAGGGTGACCAGAGTAACCTCCCCGCAGAAACCCCAGCAAAGGCAGCACACAGCTGCTTTCTCAGAGTGCCAGCAAAAACTGAGCCCCTTCCGAGCCATCACGGGTGAGAAAAGGAGCCAATCCAACTCTCTCTCACTGAAAAGAGCAGTCCTAACCCCTTGCTCCTGCTTCCTTTGTGATGATCCCATTCCTGCCAGCCCGAGTGATCCCATCTCAACCAGGTCACGGCTGTACACTGGTGAGAAGCCCTTGTTATTTTCTGCTGCTGTCGTGCAGTGACCAGGTCACACAGGAGTCACGTCGTGCCCAGCACAAAGGAGAGACTGGCAGCACAGAAAGAAGCAAGAGCAGCGAATTTTAGGTGGCAGCAAATTGCATCTCACACACGCTGCTGGGAAAGACCACTGGGATTTTGAAAACTGGATGACTTTGAGTATAATTTCTCTCAGCTATGATACTCTGCAGCCCATTTTGCCATGACTGTTGGTCTAATCTCCCAATCCTAAAGCAGGTTTGCCACTTCTTAAATTTTACAACATACTGAAAACTTGGCTTTAAGACCTGGTTACAAAGCCATTCAGGAACTTGCTTAATGTAATGTTAAAAAGCAAACCCACAGCCAACAGCTACCATAGCTGGTAAGCTGAAATGTTTTCAAGAGCCTATTTATTTATTTATTAATAAAGCCCATGATTTATTAATAAATTGAACACAAAGAAACAGCCAAACTATTAAGCAGAACAAAGATGGAAAAAAATTATCCTTAGTTTGTTTTTGAAGCTGTGGTTGAACAACCACCTGATCTTAAAGTTCAGGATGGCAATACTTGAAAATCAGGTTGAATACAAGATCCTGCAGGTGCTGGATGTGATAAGCAGGGAAACCACGCTTTTCGCTGGAAATCCAAATTCACACACGAGATAAGGAGGAATAAGTTACTCAGGCAAACCTATCACTGTGGCAGAACTATCAGATCTAGGAAACAAAGGCTGCTCTTTTCAAGCTGTGTAGCGGACAGTACTCTATTACAATTAAAGAAATCAAACTTCCTTTTGCTTTCAAACTCGGTCCTGACAGGCACAAGATAACATTATCTCTACCCAAACCTGCCTTCCTCAGTTGTGGCTGTGTTTTGGAGCAGAAGTATGAAACCAGGAAAGAAACCAGGTTGATACATCGAGATAAAAACTACCTGATCCAAAAGCTAACAAAGAGGCACAGCTGTAAATACGAGCTCCAGACATGCTCCCTGAACCCCTCTGACTGCACGTGCCACAATCTGAACTTGAGTTCCATCAGGCAATTCCTTCAGCAATACTACACTGCAGAGCAAAGCCACCCACTCTGCAATCATACCTGCAGCTGGAATCAAGGCCCCCACAGACCGGCTTTATCAGCATACTCAATACTGTTTACAAAAATATTCTTTAAAAATTATGTGCTACATCTTTAAAATTTCAGTCAATGTTTTAAACAAGAAAACAAACAAAAAAAAGTATAAAAACTAAGAGGTTTTTTGTTTGGTTTGTTTTATGTACATGACTATTAAGAGACATCCCTTTTTTCCTGCATCAAGAGTACAGAGAATTCTTGGAGAATGTGACGCCTCAATTCTGTTCGCACACAGAAATCCTCTGGCATGAATTAAGTGATGTTTCCAGCTGGAACAAGGCAGTCCCTGAGTGCCAACACTGGTCAAAGACCAGGTGTACGTGAGACACGAGCTGGTAGCAGGGAAACAGCAGCTCAGGAATGTTTTATTCAAGCCTTCAGCGGGCACATTTACGCCGTGCAGATGTGTGAGTTAGCTCGGAGCTGGCTGTGCTTTACCTGCTGTCTGGGGTGTCAGAACCACCTCGCTGTGCCGGCTGCTTTAGTCAGCTCCTCAGCCACACACAGCTCCCTGTTACTACAGCTAAGCAGCTTCCAGCTCATTTAGAGTGCTTGCCAGGGATCCTGGGAATTTCTACCCGTTATGGTATGTAGGGCAGCCATACCTTCTGCTGCAACACTCGTGTGAACGCCGCTTCGCAGTGCATTCACAGGCACCCAAAACAGGTTGGCTGAAAGCCTTAAAATATCACAAAGCAATCAGAGATGATTTCAGACTGCAGTAATATTCTCCAAGGCTCTCCAGTAACATTTGTATTTGTTCAGAAGAACAGCCTGCAGATACTGAAACCTCCATAAATCCCTCTGTACGAGCAGTGTTGCTCTAATACTGATTGTGTGTTGTGCAAACGAGTGCCTGCTCTGGTGTAACATAGCAAGGCACTGAAAACACAGCTCTCTAACAGATTTCTGTCTTCCAGCTATGAGCCCCTCCAAGCAGGTGCACTGGAAGGTAAGATTACCAAAGCATGGGTGAAATCCAAACCCCAGGTTTGTACTCCAGCCTTTAAAATTGAAGGTTTTCTTCAATAAATCCATTGTTTAAGGATTAAGTTGAAACTGCAACTCGGGAAACTGAAGCAAATTGAACCAGGAAAAACGGGCATTTTTCCTCACTGGCTCTGACCCGTGCTCAGCTTACACACCACTGCTTAGGAAGGACCCAAGAGAACCCCACAAGCATTTGCAAGAATTTGCAAGCAGTGCTGCAATGTAAACAATGCATTGGCTGGACTCAAGTGACCCATCTCAAGAACACCTTGAATGGCACGTCAAACCTATTTTGTTCTTACTCTGTAAGACATAAGCAAACAATGATAAATGGTGACAGTGAACATACAGAGATGACATAAAACCGCTCTGTCTCCTTCAGGGAAGAGCCCAGCGCCTCATAAACAGTGGGAGAGAAGAGGGATGGTAATGGTGGGACACCTGGGAGATGCAAAGGATGCCAGTTCCAGGCATTCTGCTGGCAGAGGATCAGCCAGTATCACCTTGTGTGAGACACAAAGGTTCATCACAACTTTCACAACTTTTTCTGTTTCTCCCAAAGCCCCTGCCAGCACATGGTTAAACAAGAATCTTTGCATCCATCTTCCACACAGAATCAATCTTGTTGGAAAAGATCTCTGGGATTACCAAGTCCAACTTTTGACTGAACACCATTGTGTCCACCAGATCATGGTACCGAGTGCCACATCCAGTCTGTAATTAAACACCTCCAGGGACAGTGACTCCATCACTTCCCTGGACAGCTCATTTCAATGTCTACTCACTCTTTCTGTGAAGAAACTTCTCCTCATGCGCAACCTGAACCTTCCCCGGTGCAGCTTGAGACACACAAATACAACTCAGAAATGTGACTCAGCTGTCTCTGAAACATCATCAAGATCAGAGACAAGAAACTGAGTGCAAACACAGAATTCACTTGCTTCTTTTGGATACTCCTTGGGCAGTCAGTGCACAGTTTCAGGGAGCCCTGGCTGCAGGAAGGGTTCGAAGCTGCAGCAGGAGCAGACATTTCTCATCAGTGTAATGTACTCGGAGGTACCTCGCGTGTCTCAAGTGATACAAACCACCTGAAGCACCAGCAGGATTGTATCTTATTCATCTTCTGCTGAAGAAGGAGGAAAAAAAAGGTGCTTGCCAAACGTTTGAGATGGTTGCAGAATGAATCCCATAGAAGACAGTTTATAGGTTAGAAAAGAAAAAATATTTTTTAAAAAAATAGAGATCTAATTGGGACAGCGGGATGCTGGATCCAGAAGCACTAACCTGGCGAATCTTTAGGTTAAGATTAGCCAATGTCCTTTTTCTGGCTGTGAGCATTTTGCTCAACTCTTAATTATACAGCATTTCTAAAGGTCTCTGCATGGTTTCAATATAAAAACTTTAAAAATAGTGTTCTGATGCCGAACCCAAGTATGACAAGCAAACAATTTTAAAAGATGACAGGAACTACAAACCCAGTGGATGTACACCTTGATGAAGAACCAGGTGACCTGGTCTAACTTTTGATTTTCCTTTCAGTCAGTCCCACCTGCTTAATGAATTAGAATTTATGTTTATTAGCAAGCCTTTCTAAATTGCACTGCCTGTTTTGTGTAGGATGAATGCAATAGAGTGTTACCTCAAAATGTAGAGAACCTAGAGATTCAATTTCTGCTAAATACAACCTTGGGGGCTCTTTTCTTGCACATAACCAGTAGTCAAGAGCATGCAACAGGTACAGATATTGCTAATAGCAATATTAACCACCTAAATAGGCAGAAAACCAGCAGAACAATGAGGGACACAGGTGGAATTAAATGAAAGTGAGAATACTTAAGGAAGGTTTCTGTGCATTGTGCACTACATCAGAACAGAAAGCAGGGAGAAAAATTAAAGCCAACTTGTTTCATTTCCTACTCCTGTATAACAAATGTAACATTCTTCTGCTTCATAGCAATACACAGTGATAAAATCTGTGCTTAATGTTTTTTATTGAAAAAACACCGAATCAATTTCTGATGGGCGGACAATGGCAGAAAGGGATAAAACAAAAAAACAAAGCCCAAAACTAAACTGAAAACATTAGACAGTGTTAACGACTTCAAAGACATTTTCTTCACCAAAATCTTATAATAAATGGTACAATTTTACCTTTTTTCACAGACTAATAATCTTATTTTTCTTTAATATACGCTGACATAGAGCTAATCAGCCTCTTGAAATTAAAATTTTGTATACATCTGGAGGGACCAATGATCTTGAATTAAAAGATCACTGTTTGATATTTTCACCTTAATTTCCAGCATATTATATATACATTCAACTATTCTTTTTAAAAAAAGAAATATGAAGAGGTGCAAGACGTTTACATCTCTTTGGGATCAGAAAATCAAATTCTAGTACAATAATACACTTGGCTGTACATAGCATTGTTTATCAGATGGTTGGAAAGCTCCCCAGAAAAACAGACCCCTCTCACAGACAAGAAAAAGGCTATGAATGACAGAAAACAGAGATGACCTAAGAGAATAATTGCATTTCTCACTCTCCAGATGAGCAGTGGTATTAATTTTATGTATCAAAGGTCAATTTTCACCAGATGATCTAATCTGACATTGCACAATGACTACATTTGTGCTTTAACATCCCAACAGGGTGGGATGGGAGAAGTTTGCTCAGCTGGATGGACACAGCTACTCCACATCCAGGTTTGAAAGCTATGGACACTCCACAGGAGCAAGAGGATATAAAGATAAAATGTTCAGTGATGTGGCCAGAAACACCTGTGAGACTCAGCTAAATCACACCCCTCTGTGAACTCCAGAGAACCATTTAAATGTTTAAATACACTTGCAAACCTGGTCCGAATAACGTGTGAAGTCAAAGCCCAGCTCGGTCCCTCAAAGTCTGGTTCTGCTGCAGGCATTTTCTCCCTGGGGTCAAAATTCTACTGCATGTCCCACTCCACTCCTCTGAACATCACAAATGCTCAGTAGTAATTTTCCTATGATTTTTGACTCGTTTGTGAGGTCAGCTTTCTGATAGTCACAGGGTCATACGCTGCCACAGCACCTATCAAACTATTCCAGAGCAGCCTGGCAGCTCATTCCAAGTATAATTCCAAGTATAATATGTGCATTATTGCTTCTTGTCATCACGGGATTTATCCCAATCTATTTTGCGAATTATCCCCACAGAAGCCTCTACCAGATTTCCATTACCACAGAAGCTAATGATGAAATAAGCACCCTGCTTCTACTTCATTTTGCTGCTCCTCAATCAGAGCTGGCAACGTTTCTAACAGTCATTGCTAATAATCGAGCCAAAGTAAAATTTATCACCTCATCATGTAGGATCTGCAAGATTTTCAGTTCATTTGCAGGTTTTTTGTTCTTGTTCCATGCTTTGAATATGCTTGGATCCAAAACCATTTTCCTGAGGTACATTCCAAATATTCACAAACTAAATGCTGCAGAAGAATCTGTAATAAGCCTTAAAACTTTGCTTGGTTTTTTAATTCCCTCTATTAAATCACCTTTATTAGATACTCTTACTGTGAGTGCTTTACCAGAATGGTCATTTCTTGGAAAATATGGCTTCAGTCATATTAAGGACACCAAGACTCCTATTTGCAGTGATCTCTCAACATAAGGGAAACAATACAAATAGACTGGGCAGACTTGAAAGGATGGATTAAAATCAATATGAAGATTTCATCAAGCATAGTGGCACATCAAAGTGACTGGCAGCTGCAAAAGATGTGACCAGTGGTGAACTCCACTTAAGAATAAATACTGGCTTCATTTTAATCTGATTTTCTTTCAGCTGTTCTCTACATGCTTGGAAACATTAACAAGCACAGCTTTTGCTACTAGATAAGATCTTGCCTTTTGGGTAGTTTTACTTCAAATTATTTCTCTCTATAAAATGAGCAGGCTGTTCTAAATTCAGTGTTTAGTGACTAAAAGATCCGAAGTAACCAGGAAAATTTAATCTTCTGATGTGCTGCCAACCTCATTCAAAATAACCTGTGCTTTAACAGCAGGCTTTGAAATTTTAAATATATGTGCACACAAATGTACATATACGTACAAAAAGTTTATATATATATATTACATACATTTCTGAACGCACAGAGCCTGTTTTGAGATACCTCATTGTTAGCTAAATATATTTAAATTTTGGTGCAAAATTTAATTGTTTCTAAAGGATTCAAAGATTACAAATCTTGTGCAGAGGGACAGAGATGTTAGCTTTAATAAGTAATTGAAAGAGTAAATCACAATAAATCAGTAAATATCTGATTTAAGGCAGTTTTGAATGTTAATGTACAATAACTTCAACATTTTTTATGTCAAAGTAAATCACGACATTAGCTTCATGAAAGACGTTTATAAAAGGTCTCTGCATCTTTACAGATAAAAACCCCAAACAAACCAAAACCAACCCAAAACCCCACAAAAACCACCCTCAATACAGAACAACCACCAAAAACCCCAAACCCAACATTAGGTCCTTCAAGTGGAGGAGTCTCATAAAAGTCATGTACTCCATTTTTCAGGCCCTGGAAGGGCTGAATCCATTCCATTCTGATAGATGTGACAAATTTTCACCTTTACTGCTCCAGAGTCAACCAGTTCTGCAGGGAACCTATTCAAGGGCTTCATTGTCCTTTGCCCTGGAACAGATTTTCCAACTCTAAAAAATCTTTACTTCAAGGATTTCTATATTTCCTACCCCAGACACCACAGCGCGTGAATTTGCCCTTTTCTCTTTGCAGAAACCTATCAAATATATAAAAGCCACTGTTACGGCATGATCAATTTTCCAATGATCAGTCCTGGAAACTGTAATCTGTCCAAAAGTTACTCTGCTGATAAAACAATCTGATGTAAAAGATGACTAATGAGAGGCCACGTGGTCCAAGGAACCACGCTTCTCCTGAGGTTCTGTGCCCAACACTGGGTACTCCAAATCCTTCACAGCATTTTGTTGCCATAAATGATTAGGAAGCCCACAAACACCAGTAATTACCATTATTTCAGAAGCCATGGAGAGGACTACAAGAAAAAACCCCAGTCCAAAGCAAAACCACAGCAGGTACGACTTAGCTTTAGTGCTGGGCTTGCATTAAAACCTGTATCAATTTCTTGAAGACACCTAGAGAAGCTACATTCCCTTTAGGCTCTTTGGAAGCTCAGCAGTAGGTATTAATTTAAGATTTCTGGCAAGTTCAGTAGCTTAAATGATTTTTTTTCCCTGAAATACAAGCAGTAATTAAAAATACTGATTTCCAGTATGACCTATAATCAGGAACTCAGATGTGCAGACTCTGACAAATGACAAAACATGCATGATGTGACAGATAAAATACCAGCCCATGCTGGGCCAGTGGACAGAAGGGATCCTGCAAGGCATCCCAACTTATGCAACTTGGCTGGGAGTACTTTGCTTAAAGAACAAGCCATGATAAGTTTGAAAGAAAAGTGGTAAATATTTTTGCTACATGGTTTCCAGTTTATATAATTCTGAAACACTTTTCTTCTTTAAATTTAGTTTAATTTGGAATTAATTATTACAAAAATAAGGATGCCCTGTAAACAGGAACACAAATCTTCAAGGGCTGCAAAATAAACTGGATTTTATCTTAGTGCCAGACTGCTGCTTTTAGCTGCTTAAAATAGAAAACAAATGAGAGACCAAAGCACTTTTCCACGCAATCCTTGTTACCGTGTTTAGGTCACTGAAACAAATTATAGTACTCGCATGAGATTTACTACCTAAAATTTTCAATCCAGCTTCTTTTAATCCTGGATTAAAAAGCTGCAAGGACTGAAGGAAGAATGAGAACAACGTGAGGTTTCTGAGGCAGATTTCCATGCTGTCCCATCTAAAAAGAGATGTGAGTAGCAAGGTCCAGCCACAACCTCAATACCGTGATCTACCCACACTTACAAAGGGTTAACGACCCTAACTAGAGCGAGCTTCACTCTGCACCTACTCTGTGTCTTGGGAGGGGAGTGTCTTCTGGTATTTATGAGATTGATGCTGTTGAAATACATCGAAATGGAGCCTTAATCCATGATTTTGGAAAGACACAGCAAAAGGAATCTCTGCTGAGCAAAGAAACATGTACAACACACTGATTTTCAGAACTTCCAATACCTACTTTTGTTCTACAATTGCCATTTTATAGGGAGAAAACATTATTGTCTAACTATCAAGCATCATGAAAATGAAATCAGTTTTCTCTGTTTGAAATTGTGATACCTCTGGCCATTGAAACACTGTAGTAAGATGAGAGACAGGCAATCAACAACACTTAATTAGCAGATCTACAACTTCCTCTTGATTGCCAAGGCTTATATAAATAACATGTAGACACTGCTCCTCCTGTCTGAGGATTAAAACATGCTTTGTTTTTTAATGGTATCTAGACAGCTAAAGAATGCAGCTACCATTAAAGGAATCTTCAATGACATCAGCATGTTTCAATTAATAGAACTAGCTGGCTAATACTTGCCAGTACTTATGTCTATATTTAGATTTATTTGATAGTTGCAGTAAAATTAATGAGCGAACACATACTGAGAGTGTTCCCAGGATTTGGACCCAACTACTGAGGAGAAACAGAACCTCGACCAAATTCCTTTTCCTGTTAGCTTAAATCTGGCCACATCCCAAAACCTTTTGGGATTTAAATAATTTACACTCAGCCAGTCAAAATGTTCCTGTACCCTACAGACAAACTCTTTCACAAGAATTTCAATGGGAAATTAAAATACACTACTCCTGCCTCTGACAGCAGCAAACATTTCAGAGTAAGCACGAGGCAAAGCTGAAAATTACAGTGGAAGGCAATCACACTCATTTGCCAATGTAACCGAGAACTCTACAGTCCTTTCTTAAGTGTAATGAATTTGCAAATATTAAGATTCATGTGATCACTTCACCTCAGCTTAATTACTCTCCCAAGAGAATATCATATGCATAAGCAGTGCCAGCTGTAATCCCTGATTCACAGTTTAAACACTTCTGCAAGATCATCTTCCGCGAGAGAAGAGGAAAACCCGCATTACAGACGGCAAAATTATAGGAAGCAGGGAAGGTGACAACTCTAGGTTTGCCAACCCTGGAATTACGCTGAATGGTTTTTAACTTGAACTCCTTCTGGAGCACTGCCAAGGATCTGGTATCAAGGGATGCTTTAGAGCAACATATTCCGCATGCAAAAGTGCCAAGAGAATATGTTAGGGAAATTAAATCATTCTGTTCCACTACTCAGCACTCATGGAAGCCTGAGCAGAGGCTGGTAATTAGCTAATTTACATGAACTCTGTGCTGAAGAGTATTTAAAAGAATTCCAGCAGTACAATCTTGAAGGGGCAAGACAGCCTGGCCCGACTGGCTCGTTGGCCTGCACATCCTGTCATCTCTCTGTCTGAGGCAAGAAAGCCACTTTTAGCTGCACGAGGATGGGCAGTTGGATGCCTGAAAATAGCTCCATCTCTGCAATTTGACAGTTAAATATGTAATTTCCTCACAAAGAGTCTAATCACTGTCCCATTTAAGTGGACTGCAAAAGCTGGATCAAAAGAAGCAATGAATCCAACCCTCACTTCAATATCCCTGTAGGAAAACTGGCATTATTCCTGGGTTTATCCAGCTATCTTCGGGACTGTCACCGGCAGAAGCACCAGGGCAGGCAAAGCTTTAGGTGCCACGGAGCAGCACAGAGGCTCTATGGATGCTGTGATGGTATTTCCTACAAGTGGTAAATGCTACCTCTACAGATTTTCAGATAGTGGAGGTCAGGGTTTTGTCTTGAAATACAAAGTACCTTCCTTGTATGTAATATTTTACCCTCCCAAACTCCAACTCTCCAGGTTTAAGCCATCTCATTCCAAGGTGTGCAATGGTAAAAACGTGGTAAGATCTTAGGTACAGTGAACCATATTTAACAGAGAGAACAAGTTGAAACTGCACGTTCCTCTGCTTTTACACTACGAACGATCTGCTCATGGCTCTGCAATCACTGTGGTACATTTTCTGTCTATAATCTCATCAATTTTGTATGTGAAACATGCATTTGAGAATTAACACCCTTTCTGATGATACAGCTTCATATCCTGCTAATGAAACACCAGCCCAAAAGCTGTTCTCAAAGCTCCACAAATATTACATCTAATCTACTATGCAAACATGTGTCTTGGAACCCTGACAACAAGGAACTAACTTTTAATGCTTTCATAACATTTGCAAGTTGGAAAAGAAAAAAAAAAAAGAGAGAGAAATGTTATGTGTCCACAGGATCCTCCTCTTTATGGAAATCAAATGCCAAAAGCAAATACGGAATTCCCTCACGTGGCCCTGTTGTTTTCTTCAGTTTTCCCATAGAGTTCAAAAATAAAGACGCATACACATGGATTTTAAATAAATGAAAAAATACATGCACTGCAGAAGGACAAAAGCTATCTATTTCTACCAGTAAGGTTCCAGATTTTATACCTAAGGTTCACTGATAAAACTAGTGCAGCACTTTAGGTGAGACAAGTTTACAGTTATTAATTATCTAGGAACTAAATGAGAAGAGCTGAAAAGGAAACAGACAAGCTTTGGACACAGAGCCAGGTTTTTAGGACTCAAACAGAAACAGCAAAGTTGAAGCTGGAGAGATTGTTTTCCCCTTGATCTTCTGATCTTTCTGACAACATTTGCAGCCACCCCCCACAGTCCCAGGGAAGAAGGAAGCAATTCTCCAGAGCATCAAAAACAGATGCACAGAAGAATGTTCTGGCTTAACTGCTGGAACTCTTCTGTGATTAACCACCAGTCCAACTTGATGGAAACTAATTCGCAGTTATTTTTATTAGGCATCACTACGTAAGGCAGCTCTCCTCTCCTCTTCCCAAGCTTTGTGGTGCCGCTGGTGCTCTCACTGCACCTTCCACCCCCACAAACATCTCCCTGTTCTGTAAGAGCCAGACATTTCTGTCTGCAGAATAGGGAGCACCTTCAAGGCCCCTAACATGGAAAGCATTATAGCAGTAACTTTTTTACTAACTTCAGAGGTTTTTTCCATGCAGAAGCAAAACACTCATTTTTGTAAACTGAAGAACACAGACACATCAGGATGTTTTATGTTGCTACATCAAAATGCAAATGAAACAACACTTAATTAAAACCACTCTTTTCTTAGGAGTATGTAAAGAACTGGCAACTTTTTTGTCTTTGCTATTCTCTGTGCCACAGGCAATACAAAAATCTTGGACCAAGTGATTTACTCAATCCTAAAAGTGAAAACTTCTGCAGCAAATGAGCGGTGTTATGGTGGCAAACAGAGTCGATTAAAAAAAAACCCCAAAGCTTCAAAGTATCAGATATTAACTTACAGGGCCCTGTTCTAGAATGATGGGATGGCTGCAGAGCGTGGGAAAAATGCTTGTGTGTTGGCTGCACCTGCAGGACTGTGCATGCAGACGTTCCTGCTGAGGGTAAACAAGGAGTCAGCCATGCAGCTATTTGCAGACTGTGCACTTCCAAACATCCACTTCCATGCAGAAATGCTGGGCTTGAAGGGCACAACATTCACGTCCCTGCAGTGAAAAACTGAAATGATGAGCCTCATACTGTGAGACATCCACCAGTAGAAGTCCCAGCCTACATTCCTACACCAATTATTCCTGCCAACCAAGATCTGACACGGCTACAGATTCATGGCAAGTGGTCTGACGTTCCTTTTTCCTTGGTGCTTTACGTATCTGCCTTTCCAGTGCCAGTTCTGGGGGAAAGAGAAATCAGTTGTTAAAAAGAAGAAGCAGCATTGAAGGATTTGCTAAGTATGACCTGGCCAGAGGGTTCCCTCTCTTTTCTTTTTCTTCTGTCCAAGATCTGCTGCTCCCAGCAGTGGGTGAGGCCTCCCACTAGTGAACAGTCCACCAGTGGAGGCCTGTACCTACAAAAGGCTCTTTCATTGCCAAAACCACTGGCACGATGGGCAAAGCGAAGGGGTGGCAGGTCATCAGAAGATAAGGAGGTAGAAGCAGACATCTGATTGTTCTTTTTTATAGCAAAGTACAAAAACCCCCAGCAATATTAAAAAAGATGTTATGCACTGCTGCAAGCTTAGTGATTCTTATCTGTGTGTTTGTCAGGCCCTTACTTTATATTTGGTTAAGTAAACTTTGTATTTGGTCAAGTAAACTCAGCATACCAAAATATTGCCAAACATGGTTAGACAGTAACAGAACCCAGTCAAAAGGCATTGTTTGAAGGGAGAAATTTAGATGGATGGGAAGATGCTTGCATATAACCCATCAATCAATTATGCAACCATCTGCATGACTCAGTAGATGTGAAAGATTATTTTCCTGAAGGAATGTGCTTAAAAACCTATGGCACAATAATATTTCTCAGTAACTTCCCTCTACTCTGAACTTTCTCTGTCCATTTAACAAACACAAAGGTGCTTCAGCACTGTTAGGGATTACAGAACATTTCATTAAACCTTAATCGCTCACAGGAAACAGCGAGAACAAGATCACAGCCTGCAGTTGTTCCACCCAGGCCTCACTTCCCACACTGAGATAACTCCTGCTGTCTGTGTATGAAACTTGCTAACCTGCTATGCCCAGACCTGCAAAAAGACTGTGTTGCTTCATAGGACATAATCCCATAACAAATATTCCCTTTTTTGAAATCAAGTAATACACAAGAGCAGCCACCCTCCAGGTAAGCATCAAGCACTTAGAAGGGCATTACTGTGGAACAGTCACACAGGGCAGATTACAGCCACAGGGGCAGATTTTCAAAATGGCCCAACACTGCAGGCTTCAAAAGAATCTCACTCCTTTTCAAGGCTCATGATGAAGTGTGTGAACTTTCAAGTGCTCAGCACCCAGTGAGAACAAACAGTCCTGTTGGTATCACTTGTACAGCAATTGGCCATTTTTCTGGGACATTATCAAAAGCTGTTCCAGCTTTGTTCTGTTCAACAGCATTGCTGCCTAATGGCACCAAACATTTCCTGCAAAATAAAGATAGGCTTACTTTGCTTTTCAAAATAATCAATTTGCAAAACTGGGGCAGGGAACATGTGGAATGTATTAACTTGTCCTGATTTTCAGGAGGAGCTGTCAGTCGGTTTGTATCAGAGTAGGTCGTTCTCTCGCTGAGAAAGCTTTGCATTTCAGGAATTCAGAAACTGGCCTGGGGGAGAAAATAAGTCCTCTTCTGCTGAACTCAGACATAAAAGGATCCAAGCTCAGAGGTGCTTTGCTGCTTTGCTTTCTAAAAAAAGACAAGTTCTCTAAAATGTGAGTGCATTTTGATAATTTGTGCAAGTCATAAAAGCGAATTTCCATAGTCTGGTGCTCCCCTCTACACCAAAGTTGTTTCTGTTACAGTTAAGAAACAAGAGCCAAGTTTGCTGACTGAAGCACAGCAGATGCTCCAGAAAAGACTGTTTTCTGCTAATAATCTCCTGACAAAAACAGGGAAAGCAAAGACTTGACATTGTTTGCCATCATTACTCTTATTCTGACTGTTCTTCAATAGAGATGCTCATGTGCATGAGCTCCTTTCTACAGGCAGCTGCTCCTATAGAGGCAACAAGTGCTTTAGTAATAAAACTGAATTCAACTTATGCATAAAAATCTTAAAACTTTTCCCCTCCATTTTTCTTACTTTGAAAAAGTCTTTATTCCCCCATATTCTGCCAAATTCAAGTACTGCTTCTTGGCTTCTGTTTTGGCAAACATCTTTGTCAGAATCCCTTAAAAAACGAATAGCAAAACCACAGTTAGGGAACTGAAACACACACTAGGTAATAATTCCCATTCAGGAATTGCTAAAAAGCTACAGAATTTCAGGGGTATCAAGGCACCTTAAATCCTCTAATCCCTCCCACTGCAAAAGCCCTGTGCAAAAATGCAGCACCTTCGTTATTGGCACATTTGGTTCCTTGGGCAGCAATGTCTCTGTAGCAGAGTTTTAGTCTCTATAAAACTGCAAGTAATGGTAACAATTTTCAAATTCTTAAGGGTCAAATTTTAGCTTTAAATTACACCTCTGTTTAACTTCTCGTATTTTCCTGCTTTGCCACTTCTCCACTGTGTTCCCCCTACTGTCCTTAGCAGCAGCTCCTACATTTCAGAAAACTCAGCAGAGCTGTAACTTATTCTAGTTTTAATACTCGTCCATTGCAAATATATTCACAGGGAAACCTTGGCATCACCCTTAAGGCAAGGCAATTCAGTGCAGATAGAAAATGCCAGGGATTAATGAAGTAATAGGAGAATGCAGGTGAGGAGAACAGCAGTAGCAGCTCTGACAGATGGTGTATGAGGCAGTACTGAAATCATCCCTTACACCACACTGCAAAAGCATGACTTCAGCTCACATTCAGCACAAATCAAAACCAAACTGCAATCCATTGAGAAAATGTGCTTCACTATTCTGTGAGTTTACAAAAATGCAAAGACTTGACTTCTCCACTACAACATTACAGCCTTGTTTTCTAGCAAACTGCACTCAGATGTTGCTGCTCTGACATCATTAATCTCCATGGAAACCTTAGAATAACTGTTGGCCTGAAATAGGTTCTGTCATCCCAGATCAACTCAAAAGTAATCCAGCAGAAAATCTTCTATCTCATTTTTTTGGCTGTACATTCTTACCAGTGAGCAGCACAGCTGAAGAGTTACAATTCCTGCAGCCACTCTGAAATAGAGCTTTCATTCCTAACAATCAGAACATACATCAAGTGAACTATTTTTCCAGCTGAGGCTGAGATACAGAGATTCAAAGATTACCTACTTCTAGAGTAAGGTGTAGACTTGAAAAAAAACCCCGAAAGATGTGTCTATATGGAATCTTACAGGATGATTAAACCTAGGAGACCAGGCTCCTACAAATCCTCTATCTCTCTGCACACCATTATCTCCTTACAAGAAAGGAGCAGGGCAAAGCCAAGAGATTTTTCTAAAGATATTTATTAAAATTTGCTTTTGGGAGAAACTATCTATTTTAAATGTCTGTTTTAAGTGGCGTGCAACCAGATGGGTCATGTTGGGTTTCTCTTTCTCCTGCTCCATACCAATGAAGCCACTCTGTGATTATTGTCCCCAGCACAGGGTCAGGAAAGTTACTCAGAGATGTTCTACCCAGCAAACAGGTCCTCTGCAAGCTGAGTTAAACTGACTCAGACATTCACTAAATGTCAGGAAAGCTGTTTTCTTGGCAAGAAGCCCTGTACACAAATTGGTTCTACAAGGAAAACATTCTGCCTGGAAAACATGGCTACAAATGCATAATGTTATACAGATATACAAATAATTTGGTTTCTTGTAAACCAAAGCTAAGAAAGTAATCTGGAAAAAGGGAATTTGAGACTTGCACAGTTGTGAGTGTCCCACTGCACTAAAACTTGCTTTATTGAATGTAATCCAGTCACTGCTATGAATTTCTAGAGCTAACTAACGAATTTCTGTATAAATTTCTCTGAGATGCAAGAAATAAAACAAAGACAGAGGCATAAGAAAACAAAGGGGGGAATTAAAATAGTATATGAAGATTTGTAGTTGTTCATTTTCAACAGTACTGAAAGGAGTTGCCTCCACTTACAGCTGCAAGCACTTAAGATATTTCCAGAAAAAACCCAACAAAAACAAACAAGAAATCTTTAATTCTTCAGGTCTGATCTTCCCAACTTTAACTCTTACAAGTCATTCCATGATCAGAGTTTATTTCTGTTCTAGCAGAAACCTTGTTTTATTGCCTATTTGCCCACTTTCAAAGCTAATAAAGTCCTGGGACTCTCTGTATGGCTGGGTTATTTTAGCTACTGCTGTTGTGGTAGAACAGAAATTTCTTAGCATGAAGTTGATGACAGTCTCACCAGCTTGAGTACCACTGCTGATGGCACATAGCACCCAGGCACACTGCTGAGTGTGGGTTTTTTGTTTGATTGCTGGTTTTATCTCAGCAGCATTCAGATGTGTGCTAGGCAGAACTGGCTGAACTTGGCTGAGGACTTACCGATACCATCTACACTGAATTTAGGAGTTCATTTGTTAATGAGTAAGCTGCTCAGTGAAACTCCAGAGATCCACAGAGCAGGGAATTCCACATCAGTTCCTAAGAGGATACAAATACACCCCTGGACTAGGATCTTCAGACTGTACTTGACATGTTCAAAGCCACACACTCCGATTTTGACCCCTCTCCAAATAACAAGCAGAAATAACAAGGCAGCTGCATGGTGGCATCGTCATTACTGGGGGAGGTCCTGGGGAAAGAGAGGCAAATTCATCAAACCCTAAGAGTGATGCCAGCTTTACAAGCACATGGCACAGCAGGCTCTCACCTTTCTCTCACTGTGGAGGAACAAAATACACTCCCCTGTCTTTGTGCTCACTGTTTATTACAGGGATAGAGACAACGGGATGCCAGCAAGCAGAGCTCGTCTAATACAACAAGAGAGGAAGGCAAATGCTTGACAGGCACATCTTTTGCTCCCCCCAGGAGCTCCTTGTAGTTCGGTGTGTGCTGTGCCTTACACTTGCTAACAATGGATCAGCACCTGCACAGTTTGGATTATTACCTCAAAAAGAAGGGAAGCAAAAAACACTGGATTTTAACTCTTAAAGTAGAAGAACTCTACCACCAGTGGCAGCCATGAGGTGAGACCCAGGGGACCATACCTGATCAGCCCAGGCATGCAACTGCACTGTTCTCAGAATATTCTTCTGCAGTTTGTTTCTCAGGAGCTTTGAGCCGTAAGCAGTATTTCAGGGTTAAATGGTTTTCTTGATGAGTTTTCATTGTATCATCAACTTATTAAATTCATAAGAACAAACTCTAAATCACAGGAAACCAAGCTGACAGATATATAATCTAATCTGCTAACTCTGACTAGAATTCCACCACTGGAGCCCAGGCACGGGTGTCCAAGGAGAGACAGCAGTAGGATTGCTGCCTACCCCTCTCTCTCTGTATTTTCCTCCAGGTCTCCATCTTTATGATGGCCTCAGAACCATGGAATCACAGTGCAACATGAGAATACAAAACCTTTAAACCAGAAGAATGACTCAGTAAATTAGCTTAGAGCTAAAGCAATAAATTGCTGCTTGTGGGGGATTTTTCTCCTTAATTCTGAAAGTCTGGCCCACCTTCCTTTTCTCTGGCTCCTGCCTCTGAGAGTGAGAAGTTATGAAGCCTTAATAATCCTGCTGCTCGCATGAAGGGGAAATTGCTTGGTTCTTTCTCCCAAAGAGACTTTTATGAAATGTTCAGACTTCACCAGCTCAGCAAAGAGAATACAAAACACTGCCTGTAGCAGAGAACATCAAGGTATGAAATACCTGAAGAACAAAATGAAAGGGCAAGTAATTTCTTTTTTTTTAACTGATGTCAAGTTTCACAAAGGGGGTCCTCAAGTTTTTCTAAAAGACAGTATGTCCTGGTTGCTTCTGTTATTCATCTTCTCCACAATAACGTGTCTCACTCTGGTCTTAAAACAATTAACTCTAACAAACAGAAGCAGCAGGGAGAAAAAGGAAAGAAAGACATCCACAAAAGACAACTGAATTTCAGAGCATTTATGAAACAGATTGAGGACCAAAAGAGGCAACATCTGACAAAGGTGACATATTATCTCTGCTAGGCAAAAGCTCAGGCTGTACCAGAAGCCTGACAAAGCAGCTCACACTGAAGCACCAGCAAGAATCAAAACAAGGAGTTTATTAATTGCTGTAAAGTCACTGTGTCATTCTATTATACAAGAAGCACCAGACACAACAACAGCTGGAATGTTTCAAACAAACCCCATATTTTTTAAAAATTGCTTATTGAATATGAGGTCTCATTCCCAGTATTTCCAGCAAGTTCCTGTGCTAAACAGATCCCAGCCACCGTGCAATCTTATGTACTTAATTAAAATAAGAGAAAGTTCTCTAATACCTGTTATTTCAAGGACCTCAAGTGCAGGTTTTTACTTTTAGGATTGCTGTGAGAAAAACTGGACTCCAAGAGAGGATCAAACAAGCTTCCAAGCTGCATATGAAATATGGAAAGCCAGCAAGGCCATTATAAGGCTTAATTACAGAAAGCAAAAGCAGTTGATGAAGATGAGCCTCCATGGGTCGCAGAATGTTGTTACAGGTCAAGCACTGAACTGCAATGCTGAAGTTTGGCTTGGTTTAAAATGAATGCTTATTTGTACTTCTTAAAGAGCATTTTAAAGCTAAGACCAAACACAACCTAATCCTTTTTGGCATTTTGAATCTTAAATAATTGGAGACACATTTTCTTTTTTAGGATACACACACACACACACACACACACACACACACAAGCATCCATATGCACCAAAGCCCCACTGCAGCTCTGTAACATTACAAATGCTTTTTGAACTGCAGGACAGCTTGGATATTATTGTTCTGCCATAGCCAATTACTTCATTATCCACTTGATTTCTGAGCAGCATGTATTCTCCTTGGCCCCATATGAATGCCAAAAATTACTTGTGTTGCTGTTTATCAGTTGCCGTGCTATTGTCAACTACTTCACCCTTTGGGAATACAAAATCCACCCACAATTTGTCAAATTTGCATTAGTAAGTTCTGTCCAGCACTAGCTTTATTTTCAGGGAAATGGTATCGATTTTTCAAGTATTCTAATCCCTGGTTATTACTAGTAACAAACAGATTCAGTTGAGGGATAATCAGTGACCCTTGAATGACAAGCAAGGACAAAGGGGAAAGCCAAGACCCAGCAGTTCTCTGGTATATCCATGGAGAATATGGAGCTGAGAATGTGAGATGAGAGAATATGAATTGTTTGGCCTGGAGCTAAACACATTTTATGGGTGAAAAAGGCAATTCCAGGTAATCCCTGTTCAAGGTAGTACTCCCTTCTTCCTCACTGCTTTGTATGTGTAGACTTTTCTGTGTAGTACAGATTGCAGAGAAAAAGACTGAAACATTCTCAACTGCCCTCTATGAGATTCGCTTGGATAAGCCAGAGCCCCTGGTGACACTGGCCCAGGAGATGACAGCTTTTAGGCAGACTGGCCACTCTGCAGTGATTGTCACATCGTTCATCACTGAACCTCACCCTCATTTCCCCAGGAGAATTTAAGAGATTAGAGACCCACAGCACACAGAGAGACATTAAGGAGCAAGACATCCAGAGGTGAACCACAAAGAATTGTCTGTGGGAACAGTTACTTTCCATTGGGCTTGAAAAATTGGATTTTCTGGATGAAAAACAAGTACTTCTAAGTGTGGGTCATTGATTCCAGTATTTGTTATCAGTCTGCAGGCTTTGCAGCAGCTTCACAGTGTTGTGTGACACTCGTCCATGGCAACAGAGTTCAAAATTCAGCCATTCAAGTCTCCCATTTAGTGAGAACAAGAACTACACGGAGCATTTGGCTGATCTTTTTGTTGGCTTGGGTTTGTCATGACAATTACTGAGGTTAGCATGGACCAAACCAGAGCGAGGCAGGTCCAAAAGGCTTTGTTAAGCTGCACTTTGGGAGTGCTTCCGAAATCCTAGAGCTGCCTAGGCAGCCCTGCAGTTTCTAACTGCTACTCCCCAAAGTTCCTCTTCACAAGCTGGTCATTTATTTCTCACAAGCCCTGACTATTCCCTCAAAAACTGGGCAGGGTCTGATTGTGGAAATAATGCCTCTATCTCCGAATTTACCAAACACCAGTTTCCCAGCAGCAACGACCCCTGCCCCATGTGCCACAGTTGCTCCCCACTGTTCCCCAAGGTTTCTCCTCAGTTATAAAGGTGTTTCTTTTGGGTCTTGGCTGTATTAAGCTATTGGATCAGGTAACAAAGACTTCAGTGGCACTCCCAGCTCCCTGATCTCCCTCCTAACACCAGCAAGTTGTTCATGTCTCTGCAACAGACAGGATACTCCAGCAGTGAATACACCACAGTACAAAAAAATGTCTTTCCCTTTGTTCTTAAGGACAAAATTGGCTCCTGATGAGGTTCACAGCCTGACATTTCCACAGAAAGCGGTGAAAATGGTGGTAGATTGACATTATAAACCATTGTAAGCCAATACTGGTGTGAAACACATAAGACCTAGAAACTACATGCTGAAGTAAGTCACATTGCCCTCTGATACCCTTAAAAAGTTTCATCATACTAATTACAGGACAATATATGAAGTGATAAACCTATATATATGTGCACACATGATTGAAAGCCCTACAACAGTGGACTGAGAGTTTAAAGTGATGCATTGAGAGAGGGAGAGTCTCCACTAGCACCACATTTGCAAATGCCACTCAACTGTGCTCTCTGGTTTATGAGTGAGCAACTTACAAAGGAGTTCTGCACTGAGCAGATAAACAGTGGTCTAATTAGACCGATGTGCTGGGAAACTCTTCCTTCTGTGAAGCATCAAAACAAGATGGTCATCGTGAGACCTGGTGTTATCTGCTAGATCTCACTATTGCAAAAACGCCCCTCCCACAGTCCACAAAAGCACAGTGTGCAGACAAACACTTCAGAACAGGATTTGGTTACACCACTGCTAAATCCTTCATGGGAAATGTTTTGCACAGGGGAGGATCGGTTGTATCTGGGGGTGTTGGAAGCTGTGGATGAAGCATCCCATTCCCCACTGCACCACGCCAGGACAGCTTTTAACATTCATAAAGCATCCTGAATGATTAATAATCATCACAAAGGAGCAGCTGAACAGTGCTGCCACATTTATATCTTCCCAGAATAAATGCTAGCTGATTTTAATTGTCTTCCTTAGATGAGCAACATAAACTTGGGAAGATTTCACTCCAGAATGAGTAACAGACAAGCTCCAGTAGCACGGGAGCTCTAACACAGGAGTACAGCATGAGAGCTACAAAATATGACAAGGATAATGATCCTCCTGCACATCCATTCCTAGGGTTTCTAAACATCCTGCCTGCCACGTGGCCAGGCTTCACCCTACTGCAGCTCGGATGTTTAGCAAGGACACGTTAGTACCACTGCCAGGCCACATGCCATGCTGCCTGGCATTGCACCCAAACAGAGCCAACCTTACTGCATGTCCCAAAGAGCTCATGGGAAGTGCTGCCAGAGATACACACAGCTAAACTGGAGGCCCCTTGGAAGCAGCGAGGAAATACTGCCTGCATAAGAGCCTCAAAATTATGTCTTGCTTAGAGAAAAGAGACTTTATATGAGGCACTGAAGAAGGATAATGAGTTAGCTCGTCAGATGTTGTGGTGGCATCTTTTGCTGCAAGAGGCCACAAAAAGAGTATAAAGGTCTTGAGTTGAGAATGGAAAAAATGAACAACAAAGGGCTGGGTCCTGGACTTACTAGGGGTGAGAGTATTTTACTTATTAGCAAGAGAAACAGAGCAAGGGTGAGAGGAATCATGGTGAAGAACCCTGGAAGCACAAAAGGAGAACTGATGTTTGATGCACATGAAGCCAGGATTGAAAGAGAGGCTAAAATCCATGAAACAATTTCAATTTGGTGAAGACTGCAGTTATCAAGGCAAGTTTGCTGCAGTAACAGGAACAGAACAATTAGATGTGTGCACAGATAAAAAGACTTTTCCAGCAGATGTTACCCATCTGCCATGCAATCCCCTCACGCAGAAGTCTTCAGTCTGTAGCCCAAAGAGCTGAATAACTAATAAAATTGTCACTCAGAGAAGTGTCCCAGGTGTGCTCACAGCACTTACAGTAAAGCAGGGGCTTTACAGTAAAGAGGAAAGTAACAGAGAAATTTGGGAGAGACCAAGGAAGACAAAGAACGTACTGAAATCCAAGAGTGCACAAAAGGTGAAAACAGCTCTTTGCTGCCTGCGTGAGTTCAGGAGAAAAGCAAAGATGGAGATTAAATATCACCAAGTACACCAGCAGTAGATGGAGCTGTGAGATAAGAGGAAAAAAATAACTTTTAAAGGGCTAATTAAAACAGCAGTTCTGAAAACGAAGGCACAAAAGCTTTTCTTCATGTAGAGTCATGACAGACAACCCACCAGAGCTGAGTCTGTAAGAGTGTGACAGCCGTACCATGTCAGCAGAAGGAGCTGCAACACCTTGTCACTCTTTTTCCTGCCCTGAGATAAGACAACACTGCCCGTGGCTAGCACAGGTTAAATCCCTGCCAGCTTGCTGCCAACCATCTGCCAAGATCAGCCAAGCTCCAGGCAAACACAAACTCCACCTGATTTAACAATCTTATAGAGGAGTTGCTCACATTCTCCATGCTTTGCATTCTGCATTACATTTTAACACCATCTGAAATTTTTTCACGGAATCACAGACAAAAATTTTATACTATTTTCTGAGTTCTTTTTTTTAAAAAAATGGAATTAGTTATCAGAAGCCTGTTGATCTCTGGAAAGAATAAGCAATACTTTGAGATAAGAGCTAAGGAACACCAGCGACATTTAAAAAGATCTGCAGTGACAACTGGTATCACTCTTATTGCCATAAGGAAGTTTATAAATGGACTTCACCAACACAAGCCCTGCCTTATATCCACATTCCAAACAAAGCTGGACAACTCTAATAACTCCAGGTGGAACTATGAATTTTACTTGAAACTTTGCTGTAAACAGGAAAAAACCAAACACTGGTCCTGCACAAAATGGATTCCTGTATTAGGCAACATGCAGTGAGCCTGTCAACGTAAGAGCAACTTCATTTGTCAGGGATCTAAGAACTGCTCTAGGACAGGCTTTGACATCTCATTCTTCTGTGAACATCCTCTGAAGAAGCAAGTTCAGGCTTATATGAAACTAAGGCACAAAAATGGAATCGCTTCTAGCCTTGTTCACTGAAGAAAGATCTCAGTAACACTCCTGTGAGAACAAGCAATAAAAGGGACATTTTATATAAACTTTAATTCTTTTTTCCTCCTACAACTTTACAAGTCATCTCCAGTCACCTTTTTGCAAGGAAAGAACTGGAACCTCCATAGCAGCGCTGCAAATCTTTTTGGAGCAAGACCACACACATGATGAAGCGACATTATCAGAGCTATTTTTCAGAGACCTGGAAAAGAGCCTGTGTCCAAAAGCTTAATGGCTGGTCTCAGCAGTCAGCCTGATAAAAGAAATCATCTGCTCTTACCAGTCTTGCTTCTTAACTTTAAAAAAAAAGCAAACAAAAACCCCCATGTTTTATATATAAGCAGCTGATTGGCAACATTTAGTAGTGATTCACAAGAGGTGGCACTGAGGCCTAACTCTATCACATGGTGCTAATTGGAGTCCAGGGCCTCCTTAAGCTATCAAATAGATTGTCAAATGGGAATTCTGGGCATACTTACAGGATAATACATCAAAGTATATGATTAATTTTATCAACAATAACAGGCTTGAAGCACAGGGTGAGTTTCAGTTTGCAGTCACAGAAATGAGCGTACAGTCACACAGCTGGCCTGCTGCACATCAGGCATTTCTCTTCTTGTTGTGAAGCTGAGCTTTAAACCATGTTGTGTAATTTAGAAATCACCACACTGAAACCTGCTGATTACACCATGCATGCCAGGACTCAACTAATTTCCAGACACAGTGGAAACCACAGAATGGTTCTTGGGCCCTTCAGACTATTAAGAGATATGCTAATTACTTGATACTTGATAATAATATATAGCTAGATGTAAATTACTGTGTGGAAGAGCTGGTTAAGCCCTTTGTTATTTAAAACAATTTTACCTGTTATCTTTTTCAAATCAGCATCGTAGCAAAGCCACAAATGGCACCAACAATCGTGCTGACCAGAGGAAAGAAAACCACCACTGCCAGACACTTCTTCCAGTGTAGCAGCTGAGTAACAGAGGGGGTGAGACAGCACAGGATCCATCCCCACTCCCACCTGAGCACAGACTGCAGCTCAGGTGCAGCCACCCACCCCTGACAGGCGTGGGATAAATCCCCTCTCGCCATTGCTGTACCACGGATAATACACACACAGACCTGTGCTTCAATTCTACTTGTCTACCTCTAACCTAAAGCTGAAGCCAAGGAGAAAATCCATGATGAGCAAACGCACAGCTGGCCCTGCGATGTCCTGCTCCCAGCACAGCCTCTGCACCTGTGTGCTCAGTGAACCTTGCTCCTGGAGCCTGGGCAGCAAAGAGACCGCAACAACAAAGGGGCTTCACACACGGCTGCCACGTGAATGGCACTGCAAGAGCACCGCCAGGAAAAGGAGCCCCACAGGGAGGGGATAGCAAACATCTTCTGTTTGTTTCTAAAAACTCAAACAGTCAATTGCTATAAGAGAACGCAATAAAAAAATAATGGAACAATATTTAGATCTAGCAACTGCCAAAGCCAACAATACGAACCTCGCTGGTGCCCAGTGTGGGAAGTCAGCTGTACAGTATGCTAGAAGTTGAAATATTTTATTCTTGCTGTAGCAAAAAAAATCTGTGACTGGAAGCACTGCAGTAGAATTCCAGGCAGAGGAGTAATTTCTGCTTTAATACAAGGACTGCTAGACCATTTGGAAGATAAATAAGAAGGGCAGCATTCACATGGGGATACAGCAAAGAGGGAGAGGGAAGAGCAGTACTGTTGTTCTTTTCTCGGAGAGTTGTCTTGATAGGTTTTAGACCACATAATACTTCTGGCCAAATCATGTGGATCAATTCATCCTAATTCTGGCAGCAAAAAGAAGACATGTTCTTAGAGACATTCCTAAAAATCCCACAGCAAGAAAGTAGGGAAACTGGCGGGTTTGTCCATCCAAGTGCAAACACCTGCATTAGGGCCTTCAAACCATATACATGGATCACACAAGGAACACAGAAATTACATGAGGACTACAATTTAAGCTGACCATTACAACTTCCCAGTGGCAAACACATTTTACAACGCCTTTATTTTATTTTAACGGGGGAAAAAACCCCAACCAAACCCTGCCTCTTTCCTTCTTTTTTTCTTATGGGTTCAGTGATGAGGGTTAAGGCTTGGACTGACAAGCAGAAACATGAGAACAGCTGAGGGAATAGCAAACTAAGAAAGCTACGAAAACTTCATACGCAGGGCAATACAACAGGGACCTGCATCCTCACATTTCTATTTCTATTTCATGCAGGCCAGAACATTTGTCTAATCCTTCACTGCTGCCTTACGTGTGCTTTAATTGCATCATGCTAACAAGCAGTTGACATTTTACAACGTGTTGGAACAAGGGATTAATGTTTTAAGGGATGTAAAGGCTGTGATTTCAAGCTGCTTTTGTAAGGAATATTGTTTTCAGTTGTAAGAGGAGCAGTAAAAACCACATCCAAACTGATGTGGGAAAGAGAGTTTTCCAAATTTTGAGATTCTGTATCTGATAAGATTTTGATTGTGTGTTGAAATGACAGAGTTACACATCATTCCTCTTTCCCACAGCACTCAATCTTTTATATTATTTCCCCCGTTCAAGTTAGAATATTAAAGGAAGATCTCCAAAACCACAAAGCCATTTAATGAAAAAAAGAAATTAAAAAATCAGCATACATCCATACCCCAGTTCCAAAGATTTGCAGAATGCTCTAACAGCATTCTATGGTTGCCACAGATAACCAACAAAAACCTTCTGTAAAACAGGCTGTGGCAGGAACAGAGGGAAAAACCTCGGAAAATACTTTGATCACAGCAGTAACTGCCTCATTCACCCTGGTGGAACCCTCTGTTTGTTTCTGAGGCATCACTGGTTCCTTCCCCAGTGACTCAGGAGGGATAAAAACCTGCCACTGCAGAGCAGGAACACCGAAATCACTGCACCAAAACAATCAACCAGAATCAGGGGATTAAAACTGGACGTGCACTCCCTTCTCCACACTAAGAAGGTGCCACTAGGGAGGCCCTCAGACCTTTTCCATGGCTCCCAAGCACAGCAGGGTTCAAGGCGTATCCTTCCCAGAGTGCCACACAAAGCAAAGTGGTAAAGCAGCAAAACACATGGGGATTTCTTGCAAATGGACCCAAGTTTTGTGCTCAAAAGGTAGAAAATATACACATGGAACAGAAATTAAGTGCTAAACCCCAGCTAGTCTGCATCCAGTGAAAATAGAAGAGAAATAGAAAATAGAAATAGACATTTATTTATACTTGGTGAGGACCGTGTGCTCTGAGTAGCACAATTCTGTGAAGGACTGCAAAGAAAAAATATCAAGCAGAAATACCAAGTGATGATGCCCAAAACTTCCAACTTGTGTTCCTAAGGATTAAACCTGTAAACTGAAAAAAGGTGGCCCCAGTATGGCTGCGGAATAATTTATGATGTTTTTTAGAAGGGGACGGTTTGCCAGTATAAAAAGGTTGTGACAACATAATAAAGTCAAGGCAAAATAATATAATCTCAATAAAACAAGCAGCATATTTTACATTTAGTGTCTCTGTGTTTTTTCCTTTTTCTTCATGAAACTCTTATCAAAACAGATTTTTCTCCTCCATATCCTTTTCCACCACTGATATAAATGAAAAAAAGAACAGAGCGACTCTCATCACAACTCACTTGGAGCATAATAAAGGATTTCGGAGAGTTGCATGTGTCCATTCTTGTCCTTTAAAACCACTTAGATGGTGATTTACTCAAGTCAGCTTGAAGTTTGCTACTGGCCCAAATTGAAGGGTCATCAGTGCCAGGAGAATTCACACTTGTGCATGTACAGGCACGTAGTGCTGTCCTATTTATATCTACATTTTAACTCTCTTGGTCCAAGATGCATCTGCAGCAACACAGGACTCACGGAACTCACTAAATTTTCTGCTGTTTCCCATTTTAAAAAGCATTCCTGTTGGAGCTTATACATGATAAATGAGCTTTGCATATTTTCACATCATTTGAATGGTAATGGTTCCAGCACTGGAAACTTTTTATCCAAAAAAAAGTCCATGAACGCGCACAAATATCTGTGATCTTACTGTGGTCAAACGATCGTGGTTAGAACTGAAGAAAAACACATACAGACATTTAATACAGGACTGGAGTAAAGAGATTCCACTCTCAAAAGTCTTAAGCATTTGTAGTATAAACAATAAAAAACCATGATGACATTTTCAGTTTGATGTATTTAGAGATGTAATAGATAATAAAGAAGAGTAATATATAAAGGAAATATGCAAACTTGCAGAGAGACAAGCATATACCTTCATCCAAGTGGTTGGACTATATGATGTAAACAGATGAAATTTGGATTTCATTTAATAAGACAGTTTTGGCAAAGATTTTAATTCATCACCTGAATCTTCTAATCAATTTCAGTGTATAAATTAAGTCTCACTCAAACTGTATGCTAACCCTGTTTCATTTTGTAATGGTTTCCAATAAAATGCCACATAAAACTTCATGGATCATTCTTATTTACAGTAATTTTCTGTGAAGCTTTATATAAAAGATTACCCAACATAATTTTTTTTAAAAGGTAGATTGTCAAGCACTTCTTTCTAACTGACACTGGAAAAAGAAAAAAAAAAAGGATCAGTCTAAAGCATCCTGTATTGAAATTATGTTGTCAGTTCAGTGCGTTCTCAAAACAAAGCCTTATACAAGAATTTCACTTAGGATTTCTAGGACGACCACTTGGAGGTTGTATAAAGTTGCACCCCAATAAAGAAAGGCCTTGATCTTTTCATCTTGTAGGTATTTAATCCTGTGGTCATGCTCACTATAATGAAGTTTGCCATGGAAAAATTGTAAGGCACACTTTTATACTTTTCAAAGTAAATTTGCTATTATTCTGATGGAAGAAATTCTCCACTTGAAACAGCTCGACAGCACAATTTGGGGTTTTATTTTACTTATAAAAATACAGGCAATAGTCTGTATCTAGACTATAGTCTGTGTATATAGACTATAACCTCCTTGAAACCCAAATCTCCTACAGCTACAAATAAATTCCTTCCAAAAGAAAGATGCTTCTCTTCAGACATTCTTTGAATTCCCCATGATCATTACTGAACAGAGGGACTATTCATGGTGATCTTATCATTTACTCCCACATATTATATATAGTCCAAAGTCTGCTCCAGTGCAGGCAGGTGGAATGCAAGTGATTTCATCTGGCCTGCATTCGGCCCTCACGGACCTAATTACAAAGCTGGATGGAATGAGCTCAGGGAAAACACATGAAATAATTTACAGTACCGTTATTCTGTGGTTTGACAGCGTCACAAACCCACTTGCATCAGTTTGGTTGTTTAGAGCCAACCAAATCTCTCTCTGATCGCTTATGTAGGCCAAAAATTAAGAATACAGAAAGAAAGCACTGAATTCATATTTGTCACTGTTCACAACAGATGGATCGTGAGAGCTTAAAAACCACAGCTGAGCTGCGGAATCACAACCAGCTTTTAGAACTGAGCTCTGAGCCTTTACTGGCCATGCTAAACTGCCCAGCAGGAAATAGTTAATACTTGTTCACTCTCTGCTTTCTCCACAAGACTCTAGTGACAACTTGCGTTCCTGCTTTTTGCAGGTTAAAATTTCTCCCAAGAATACCATCTTTTGGACGAACATTCGTTATGAATCAGGCAATGAGTATGATTTTGAAATCGATGTGAATTCTGTCCCTAACTTAGGAAGAACTAGGATTCAATCCAAAGAATGTTACCCATATGCTATTTAACATTATCTGTAATGTCAACTGTGATGTGAAATACAGTCTGACTGTTGAAAGAACCAGAGAATTGTCTAGCAGCCTCCTGGTTCACTGTATTTCCAAAAGTTGTCTGCTATAAACTCGAGCTCAGTTTTTGTCAATTCCCTACAAAAGAACATTTTTATTAAAAGAATAATAAATTTAAAAGGCATGAAAATCTAATAAGTTGTTTCACCATGCAAAACCAGGAAGAGTCCTACGTATAAACTTTCTCCAGTAGTGTATCTGGCTGGTGTCAGGTTGTCAAAATGATTGACTTGATGAAGTCTGGAAATACGAGTGACAGGAAATTATACAAAGAATGGATTTTTTGACACTTTAAAGACAGAGCTTCTTGGCTCAAAGCATGTGATCATGACTATAGGAAATGAAAGATACTTTTAAAGAGCTTTTAAAGAGGAGAAAAGGGAATTACCCACAGAACTAGACCTGAGCATCCCATACCAGATATCCAGGGCTTCCTGGTCAGCAGGAGACCTCACGCAGGCAGCTGAGATTCCCAATGTGATTTGGTTGAGCAGCAGATTTAATCCCAGAGCTATCCCTGGCTGTACAGTGGAGCCTGTCTGGATTTACAGACCCCATGGGATAGCCTTCACTACACTACAGACATAAATGGTCCTCTACAGTGGAAGTTCTTCACAGAGAAACTCCCACTATTGGGATATCTCTTCCCATTCACACAAATCTCTGGGCTTTGCTTCCAGTAAATTTTGAACAGGGAATTTTGAAGAGGGGATGCTTTACCAGATTCTGTTGTAGGTTTTGAATGCAAAGTTTCTGTCCTTAACATTTATTAAAAGGTTCTTCAATGCTTCATAACTTTTCTGTAGGTATTTGAACCATTCTGCTCATTTTAAGAGGACTGTGAGTCACTCTTGGAAGAAGCTGGGGTTGCCCCATCCCTGGAAGTGTTTAAGGCCAGGTTGGATTGAGCTCTGATCAACCTTGTGCAGTAGAAAGTGTCCCCACCCACGGTGATGCCTGAGGTGGCCACCTGAAAACCAGAGACTAGACAGGAATAAGGGAATAAAGGTAGGGATTTATTTGAAGGGCCTTCAAAGCCACACCCTGGGCAGTCAAAGGCTACTCCCAAGATGGGCGCCAGGCCACGAGTTCTTCACACTTTTATACGTTTGGTTCATTTGCATATCAGGGTTCATTCTCCAATTAAAACTTCAGGTAATGATGTAATTTTCCCCAAGTTCACACCCCCTTCTAAGATTTTGGTTTACACATTTTGGGCCTACGGCAATCTGGGTGTCCTTAGAGAGGCTTGTTATGTCTAACCAGCATGAGAGAACAGAAGTTGACAGGCTACAAAAAATTTCAGAGTTACACACTAAGCAGTACAGGATTTGAAAAATATAACAGTTAAAACCTAAGGCATCAACGGTTGGAACAAGATGATCTTTAAGGTCCCTTCCTACTCAGGTCACTCCATGATTCATTTAACTCTCTATGTTAAGTTAAAAAATGAAAACATGGTATTTCGTTACATTTGACAGCATTTCTGATAGTCTGTGCAGTTTTATGTCAATTTTTATCAGTACTGAAGAGTAAGAATTTGCAGACAACAAGCCTCTTAAATCCTTTGCTATTCTGATTTTCTACACTGTAATAGGCTGTGCCACAAGTCCGAGGCAAAGAAAGCCAACAATTCCTCTGCCAAAAAGTCAGAATTTGTTAGGTGCATAATGAATTTCAAAGAAAATATGATCTATTATCTGACATGTAAGACAGCTCCCAACTGCACTTTCAAACTAAAATGGTGCTTTTTCTGAATCACTGTGTATTAGGCTAGTTTTGCCTTTATTTGTGTATGTGTACCCTTCTTATTTGCAGTGCTACAAAACAGAACGGAATAAACAAATGGTTCACAATTGATTAATGCAACTCAACTGCTACATGGTTTATTTCATTTCTGTTTCAAAAGGAAAATGTCTCACACGTGCCCCAACTGCACTCATCATAATTTAACATAAATCATCCAGGCAGCCTCTAAATCGATGAACCTTTGCTTTTCATCAGTTTGCCCTCCCCACCAGCAGCTCTGTGCCATCCATTCATATCACGCATTTTTCCATACAATCAGCAGCCTTCCACCCATCTGTACAAAGCTTTTTGACTTTATGTCACTGCAAGATGACACTTTACCCCTTCTCCCTTAATTAAAGGGGCTGTTAATTCAGGAAGATACCATTGACTTAGAATCTGATGCATTTCAAATAAAACAATAACAATCCCATCATTACAACTTCAGTCTATCCAACTGCTGGCTCACTTTTATGATTTTATTGCAGTATTTTCCAATGCCTTGTGCTCTTCCTGCGTGCTACTGTGGGAGTGAAAGAAAGTTCCACTGTCCCTCACTCCCGTAAATGTTCTCCAGTTAAAAATAAATCAGACAAATAAATAACAAAAATAAAAGTGACCAAGCGTGCAGCTTCACACAGTGCAACTGCTCATAAAGGATGTGCTGACAGGTCCTAAGTGACTGAATGCATAAAGGAGACCTTACAAATAATGTTAGCCACTGTGAAAGCAAAAATCTGTATTTCACTGGGAGTTTTCTTTTGTGCTGTGTTTCAATTTCAGCATATTAAGGCCAGTCCAGGAGTGCTTGAAGCAACCTTGTAACCTTTGAGGTAACTCGGATATTCTGAAGGATGCAAAAAGAGTCTGATAACAAGGAAAGGGCCATAAATGTTAAAATACTTCTTCAAAGAAGTTAAATATTTCTTTGCTGCTTTTATTTCTCAGATATTATAGTTTTTTCCACCCTGCAGCCTAACCTGCAGTGGAAGATTGATTTACCTTAGGTCTATCAGTTTTGCATCATTGAGATACAAAGAACATATCCTGTTGTAGAGTAGATAAATCAATTTTTACTAAGATGGCTGCTTTCGCCCTTGGGCTTGTACTGGTTCAATCGCATTAGCCAGTGAAATAAATAAATGTGTTACAATCCTAACTGGCAAAATCAGAATCAATACAATTTGAATTCAGGTGAGAGTTGAATCGTAACTATGAAAACCAACCAGAAACTAAATTTGAAAGAATATTTCTTATTCAAAGAAGTCTGAGTTGCACAAAGCAACGCATAGAAGCATTAATTATATGAATTTGTGCTTGGATAAGTAAAGGTTTGCTTGTTTGTTTACCCTGGTGTTGAGACACTTCAAACACAGCTCCTGATGCCACAGGATGGACACGACACACCCACAGCAAGGGCACAGCTGTGATGGTGCTGCTCTCCCTGTGGGAAACCAATTCCTCCTCCTGAGGATACAGCATTCTCACCCTGGACTGCTGGGCACAACTAAATCATTATGCCAGAACCACTTCTCCTGAGCAGAGAGCGAAGGAAAGAAGCCAAAGAGGGGAAATTCATTGCTCTTTGCCTCCCTCAGGTCTTGCACTTCCACAGCTCAGACTGCAGTGCCTCGTCCTCTCTTCCCAAGGAACTCCACCTGTGGATCCAGTGCGGTCACTGCTCTGGCTGAGGCTGACCCTTGGAACCACTGGCATTCCTTCTCCATCACGTGTGCCCTCCTGGCATGCAGCTAGCCCTGGCTGCAACCTGGGAAATGATTGTAAGCACACGCCATTCTACCACACCAGCCCTCTCCCCTTCTACATCTCTCTATTCATTTTTAAGCAAGCCAAGAGTGCTTTAACAGGCACATTAAAGACAGGCTAAGCCGTGCCTAAAATCTGCAAGCAAAGTGCTCAATTCAAGACAGATAAATGCTGTGATAAATCACAGCATAATGTGAATGAATACCTGTGTCTGCATCATCACAACATCATCATGACACTGGATCATCACTGTCTGTTGCTCCTGAACACCACCTAACCAAGAAACCAAATTATCCAGTGCTGCCTCTGCAGTTGTTTTCCATTTTGCTGATCCAAGGGGAAGAAAGAAAAAAAAAAAAAGAAAACAGAAAAGAAAACATCCAGCCAAAATATGACAAAGATAAGTTACTTGCCTTCTAATTTTGCCAAAATCTTCTAGGAAATGAAATCAGAATTCCCTTGTGCTGCATTGCAAACGGAAATGCCACGCTCAAAGAGCACTAAATGAATGTTACACTGCAGCTGAGCAGGACAATAAAAGCATTGTGACAAACAGTCTCAGTGCCCCACCACACAGACTATTTTCCAGTTATCCTTAAAAGCAGAGACAAGCCAAAAGGAATAATAATATTGATTCTGCTTGACATACATTTCCTACCAGACAGCAGACTACTGTGGAAGAACGGCTGGTGACAGATTTTATAGACAAACACAAACCAGCCCTGCCCAGCAGACCATCCAGATCATTAAAGATGATTCTATTGCATGTTCCTTGAAAACACTTGCAGATCGGATCCATTCTGGAAGGAAAATTTTCATGGTTTAAATTCCAGAGAGTAAAAAATCCTAATCACAGTCGTCACATATTGGGCCCAGTCTATAAAATTCTGTGTCTAGAGCAAGAACTGGGCCTTGTGCTGATATTAAAGTAAGGAGAAGAACTGCTGTGAGTTCATTGATACACGAACACTCAGCACTCATTAGGGTGCACTATGGAGCAGTGAGACTGCACCCACCGCTTCTGTTCCGTGCTCTTTTTTTGCTGTAACTACCCAGTACTGGCAGCAGACTCTTGGTACAGCACAAGCCACAAGTTCCTTCCAGTACCAGCCATGCAGCCATCCTGATTCTGATGTAGGTCCACTCACTCCGAGGTTTACCATATAGATGGAGTAACAAAATGGCCTTAAAAGTCATCAGCGGCTCCACCTCTCCCTCTGGCAGCAGCAGGACTTGAATATGCCAAATGTAGAAAAAGAAAATCCACAGGAAGCGGCAGTAAAGTTGATTAATTTTTAACTTGTTGGGGTTTTGTCTTCGAGAAATAATTTGAAAACAATCCTATGTTTATAGCAGAAGTGGGAAACTATCTGCAAACACAGTCTAATCAATTTTTCTCCTTATGTGGATATATCCTGGAGCAATGCACACACTCCCAAATCTCAAGATCCCTAACACAATAAGGCATGAGAGCACTCAGAAGAATATCCCAGTGCAAGAAAATAAACATTTCTTCTTACTAATCTTAAAATATCATATCCACAAATGATGCTTTTTAGGGATGGGACGTACAGAAAAGCTTCTTACAAAGCATTTCGTTTTATATTTATGAGAATTAATTCTGTAAAGCTCAGCTGATAAGCTCCTGTTAATTACAATGCTTTCTGTGCATGCTTTTCATCTGAGGTTCTGGAAGCGCTTGGAAAATCTTAATTAGGTCTCAAAACACTACTGTGAAGAAGGCAAATTCTCCTTGCACAGAAGACAAGGTGCAGACAGCTTATGTGATTTGCCAAAGGTCACCAAAGGGCTCCGGTGCTAAAGGGCACTCAGCAGACAACAGCAGAGCTGTTCCCTCCCACACTCTCACCCCAGGTCACATCTCAGAACCACCACATCCCTTACTCCTGTCCCTCACACAAAGGATTTTCAGTCAAAGATTGAACTGCAGGCCATGGAGGCTGAAGAGTTTTTCCCATGGAAGGTGCTCTTCCAGCTTGGGGCAGTTGTGTGAATTCCTCCCCTTTAAACCCAATCAGTCTACACAGACACAACTGTTCATTAAAGTCAAAGCAAACTCTGGCTGGTATAATTAAATTTTGTGCCTGGAAGGCTGAAATATCTTATAGTATCAAAGGTTTGAAATCTCATTTTCAGCCCTGCCAGATTACTTAAACCACTACTATAAAACTATAATGGATAAAATCTCACCTGAAGCTGATTAAACCTTTACTGATGTAATGGAAGAGTAGCAAACAATACATTTATATTTTTCTGTGAATATTTACCTCTACTGCAGCTTTGGGTTCTGCACTGGAGCATTCTGCCTGCCAACTTCCTCTAACTTATGCCCAAAACTTCAATTTCCCTCTGCCAATTGTCTGCTTCAACAAATCACAAATGTTGAGATATGCTTTCATTTGTTTAAAATGAAGACAGTAATTCAATCTGAAAGGATTCATGATAGCTGCAATACAAAAGGGAGGTGAGAAGATGACTAAGATGCAAAAGAAAAGCTCCATCTCATAAAAAACCACCAGAAATAAGGCCAAACATGATTGATTCTTTGGATTGCCAGCTGAAATACATTCAGCTTTCCACACAGACTCGTATTAACGTGTCTAACAGGACAGCTGATGATTACACACTGTGTGCCCATAAGTAGAACCAGATCCACTCAGACACCCCAAAATCCCCACTTTTCAGGGGTGATGAGCACACACAGCTCGAAACCCTCGTGCTCACCAAGAAGAGCAGGTTCTGGTGACAGCACACCTGAGATGGGACCTCTCCTGAAATGCTGACATTGCCCACGGATTCTGACTGACAGCTCAGCCTTGGGGGCTGAGGGTAGGGGTGAAAATCAGTTTCTCACTGTGAGTTTATCCTCAAGCAGTTTTAACCTTTACCTAAACTAAAACAAATCGTGAGTAATGCACACTTATCAGTGAGTACTGCTACTGAAACCAGAGTATCCAGGATACCACTCATTCATTAGGCTGAGAGAAGTTAAATTTTTGAACAGGGAACAGACCACTCACAAATTATTCCACTTCCTTTCAAGTTTGGTCATAATTTCAGCTACTTCTTTAATCACTCCTTGACAATACAAGATACATTTTCATTCATTTTAGATATCATTCTGCTGCTTCACACTAGTCATTAATTTGAAGCTCTTACATTTGGAACCATCATTTACTACTCAAACAGTACTTGGTGACATGCAGAGACTGAAGAGTTGTCAAACAGAATGACACACAGTTTTTAAAAGTTAGCAAAGCAGTAAAAGCTTTAAGATTAAAAAAAACCCCAACCAACCAACCTTGCCAATAGTATTTGGAAGGTGTAAATGTGGGCGTAGTCAGCACTACCAGGAAGAAAAAGGAAAGAAAAAACAAACCTTGAATGAAAACAAACTTTTAATACAGGCCTTCAGTAAGTCTGGTGTGCAGTGCTTCTACTGATAAAAGGCTGAAGTAGCCCCTTTGGTCCATAATAAAAGCTGAGTTAAAATGTTTCTCACCCAGGTCCCACTGAGATGAAAACCCTAAGGAGAAAGCAAAGACCTGGTTCCAAATTAAACCAAATAAAACCGAGGTCACCCCAATACTTTCACATACCAAGAGCAAGAAATCTGCAGTTGTGACACCACCATCCATCCCCCTGCTACTATGGAGAAAGGGCCACTGCCAGCCCCCCAAAATGAGCTGCATTCCAGGAGATTATACTTCCCTGGAAAACAGAGATGTCTCAATTTACAATTGTGTTTAGGGACAAGCATAACCGAAAAAAATCGCAGTACTAAGAATCTATGAGTGTGTGTCAGCCCCAAAGGGCACCGCAAATTGGAGGAAAAAAAGAATTCCAGTCTTCTAGCCCTCAGGCATGGGAACAGCTCTCATGAGAGTATCTGGACACATAATTCAAAACTCAGTCAATACTTGGAAAACATACAGAACACACTAATTCCCTGAACCCACTGGCACAGCCAGTCAGAGCCCCTTGTTTACAGCTATTCAGACTGCAAGGAAGCTGAAGATGGGCTGCATTAATTTTATATCGTGTTTTTTAATTAAATCTTTCTGGCTACCCAGAACCCAATTTTCTCTTCATAATATGAGTCTTTACTAGATGGCTGTAAATAGAAAATGGATTCATTTCCATATAAAGAGATCCAAATATACTAGCCTTCACTAATGGGAAAAATCAGAAAGCCCCATGTTAACTCACAACTCCTCTGATCTTTCAGAACCTTGACACACACATTTTAGCAGAACAGGGTGTCAGTAGCAGCTGGAACAGCAACGCTTTGAGAAGAAATTCTGCTCCTGCTCTGTAACCATGGAAGAGTCCAAGGGAAAACTGAACAGGCAAAATAGAACCTGAGATAAGTGAAGAGTTTGGGGGCTTGGGAGTTTTTTGTTGTTTTTACAGGGGATTTCAAGCTTCATGGTTTCTCTTCAGTCACTGCAATAACTGGGTTTTGTCTCAGGTTTCCATATCCAGTTCAAGTTGTACACTGGACTTGTATCTCTCAAAGGGTTATGCACGCCCTGGGTCATGTTAGGCAGACAACCCAGTGGCTTGTCTGTGCTCAGGTTACTCCTTCTGTCACATGCAAGTTATCACCATTCCTAATACACTGCTCATACTCATTTTCTTTAATAGAAATAAATTTTAGTAATGAAGTGCAAAAGCACGAAGAAGCCATTGGCCTTAGAAGGCAAAATAGCAACAGGTACCTCTGTTCACCTTTCATAACATATTTAAAGCTAAAAAGCAGAAAGCTTTGAATATACTGCTTTCAAAGTATTCTGTGCAACAAAAAAGGGAAGGCTGGTTTCATTTCCAGGCATTGCTGTTAATGGTTTGAGAACTAAATACCTATTGTGAAATTCTAGCAACTACGTGACTCAATTGTTAAAATGATTGCAACACCATTCAATAATTTGATTGCCTGTAGTGAGAACTGTTAGATACATAATGGTCTTGAAAATATGGGACTCATTTAACCAGGGACCAGGAAGCTTCTCAAAATCTCACCACTTACTCATGAAGGAAGAGTTAAGAATTAAGAGCTTTTGGCAAGTCTCATGTCTCAACTTCTAAAGCCCAAGACACGCAAGAATTATGATTCTGGTACCAAGCCTTTTCAGCAGGAACACAAGAAAAAACAATGCTTGGGTTTAATTATTGCATAGTATCAGGGGGAAAAAGTAGTATTAATTAATTTTTTTAAGTAACAAATTTATTTAACAGCCCGTCAAGCAACAGCCAGTCTCAGGTAAGTTATCTTGTGTGGGGAATCCCTGCAAGCAGTCAACTTCTACAGAGCATAAAACGTGTGTGTAACACCACAAGGACTCCTTGTGTGTCTCTGAGCATTCAGCAGCAGCTTTGGAGGGCAAACTGTTGCCCACCCCCTGTGTCTGGCCAATATGATAGTCCTTGCATCAATGACTTGAAACACTTCAAGAATTTTACCCCTTCATGAAAACCAAACCTACTCGGTCAAGAGGAAAAACAAAAAGAAAAACAGATGAAGAAAAAAGGATTTAAATCAGTTCTCAATCTGATACTTCTGATGCTCATTTACGACAGGTTTAGAAAAGGTTAATTTTTATCATTATCAAATTAAGCTTTGGTAGACTCTGGCAGGTAAACCTTCTTCCAGTGGTATGTTGATTGTTTTCAGGGAAGGCTGCTCCTGAGTTTTCCATACACAAAATGCAACAGGGAATCCCAAAGTCCATCTTGCCCCCTGCGAGATCCTGCACATAAGCCAAGGTCTAGAGCTGCTGCTGCTGCTACAGCCTCAAGTGAAAATGGAAGCTGGCAGCTCAGCCCTGTGAAGCCAGTTGGTTTCCCTCTGCTGCAGGCACTGTGCCAGCCAGAGGCAGGAACCAGGCTCTGGCTCGGGGCTGTGGAGCAGGAAAATTTGAGCTGAAGGGTAAAAGCTCCCAGGCTACACAGGGAAGGTGTGTGGTGTGCAGGTGAAGGAAGCAGAGAGCACAAAGAGAAGGTTACACCTCAGGCTGGAGCTCATGGGAGGGTGGGGAAGATAAAGAATATGTAGTTATGGGAACACGGTGCAAGGATGAAAGTTAAAGAAAGTAGGGGAGATGTGACTAATTTCAGGAGTCAGAGGATGCACATGCAGAGCGGGAAGGGTAGAACAGCCAGTGTCCAAAGTCAGCAAGGGTAAGCAACAGGCACAGTTAGGACAGTAGGATCCCAGCAGCAGAGCTTCTCATTCCCTCACCGCCACTAATCTCTGCTCTGTAACAGGAAGCCTGCTCTGTAAAGCAAGCTGTCATCTCAAAAGAGAGGGACATGATTCACGGGAGCACGGGAGTGTGCGACTGAGCAAACAGAGTGATTCCAGACCACAGGGCCCAGACATAAAACCTCCTGCTGCTCCCAGCTTTACAGCCTGTCTCAGCAGAGGGAAGGACTTACCTGATGGCAGAACTATCACAATAAGGAAAAAGGATGGGGCAGGGACCAACACTACCAAAGCAAGGGTGGCTATGAGCCTTCCCCTTACACTTCCAACTGCATGGGAAATGCCCTACCAAACTCTTCCTATCTCCAGTTTGCAGGGGAGAGCAAGCAATCCAGGTTACATCCCTGTTTCTACCAGCAAGCTGTCACACCTTTCAGGAAAGTCTTTGATCTCTTATTGTGTGTCCATGTTATCCCATTAGCATTTTGTTATTACACACTCTGACGCTCTTCGTTTCTCTGCAACTCACCCTTTTCACTCTTCACTCCTCAAAACAATATTGACCATACTACCTTGAAATGTTAATAAATTGCTGAAACCCAGCAGCCAGCACTAACTCTGAGCTAAATTCACTTTCTCTTTGCATAGTTTCTTCCTCACTCAATCTTTTCTTACTTTGACACAGATTATAAATAGGGCTGGTTTAAAGTTTTCCACTCAAAACTGAGATTTTATGGAAAACATCCATTTGATTACATTAAATGTTGTCTGACCCCCATTCTCTTCAGTGATCCAGTTTTTGGACTGTCGTCATCAGACCGATATTATCACCCCACCTTTTTTTCTGAAGGGAAAACAAGTTGTGATGAGCTGTAGCTTCACACATTTCTGGGTGAGGAGTCTGCATCCATTGTGTTTGTTTGTCTGCTTGGCACCTCACACACTGCATCCATCCACGTGAAAACTTTTGCCAAGTCTATCACCACAGCTGTTTTCCAGTCACCTTACTGAGACACTCTGCAAAAGCTGATGTGCATAAAAGTAACATAAAATGCAATAAATCACACTAAAACAGCAAATACTAGCTTCACTAGTCCTCAGGTTATTTCCTAATAACCAAAGACAAAAGCTTAAGGAAATTTGTCAAATGTTTTCTTTCCAAATAAAAGCAAAACACAGATTGGCTTATCTCACTCAGTGGAATTCTCAGGAGTGATGCTATTTTGGTTTCGTGGATGCACTAGACTGAGAGCTGTCAGCAAACTCAGTTAAGTTAGAAGAGTTTTACACAAAAGTATACTTTAATATACTTGAACCTACAGCAGACTACTTCAGAGACAAGGTTTTTAGGAAGGCTTTTAAAACAAGTACAAAGCCAAACAAGGATTTTGTCAATGAGTTTACTACACAATACTTTGTTACTCAAAAAAAAAAAGAAAATCTTTCTTCCTTCCCCTCAGATCCTTTGACAGAAAGCAGATGATTTCATTCACCGAGACTTGCAAAGAAATTCAATGAGGGCAGCATTCCAGATTGCCTTCCGGACGCAACATGACATCCTCATCACCTCCAGAGGAAACACACGCCAGTGCTGAAATTCCTACTGCAACATGCGCTCCCTCCTCACTTGGAAAAATCCCACAAACCAAAGAGCCTCAGCTGCTGTGTGATACCTCATGCCAAAACAGAGATAAAGTCTTTGACATCATTCAACCTCCAACAGGAGGAACTCTTTATACAACCACGAGCAGAAGTTTTAAGTAGCAACATTTCTTAAAATGACACTTGAACTGCTCAAAAGTCTTTCTGTTCCCATCTTCCCCCATTGATGCTGTCTCTACATGAGCAGCAGAACACCCACTCCCACCCCATCCCTAATGGCCACACGAAGAAGAAAACGTGGCATTATCATCTTGTTCTAGTTCTTACAGGCAAAGCACCAGCATAAAATACTGTGATCTGAGAGAAAAGGATGTGCTTACACTTGGAGTTAGCCTGGACAGTTCTAAAGGGACAGAATTGATAACCTAATCCCTTTTGGAGACTTACAACAAAAGCAGATCGATGGAATGCTCCGTTTTTTCCCAAGGATCATCTCATACAGCAAAGATCAAACGAGATGAAACAGTTGCCTTACAGAATAAGTATCAGCAAATTTCAAAGCACTGGAAGCACAATGTGGATTAGAACATGGCCCTATAAAAAGGAGGTCTGGGGTTTAATCTCTGATCTGACAACGGCTGGCTACCCACCCTTGAACAAAACACTTATCCTTTGTGTTCCACCACCTGTAAAACAGGGGATAATGCCATCTCATGGGACTGGCTTGAGCTTTAATTAATTACTGCTCACAGAGGACTTCAGCTTCCTCAGCTGTAAGGCACTATTTTAACTATCATCCACAACTCTGGTACCTTACAGCCCTTAGCAGGCAAGGCCATCAAACACAGCCAGACTGTGTCATGTGTGTAAAACCCGTGGGGCACACAAACATCCAAAAGGTTGTGCAAATTATTCAAATCATCTCAGGCTCGGTGACAAAGGAACCTATTCGACTTTCCCCCACAGGTAAAGTGTCCCTATCTAAATGCTCCAGTAAATCCAACAGGAATATTCTTGTGTTAAGCACTGGACAAAATTTTAGGAGCTTTCAACACTTCTGAAAAAGCCCTTGCCTAAAAAAGAGAGTTGGTAAATATCTGTGGATATAAGCAGAGGGCTCAAAATATTTCCCCCTCTAGATGAAAGGGGGCAACAGCAATAAAATAAGAGAGAAGTCAGTTCTCTGCAGAAGGAGAAAGTGGTTATATAAAAAGTGCTTTTCTTTTGGGATCACCATCTTTCCCCATCAAAAAAAGGCTTCTGGTGATAGATGGGAAGGAAGTGGGGCTGCCCCCATATTAGCTCTAATCAACCTTTGGGACCTGATTTTCACATGAAAATCATACAGCCCTTACTTATTCTGATTTCACAAAACAATGGCTTTGCTCTGAGCTACTGCAATTATTCCATTTTACAATCTCATCTAGATATTCCCTTCTAGATTATACCAACATGGACAAGCAGCACTGCACTAAAAACCTCAGTACAGAATGCTCTATTTAATAAATTCTCCCAGTTCTGATAGTCCATGAAGTTTCAGAAAACTGAATGAGAAAGTTAGACAGAAAAACCCTGATATTGCTATTCAGCTTTATATTTCAAGAGAAAGCAAAGTACTTTGAGTTCAGCTTTTTTTTGTTATGAGAAGTCTGCCTTCAACACAAAAATACAACTAAAAATGCTAGCAGTGATCAGCAATTCATTCCTTTCCATTTATAGTTAAATGCTGCACCCTCTCAATATGCAAATAACTGCTCTTCCACTTCAAATCTCGAATATTAAAGACTGAAAAATCAGTTCATTTTTTAATTGCTTTTAAGAAACCAGTGAGATTTACCAAAATTGATGAGGATTCTTATTAATTTCACTTTGCTCACAGGAATGTGACGATCCACACACACTGAGACAAAGGTTCTTGCTGAGAAGCAAAGTTTTCATCCATTCTTGTCAGAGGAGCAAGAGAAAATCCAGTGTCTGCAGCGGGCTGTGGATATAGGCATGGAAAGCACATAAACACCTGTACCATATTGTTATGGCAGTCAGGAGGCTGTGAGAGAATCAGCAAATCACCTGTAACTGGGGGCTACTGCAGCCATTTACAATGGAGTGATGAATAAGCAAGAACAAGGTTTCACTGTCAAACAAGGCTTGCACGAATTTAATGCTAATACGAGAAAACAAATCAAAGTTTATTAGCTAATGAACAGGCTGGCCCACTCCTATCAAGTTGGGATGTTACATCTGGAGAAGTGGCCAATTAGGTGGGTAAACAACGAGGTGGTTGGGCTCAGCAGTTCCCAGAAAAGACTGAGGGTCCTGGCAGCAAACAGTGAGCAGAGCACGAGCCAGCAGCGTGCTCTGGCAGGAGAGAGCAGCAGCAGCAGCAGCCTGGCCACAGCTAAAGGGCAGGGCAGGCGTTTTACCTCCTCCTACTCAGTGTTTGGGTCCCCACGTCTGGGACAGCACACAGGGAAGGCCTGGAGCAACTGCAGCAAGCCCAGCACAGGCCACGAGACTGCCAGGGACCACAGGGCTTTCCCTGGGGCAGAGACTGCGGGAGCAGGGCTTGTCTGCCTTGGAGAAAGGGTGGCTTCAGGGGACACCCAACAGCAGCTCCAGCCCTACCTACGATGGTGTTAGAGGAGATGGACCAGGCTCTTCTCATGGTACAAGGTGGGAGGAGGAGCTGCAAACACACAGCCTTCACTTCTCTGCTCCCATCCCAATGGGGCACTCCAAAAGGAAGGGATGAGGCCGAGAAGGCCATGGGCAGGCGAGGAAGATGGGATGGAGATGAAGGGGCTGTGGATCCTGAACACAGACCAGCACTCAAAGAGTGGAGCAGAACTGAGGTCCCCTCCTACCCATCTGAGGCTGAAAGGCTTCAGCAGACCCACCACAATAAGCTGACGGCTGCCTGCAGAGCAGCAGGATGGAGGGAAAAGAAAGCTTCCTTCAGTATCAGCAAACTGTGTGAGGCATAACACTTGTGCTGTCTTCTATTTATGACAGTTTTATGTAATAAAAAGAAGGTATTAATTTTTGAGACTTAAAATAAAATTTAATCTGCAAAGGTCAACAAGCAGTGCATGATTACAAACTATATAAAGGCCAAAGAGAGTATTGTGTCATTGCTGAGACTTGGTTCTTGTTCTGTAACCTTTAGAATGACTTTCTGTTCAATCTGAGTAATCACGACCTTTCTCATCAAAAAACTGAGATCAAATTCTTAATCCATTAGGAACATGACAGAGACCTCTCTCCCCCTCATTGTTACAGTATTTATGTGGGCCATAGACAAGTGAATAGCCTCAGATGATATTTTGATGTTTGAGGATAAAGACCAAATGGATATTTTTGCAGACACTGTCACTGGGGAACAAAGCTGTGTTAGTATGGTTTTCAGTTAGTCTTTTATCTGCTTGTCTGGAAAAAAAACAAATCAAATAAAGTCTTTTCCAGCTATTCTAGAATTAAAGTAAATACCTGCTATTTCCATTTGTTAATTATATAAACCACAAAGTGTTAATTTATATAACACTGAGCAGAATTCAGTAAGAGATCATACACTGCATCACCTCAATATAAGTAACTTTTTTTAGTGCACTTGACAATTGTAAAAGCAACTACTTGAACTAAAACAACACAAGGGACAAATGATTCTGTGTAAACCCTGGACAAGAGCACATGTGGTAACTGTAAAAATGAAGAATTACAAATCCCCTTAACTGCAGAGTTAGCTTCGCAGAGAAAATGAGAGGTGGAACACGACTTCAATGCAGCTGGAATGTCTTCCCCCACCTCAGCTCTGTGCCCAAGCTGAGTTATCTGTCTGGCTCTCTAATCAATGCACAATGTCACATCTCCAGAGGCCAAGTCATAACGTCCTAGGGTATTTGTCTGAAACAAGGCAGATGAATCATTCCCCCAAAGATGCCTTATTCTCTCCTGTGAGTTCATGAGCCAAAACAACAGCTTAAATAGATGCCTTGTTTTAGGCAGCCAAAGCCAGGCAAGATAAATCCTACCTGTAGAGCTAGACAGCATTATCTCCTAAAACTATATCTACACCTCTCTGTGCACGTAAACATTGCCATTTATGTGCCCTTTCTTCTGGATGGCAACTTAATACTTCATTTCTGCTTAACTCATGCACCAACCAACTTCTGGTTTAATGCCACCTTCTGCAAACATTTTCTCTCACATTTCTCTCTCACAGCTCCTGAGGTATTAGGGTTCCTTTGGGTTTTAAAATTGTGGAAAACTCAGTTTCGAATATACTCCTTAAACTGAAAGGATTCTTAAAAACATCTAGAACATCTACTGCATTGTAAGTTTACTTGATAAAATGAAAAAACTTCTACATCCAAAAAATAAACGTTGAGAGCTTTCCTTTACGCATGTTAATTAACTTGTTCTAGCAAAGTTTCACCTCATTTCCCTAAAGTAATAAATTATAAAATTATTAGAAATACTACATTTTACTGGAAGGCAAATACAATACAAAATTCAATCAGTGCAGCAATGAGTACTTGAGAATGTCACTAATCACAGAAAGCTTAGTATCAGTCACAGCTCTTTTCTAAATAGTACAAAAATGTAGGGAGAGAAGTACAGAAGGCTCAGGAGAGTGGAGGATTAGGGCTTTTTTTAAGCTCTTATGATTATGTTCCCTTGATGTGCTATTCTTCAATTCAACCAAAAGTAGAGATGAAAAGATGATTTCTAAAGTCAAATGAGAATAAAACCAGCAAACACTATAAGGTCTTGAATTACTACAAAATCACCATGTAAGTTAACTACAGAAATTAACTCATACAGAACATTTTATGACTCTAAGTGATCAGAACATTGGCTGTTGTTACCTAGTGAATACCAGGAAAATGTAATTATACGAGAGCACAACTAGAATAAATATCTTCCCTCCTAAGCAGGAAAAAAGGAAGGAAGACTTGCATGTCTGATGAAAACTAGAAATTTTATTGAAGTTTATGGCATCTCAAGATATGGGCTAACATTCTTTTGCTTTAAGGGGAGGGAGAAAAGTACAGATATTAAAGAATATATTCCTTAATAAGCAAATACTTTAAAAATTATTATTATTATTATTGTTTGAAAACAAGAAAGCTGTAATTTTGCATTACATCAACCAATGTGACTTGACCCTAAAAAGGCTGTTAAGCAGTTTTGGTATAAGGAGTGACCTACTTGGGTATTAAAGCAGCCCAGTGTGAGGACCCGTGGACTTGCAACAATATTAGATATAAATAAAAGAACAATTCAGTGCTCTCAAGCTACTACCTGCCTGGTCACACAGTATCTCCTCAACTATTCCTGACATTAAGCATGTACAAAACAGCTGAAGCAACCTTCCTTTTCACAGGGCTGAGGCTCTCAAGGAAAGTATTTCAAAAATGCCTTCTGCTGGTCCCACTGCACAGCTGCTGTGCTGACACCGAGGGCAGCTTGATTAACCAAAGGCAGATTTGCCTGGGCTTTGCACAGAGCTTCCTCCTCGTGAGCAGGCACAAAAATACATCCCATATATCAGAGTGCATGAGCAGAACCTGGGAAAGGCTGCTCTTCATAGGTGTGTTAGTAATCATGTGAAATGTTGGGGTATTTTTTTAAAAAGGGGCTAAATTCAGAACTGAGAAATACAGTATCTGGTTTCTCATCTCTATATTGGGGGGTTAGCAGGAACTACTGATTTTAGCAGATCTTCTACATTTGCAGCAGGTATTCTAGTCTATAGACGAGATGTAGCTGATTTCACTAAAAAAAAGGTACTATCTGGAGTGAAGGAAGAGAACAAGATGGCTTTGTTTACCGTGCTCTGCAGAACTTCAGCTGTGTGAGTTCAGCTCTCTCCTAAAGCCTCCCTTTCACACAGAGGAACACCAAGGTCACACAAGGTACGTTTCCAGTGGTCAATCAACTTCCTCAGCAGCGACTGAGCTGAGTTAATCACTGAGAAGGAACAGCTGAATGACTTGAACCACAGAACAAACACTCCCTGCCTCTGGAAAAGCCTTTTGTCAGAAGTTGGGGGAGCTTCTCAGCAAAGACTGTGCCAGCTCTTCTTCCTCTGCAATAGCAATGAGCACTCGATGACTGCAATTACAGTTCACATTTCTTTTATGTTTCTTACTGATATAAACTCTGTTATATCAGGTTATCACTGAATTTCCACCTTCATGTGATGCCTGAGATGGCCACCTAAAAAAGAGAGACTAGACAGGAATAAGGGAATAAAGGTAGGGATTTATTGGAAGGGCCTTCAAAGGTCCCCCCTGGGCAGTCAAAGGCTACTCCCAAGTTGGACACTGGGTCACGGGTCCTTCACACTTTTATAAGTTTGGTTCATTTGCATATCAGGGTTAATTCTCCAATTAAAACTTCAGTTAATGATGTAATTTTTCCCAAGTTTGCCCCCCTTCTAAGATTTTGGTTTACACTTTTTGGGTCTAGGACAATTTGGGTGTCCTTGCACTGCAAATTTATGTTATGTCTAACATTATGTTATGGCTTGTTATGTCTAACCATAAGAGAGAACACAAGTTAACAGGCTACAACAAACTTAAGAGTTGCACACTAGGCAGTACAGGATTTGAAAAATATAAAAGGTAAAACCTAAGGTTTCACATGTAGTATTATTTTTAAAATATAAGGCAGAATTTAAATTCTAAAAATCAAAGTTGGAAAACAAAACATAACCAAAACCAAACCATCCCTTCACTGCAGGAAAAGGAGGAGTAAATAAAAATAATCCATCATATATTGCATTTTACATTAAAAGGCAAAATGCATGGACTCAGTGACGTAAAGGTGAGGGAGGATGGAGTTTGCAGTAGCCCTTTTAAAAGGTATGAGTTTAAAGCTTTATCAGAGCTATTCTACTTTTTTTAGCTCATAGTTAAAAGAGCAGATGAAAATTGCTGCATACTCCTTCATTTCCCAAATGTTCCTCATTGACTAACAGAAGGTTTATCTCTATTTTCATAAGCACAGGCTCCTTAACAAAGCCCAGAAGTGAGACTGACAACAGTTTTCCACACACTGAGCTTATTAAATTCTGATTCAGCAAAAGCAAACACAGGAATAAATTCAGGAAAGCTGTTATTCACACCACCATTAATGAAAACAGTCCCACAAATAACACTGCATGACATTTAACAAATCAAATCCTCTCCCTGTAAAATCATCCATTGAACAAAATACATTTAAGGGCCTATTTTAAAACCTCTGAGGGGAATGAAATACTTCAGGTTTTAATGTTAGCGAGATTAATTAGTATTTATTTATTTTAAAAAACAATAAACTACTGTGAACACTAATCCGGGACGCACAATGCTTCTCTCGAAGAGCTGAAAACTAAACATTCATCAGCTTGAGCTGAAGTAACTCCACCAATACAGAGATGTATTGAGAAAGATCTTTTTGTCCTCTTTTCCTATATCCTACAAATATACAAAGCTTAGCAATACGATTGGTTAAGCTTGAACAGTGCCCGAATAAATATTCATAAAGCATTTGTGCTGCAGTACAATCAGAGTTTACAAGAAGTGAAGCTATACAGCTGCATATACCTGTCAGAAACCTTGACATCCGTTCTCTTTTAAACCTTAAATTGACAGCCGAGGTGTTTATAGTGCACATTACTACATTTAACAAATCAAGAAGATAATCACTTATTAGCATGCTATCAGAAAAGCAACTTTTTTTACTCAGGAAGGATGAAAAGAGCTGATGTATCCAAGAGAAACATCTTAGTACAAAGAAATCTGAAGCAAATCTTAATAAGTAAAAAAATCTAATATTAAACATATGTTGTTGTCTAATAAATATTAATTATGCCTCAGAGAGGTGTATTTTCATTTTTATACACGTTTATATGTTTAAAAGAAGCATTTTTCCTTCACAAATCTACTGCTAATCCTACTATTTGAGTCCTTACTTGAGCTGGGCAGTATGAAACAGCATCTAAATAATCCAAAACAGTCACTATTCATACTTATAAAACACAATTTTTCCATGAATTGCTTTTACTGAGTTCCCAAACTAAAATAGAAAACTGTATCTCATTAACACTGGCAAACTTCCATGCCCTCTCAACTCTCCAAAATTTAAACTACTAATATGGAAAGAAAAAAAAAATAACACATAATAAACCAAGATTAATCTTCAGTTTTACAGGAAAAAATGTTACAGGTCATGACCAAAAAACTATCCTGCACTCTAATTCACTGGAAGAGTGAAAATCACAACTGTTCCTTACGTGGAGCTGTGTGGTAGCACCAGGAATAAGAGGTTTAATATCTGCTAACACCTCAAAACACCTTCCTGTGCTGGAATATGTTGTTCCCTCCCATATCTACTTCCTCCTCTTTCTATAGGTTTCACCTATGCTTATTAAACAGAAAAACTGCCTACAAATCATTACAAATGGATCTGTAGAATACACAGAATTGCCAGGTGTTTGCACTGAGCTATTTCACACCCCTTCCAAACCATCTTCTGGCATCTGGGGAAACCCACCTTTATAAATAAAATTTCTCCCACTGCCCCTCAGACAACACATCAGCATCTCAGCCTTTTGTTTGCCATTTGCTACCAAAAAGTTATCCCCAAACTTGATTCAGTTCCATACCCCAATAGAACAGGAAGGGGAAGAAAACAAAGAAACAAAAGCAGCAAGCTCTTGAAATAGGACACAAAAAATGCACCACACTCAGACAGCAGGACATTGTGTTTTTAAGAGCCAATTTAATTAACCTCAGCCCCCACTAACTGAAGGATTCACCTTCCATCCAAACTGCTATTCCAGTAAGAAGGAATTTTCTTATATTTAGATAAAGCGTAAAATTAATGTTATTTTCAATATGACTTTCATGAAGCTGTGACATGGACAAAACATCAGAAACAAGAACAGTACCAATCTGAAAGCAAGTAACAAAACAAATCCAAGAAGCTTCTTTTTACTGTCCTCTCCCTATTCCTCCCTCAACAATTCATTTTATTATTTCATTTTTCTATTTTTTTAATACATCCTTCTCTCTCCTAGGACTGAGTAACCTTTAAACAGATCTCCAGCACAAGTGAAATGGGAACACGCCTGACTGACTGCTCAAGAGAAAAAGTGGAGCTATAATTTACAGAGCACTGTCTAATGCACAAAGTAAACTGGGGAAAGACAGAAAAAATACCACTGTTTATTTTGTGGTTGCCTTCTGATAAATATAAAGGGCAAAGCTGAAAGCTACCAGTTGGAAGGGGACTTACAGTGTGCTAAATGTTACTAAGGAGAAATAAAAGGTTTCATCCGTTTGCTCTGAAACATTATTGGCTTCTTAGGTTTTGCAGTTTTCCAGATGCTGAGGAAAACCATGGCTAGGTGATGTCTCCCTGAGCCCATCCAGGCAGGCTGCACATGGAAACCACACCACGTGCTCTGCTCAGGATACTTTTCCAAAGCCACGTGACAATTCCTGAAAAATCAAAGTGTTTTATAGAAAAAAGACAACGCCAGCAAGTTTTCCCTCAAGCACGGTCTTCATGTGCCTGACAACAAACTTCCCATGGAAGCAAACTTGCCTGGAGTCCTCCAGCACCCATAAAGTGCTTCCAGTGGTCCTCCCAGCCTGGGACTGGCACAGCCTCCAGGTCCCAGGCTGGATTCAGCAGCTCCAAAAGGGAGAGCTCCCCTCAGTCCCTGAGCATGGAGAACTCAATCTTGACACTACTAAAAATAAACATTGGAATTGTTGCATTACGTTCTCCTCAGACTACTTTTGTTCTAAAATGGAACAACTGCTTATTTTCTGTTTGGGTATTTTGGTGGGTTTTTCTTTTTTGTTCCCTCCTGCCTAAAGATTGGGTTTTCCTGTATTCTAGAAGGGTACCTCTACAAGCATGCACATAGCTCTATACAAGTCCCCATTTGTAATTTTTATTTTATATAAGTTTTTAGGGTTTCACTTAATAAATATTTTTGAATGTGTTATTTACAGTTATATATTCTATATACCCATATGGATGGGTGCTATTTGCAGGTAAGATAGACATAGAGAAGATACAGATAGATATAACAAAATGTTTTGTGTATTTTTCCTTCTCCCTCCTAGAATGAAGCATTTGTAGTCCATCTGGGTACATACAACTTATCCAACTCAGGGCAGTAGGGCAGGAAATCAAACCAAGGTGGAGTTATTTACTTTTTAGAACCATTTTTTCAATGTATAGCATGTGTTTCATTGTTCAGGTTTCTCTGAGATGGAGTGACATTAAGAATAAAATAAAAATATTGCAGCAACATATACTCTGGAACCTTTTGTTGGTTTGGGTTTTTTATTAGCTGAAGTATTACAGACACTTGTGTCATGGAAGAGTTGGCATTTTTGCTTGTATCCACAAGCACGAAGGTGAATGTCAGTCCAATAGACGCATTTACTTAAAAATAAGTAAATACCAAGAACACAAGAGCTCTCTCTCACTGACTGCCTTTGCTGTGCACACTGGATTAACGTGGAGCACATTTGTATGGTCAGAGATTTTACCTTCCTTAAGCCATAAGCAAAGAAATAGCATGAGAAAGGATTTTTAGACAAAGCCTTAGTGACTGCAGCACAGCAGCCAGGTAGGAAGCAGTGACGAGAGCTGAGCCATGAGCCAAAGTTTTATCAGACCTTCACCCTTCTCTGCCAGGCAGAGCTGGGTCGTACACAATTAACTGAATTAATTAAATGCAATTAACTGAAAGAATATTTTGATTTATTTCTTGAAATTTCAAAAAGATTTATAAAAAATGAGAAAAGAAAAAACAAAAAGAGTTCTAAAATTGTTCAGCTTTATTTCCTCTGCCAGTTTTATGTTTCTTTTTGCCACCTCCTGGTTGCCTATTTACCCCTTCACAAAACAAAACCAGATCCACACTGCAGCTATTACAGCACAGCTGTGGAAAATATTCCACTGTCACTGAGCTGAAGAGCCTCCCTGAGTTCATTCTGCAGGTTTGCCTCTGGCACGCTGCGTGGTCTGTCTGCCTCGGAGGCTCAGTCTCTCTGAGACAATAACCTGACATTTCACTGCACTTTACTCCCTTTGATCCCAAGATACAGCATTTGCCTGTATTTGCCTATGAAAAGAAGGCCTGCATAATAAATTCCTGAAAATTATGTTCAAATTATGGCTGATCTGCAATCAGCTCCTTGTAGCTATTTTGGGGTACATCATCCCCACTCTTCTTACTACCCAAACACAGAGGTAACACACAGCTGCCACCGTCCCTTGCCTTCACTCTGCCAAACACTTTCATCTCTTCCCTGCCTTCCCTCACGAGCACTTTCTCTTTGCCTCTGTTGCAGTTCCTGATTCCTGGCTGCCATTTCCAGTGACCCCTCAGCACTGAGCTGCCTTTCCTTTAAAAGGGAGCCTGCCAGGGGCAGATGCCTGCAGGCTAATGGGACTGGGCCAGAGACCCACCAGTGTTTGGTACTCAGCTTATTCATGTCTCAGTTCTTCTGACACAGAAGTGCAAGGGAGGCTCTCCTTTGCTGTAAAAGAAACTATCAGTTATGTCACAACCTCTGGAAAGCCAAATCACTTCATCTTTGCTGGCAGGAATACAGCTGTAGCAGCATGAAAAGGGAAGAAAAATGTCTTTTCCCAAGGAAAGTGACTTCTCTGTATCACACCACTAGCGCTGTTTTCCTCAGGATAAAGAATGAAGCACAGACTTTGAACGGCAGTATAAAATGGAAGAGTGTTCCTTCCAGCCACAGAAGGCTCCTTCCCGCCCCAGGTGACAGCAGCCTCCAGACCATGAGCCAAGTGGGAATACTGCCCTTCCTGCAGCTGGGACAGTGTGAGCCCAGCAGCGTCACTCTCTGAATCGTGCCACTGATAATAACGTGATACACAACACCAAATCGAGGGGTTTAACACTCCCATATACAATTTAAGCTCCCATCATTTTATTTATGTAATTCTTTAATAAAATGAATGTAAAAAGGCTTTCATGGACAACTCAATACCTTGGGTGGTCATGCATATACTCAAATTCAGGCAAGTATAGATTCACTGTCTCCATAAAATATCCATGGATAATGGAACACTACCATGATAAGAAAAAAATCCTTCTTTTACTTAGTATCTAGCCTCAGATTACCCTAAATTGTCTTGTATTAAAACAATTATTCAAGTCATTCAACTGCCCTGCTCAGTGTTAGGTTTTGACATATCACAGCTCTCATTCGACAGCAAATCAAATGCAAGCTACTTCTTTTCCCTGAAGATGTGGTGCTCAAGAGGGGATTTTATTCTGTAGTCTGTAAGTGCCCTAGAATTGATATGTATATGTTAATGGAACAGTATATAAAGTCACCTCAAAGGCAATTGGTTTAAAATTGTAAACCCCTACAGATGGGATGTAGGGTGACAAGTTAATTTAGAATTAGATATAGTGCACACCTGATAATTGAGAGAAGTGGGAGGAGGGAGAAGAAGGTTACTGCTCTATATTTGAAAAGGTGAATCCCTCCTTCATGAGCGGATGAGAGGAAGGCAATCCAGACCCATACTGCAAGGATTTCCAAATAGCTGCAGGGGCTGGGGATGGGTATTTTGGCGCTTATTATTGCTGCAGACCATTCCTACCTATGGCAATTATCATTTGTGGGATGCCACTGCTGTGTGGGTTGAAATATAATACCGAAGGGAAGCGAGAGATTTAGCTTTCAGTTGTCAGACATGAGCACCACTTTTAGGAACAACAGCTGGAACAGAGACAATGAGCAGAAAACACAGTCACAGTAGCTTCCTACCTTAATAACAGTTCTAATTGCTGACATTCAATTATTCATAGCCAGCTCCATGCTCCTATTGTGCCAGGAGCACTACAGGGACTCTGAACATAAGAGCTGCCAGCCTGCCCTTGGAAGTACTTTGTCTTAAAAATTACTTAGGCAAATACTTGTGTGTGAAATCTCTCATACACACAATGTGAGCATCACGCAGGTGAGGATATAAACTGAACCCTGTAGGGTAAAGCAACATGCACAAGTGGGCCCCATTCCCAGCTCCTCAGCCTCCAGCACTTTGCCCATGGATTTACAGGACACCCAAGTCCCTTTTGACACCTGACATGAGAAGTGCGGCTGCAGGTGAGCCCATAAACACATTCAAGCACAGACAGTGAGAAAGCAAATATGCAAACTGGACAGAACATCTCTAGGGATGTTTCATGACTGAAGGAAAAGCAGAAGCAGCAGTTTATCTCAACTCTAAAAAAAACCCCAAGTAATGTAAAAATACAATAAAAACTATAAGTGGAGCTCCCAGAAAACAATGAGCAACTCTGACTCAGCACAGCTGAAATAAAACCTAAATCAAATCTCTGTACTGCCCTTTTCCCACTTTTACAGAAGTCAGCCTAAAAGCACAAGGATGTAAAAATGCTCTAGTTTGGCAAAATAAGTCACATTCCATAAAAGACCTATTATTAGCTTTGTCACTGTTCTATTTGTCTTCAATGTCTTTCCTAATAAAACCTACAAGAATGAAGGGCAATATAACTATTTCTAAATCTCTGTGTAAACAAAAAAAAGGAATGTCCCTGTTTATTTTTTAGTGCAGAACTAAACACCATATCAGTGATAAATTATTTAGGGAGCAGGCTGTGTTCATGCTGACCTTACCTGCCACTGACTGAGAATTTTCCATCCACACCAAATAGGGAACAGCTTACAGGACACAAAGTTGATTTTTATAGTGTCAGACAAATTTACTTTTCTTTCTAGACAAAAAGTGTACAACAAACCTTATGGCCAGTCTCCAAGAGGCTTTTGTCTTCTCCTGCCTCATAAGGGAGGACTTTTAAGTGCTGCCAAATGAAGCTCTTAAGAAATCATCCCATGGAACTGCTGAAATCCTTGTGGAAACCATCAGTTACTGAGTCACGCTCCCTTTCTGCTAACAACTGACCAGCTACAGCTCCTTCTGCACTACACATTTTCTTCCTTTCAGCCAGAGATTATTTGAAGTAAAACTTTTCAGCTTTTCCTCTTTGATTACTAAATATCCTTCAGCCTCGTATTATCCAAGGAGCTTCTGTAAAAAGAGCACACCCTATTGGTCGATGCTGCTGCAGAAGAAAGGGGAAACTGAGGAAAGGAGAAAGAGATGTCTGCATCTATCAGCAAAGAGGGAAATGGCAAAGGAGATGGTAGGAGCACCACAATTACCCCTAGGGCCCTTATTCACACAAAAAAGCTCAGATGCAGATGTGAGATGCTGTGGACTTGAGGAAAAACCGATTATGGGTCACAAGCACATTTTAATATATATATATATATATATATTTACATCATGTAACATCTTTCTATGATCTACGTCAAGAGTGTCTCTGCAGACCAGCATTTATTCCGTCCATCAGTAAGGATGCACAAGTTTCATTTTCAGCCCTTCCTTACCTGTCGTACTCACGTATATATGGGCCTACCTGCAAAAACTGGACTTGAGACAACCCAGTCAGAGATTCAAAGCTTTCCATTTTGGGTTTGATGCGTTCTGGTTTGAGTTATTTTTAAGAAACGTTAACCATTAGCAGTAAAAAAAAAAGGGCAATTGATATTTCCTTTCTCTGTACAAAATGGTACATGCCATGGTTAGATTGTGCATCATAACCACTTGTACGTTTAATATCAGCACAAAAATCAAAATAAAGGCGTATAAGATACATGGGTTTCCCTTTCACACCCTTTAGCTGGCATGGCAAATCCTGTTTCTTTGCTGCTTTTCTGGGTGTGGAACATCTCTTTTTATAAGTCTCCAGAAACAAAACCAGATTCAAACACCCGTGGTGCTTTGGACTTTTGAAGGAACTCTGTGTTTCACTGACCTTTAATTTAGCTCTGAACATTGACTGTTGTGGTCCAACACATCTACCCCAGCGGCTCCCAAAGATGTTTACCTACACACTGCTCTACCCTGTTATTCAGCCGTTCTGCAGGAATGCTTTAATTCACTGACCCCTGGGAGTGGCCTGTAACATCTCCCAGAATTCGAAAAGCAAGTTCATACAGTGTGGGAAAGCACCTCACTGCAAAAGGGCTGAGCAACCATCACGTAGCAGCAGTGACTGCACATGGTCAGTAAAAACCAGAGAGAAAAAGCCGCTCGTAATGGAAAGCACATTATCCATGACAAGGCCAGAACTACTCCCAGCAGCACCAGCCCAGTGGTGACATAGAATTAGCTTTTAATTAGTTTTAACTTCTGCGGCCAGTAGGCACAGCTGGTGAAATCCTGGCATCCCAAACTAGAAGAGCAATGCTCCCATTCATGTTAAAAGAAGATCAGGAATTTCATCTGTTGTCACAGTAGCAAATAAATACATTATTCACTTTTGCACCCCCTGCTAAAAGCAGAATGGGGTAAAAAAGAAGTGACCACATGATTTGCTTGGTTCAACAGGGTTTAGAAATTCTGACTTGCTTAGCTCAGAATTAGAACTCATTAGAGAAGCCAGAGGGAAGGAACTGCTCTTTGTCCTTCTGCACATATATGGAAAGGAACAAAATCTCCTTTGCCACCTAACAAGAGGACCTAATACAGCTTCGTCAATTATTGGGGTTTTCTGTTAAAGGGCAAATTCAGAGTTCTCTTAAACAAAAGCAGACTATAAATATTTCTTCTCATACAAGCCAAACGGAGAAAAGAACAGCAGGACCATCTGCAACCATGCTAAATTCAAGGTAAGATCTTGAGACACATTTCTTCATGTCTTTTAAGAAATGGAAATATTAATTTGGCATGTTAGAGTCACACAAAGCCCCAACCCATTACCACAGTACTGTGTTCTACCACAGTTTTTCTTTTCATATTTATTTGCAGATTGATAAAGAAAACTTGGCCACTTTTTGAAATTGCTCAGTACAGCTGGAGTGGGAATGGCAACACTTGCCTGGTAAAAGAAGAAAAGAAGAAAACCATCACTCTTCTTATGCTCTGCTTTCCTACATCAGTACAAGATATGAGACACTCAAGCACCAAAATAAAACATTTCAACCACGACCTGCCACAGGAGCTGCAAGACTTTGTGAAAAGACCTGATCGTATCAACAGGCACCAACTAAGTTAATAAACTGAAGTGACCCACGGGAAAGAAAGGTCAAAATAAACAACAAGCAGAAAAACTCCACAAAACCACCACAATACAAATTTATAAGGCTTCTTTCTTAGAGCCCGTTAATGCAGCTAGAGAAGCTGCTCCCACTGATGTTAGCAGGCTATACAGCAAACTCATGATCTTTATATTTTACATCAGGGGAAACTCAACTGATATAAAATGTTATTAGTGCCTGTGAAGTGTCCTGGCTGAAAAGCTGTCCAGGGATTAGAATAATTAGAAACTAGTCAGGCTCTGCCCCTTAAATCTGATTCTACTCCAATAAAACCATTCAATTTTTTCTTTCAACTGTGAGAAGGATTTGGCCTTAAATTACAATACTCTGATAGCTAAATTTACAGAATTAGCAATACCCTGAAAATGTAGAACCGCAGAGAGAAAAGAGAGCTCATAAAAAATAAACCTTGTGGGATTGTCAATTAAGATATTTTAGCTTCCCAACTTAAAATAAATGGAAAATATGCCATATGAACCTCTGTAGATATTCAATCATTTTATTTTTATTATATTGAGACCCATAATTGTACCTGGAAGGAAGGAAAAACTGGATCACTTTGTCCCCATTGGTCTAAAAGCACAAGTACCATCAGGAGACATACCTGACTCTCTGGCAGAGTGAACAGTGATGAGACCTGCATTAGCAAAGCTTCAGATGAAAGAAAAAATAATTAGGACAGTCAGTCAGAAAAATTTCAGAGGATTTAATTGTTCCCACAGCTATAGAATAAAATCCACACCATTTTGAATGTTTAATGAAATCATAGAGTAAAGAGTGCAGTGCACACCTAATCAAATGTAAATACTGCCATGTACTTCATTACATATGCTAAATAAAAATACTCTCGGCCCTTCTGTTGCGTTCCCCATACTCAAAACTTAGGATTTGCTCTGGAGAACTTGTTTTGGACTGTACCATGCAGGCTATGAAAACTGGAATCCTTCACGGAATCAGATGTGTATGAGTTTTACCAGGTAAGTTTGACAAATTTGCTTTTATCCCTCCTTCACAACATTTGTACAGGAATAATCTTCTAGGTAAAGACAGCTTGACTGGAGTTAGTAATGTCCCCAGGTCTGACTGAGGTGTTTAGGCTGAAGAAGAGTCATTTGCCTGTGGAGAGAATTTGAGTAGAAAAAGCCAGCTGAGACAAAGGATCTTTGCACTTAGTATTCAGCATTTATCACAACTGACAACGGAAAAATAAAGAAATGCCAAAACAGAAAACTATTCCCAGGAGGACAAAACCAAGACTGAAGTCTAAAGTCCACCAAGAGCCTGCTCCTGTCCTTCTCTTTATTTACATGTGTGGTCAACTGCACCGGAACACACTCAATACAGAAATGTTTGTGCAAGAAAGACCTTGCTGGCACTGCTTCTTGAAAAATTGTCCTAAAGGAACATTCCTGTAAGAGACGTTTTATGAAGGCAGTCTTGCTATCGCCCTAATGGCTGAGAGCAGCAAAACAACACCTCCAGTGAAGCAGAAGCAGCAGCTTTCCTAGTGCAGCCCATAAAATCAGGGTAGGCAAGTTTCTAACAGCCTCCTATTTCAGTGCCAGACTTGTCAATATTCCCCATTTACGGCTCCTCTAAAAGGAGTAATAAACCATCTGCATCTCTGTTAAGTAAAGCTTACAGAACACACTTCACTGCAAAAGGGACAACAGTTTAAAGTAAAGAACGCAATGAAAAATGTTTCTACACTTAAAAAACCCCGCGAGATGAGTGAATCCGAGCTATTTCTTTCATTGCCTTTTATATCTTCCCAAAGTATCTTACAAAACACACGTACCTGGTACAGCCAGACCTCGAAGTGGAGCTGACACAGTGCAGTAAACATTTTGTTTACCAGAGACATTTATAATTCAATTTGCAGACATTTGCAAATGTTAGCTTTCAGACTGCCCTCCTAATGGGTTCTTTAACAACTCAGGAGATGCACAGGAACTGTGGATGGATTAGGATAATCACTCTCAGGAGTAAATTATTCCATCTAGCTTTTTAGTAATGTTTTAGCCTCAAAATGACAAACAGAAAGAGTCATTTCAAGCATCACGGAGCTCCTGGTTCTAAGGAAATAGGTCTGATGGACATGTTCCACAAGTAAGAAAACCCAGCATCCAATAATTTCTAACTAATTATATCCTGAGTATTTGTTGTGATGTTTGGAAAACTTCTGGATGGTTTAGTTACTCCAGTCTCGGGTGTTGAATGCAGACGTGCAATACCCCTCAAAGGAAACAACAGATTTCCTTTTTTTTTCTGGCAGGTGAAAAGCAAAATAAAAATTTAGTTTGCAGTAAAATTTTCATATTGAAGAGGGCTTTTTAATAACTTTTAGTATTTCCTACCAAGTTATTAATTTAAATTACTTCAGCTATCTAGCCGAAGAATCAGTCTATTAGACTTTATTGTCAAATTCCAACTTACGGACAACTCCAAATGTCAAAACATGCTATCTTTTGCAACCATGGGATCACTAAAAAAAGATACCAACTTCAGTGTGAAGCGGTACAAAATGCTTTTAAAAAGAATTCTTCATAGAAACCCCCAAAAATCCCAGCTGAAACCCACCCAATATTTCAAGATCCTCAAGCAACTAAGAGAGTTCAGGTACAAACTTCCAAAGCTAGAGACAGAAGATTACTTTTTTCACCTTTCTCTAAAGTGTCAAAATGTAATATTAATTCTTCCTGTTCTCAGAAATTCTAAAGAGGACTACCAAGCTATTAAACCTTCTGGTGGATCATTTGTGGTATGAGTTATTAGCATAATTGGGGGCACATTTTATTCTGACCTTTGCAAAACTTTCATTTCCCAAATGTGATAGATACAAAGTGCTTTTATAATACCAATAATGATTATTTCCTATGGGAAACTGCCAATTATAAGTTGCTGAAAAATGCTATATCAGATGTACATTGAGAAAATGAACACACCTACCAACAGTCAGACTAATTAAAGCCATTCTTCAAATATTAATAAAGCTTTTCACTTCCATGAAATACAACCTGTATGTTTTAGTTCAGCTCTAGCCTTGTCAGGTCCTTCTCTCAACAATAATAAATGTTTGATTAGTGGTCAAATACAGCATTTCTGTTGTATTTCTTTCCCTGGCAGTAAACCAACACATGTGGGAAGCTGTTTTAACATTTAACCACTTGACTCGAATTCACATTGTTTATATCAAGTCACATCACGTGCCAGCAAAAATACTCAAGATAAGGAAACAAACCTCATGTTCTGGACATGGTTCTTAAGGAAAAATAAAAAGCACAGCAAAGATAAGCAGTAAGCTGTCGAAGAGCTTGGGGTTTGGGTTTATAATATTGACTGCAGAACCTTCTGCTGCGGCCACAAGTACAACAGGTAGTGGCTTCCATGGCATCATTTCCTGCTCTCGTGTCACCTGCTGTCCTGTGTCACCTGCTGCCAGCTCGTGTGCACTGCCAGGAAAAGGAGGGACAGGGAAAGCACAGCCAAGCCAAAACTGCTGAACGCACTGACTGGGCAGAGGAGACGGCAACTGCCCTCCCACCAACACAGCCTCACCTTCACAGCAAATTCAGTGCAAATTAACACTGAAAGGAGAAGTCTTACTCATGGAAAGTCTCTTTCCAAATTGTATGTGACAATAGAAGAGCCTCCACGCTGATACATCAGTGATGAACAGAGGAAAGCCTTTGATTTCCTTCAAACTATGCACCTGGAAACTGCCTTAAACTGCTTCACATTTTAAAAGAGTTCACCAACTGTGTTTAAACACAACTTCAAAAAAAATATTCTATAAAGTCCAAGCAATAAATAGTTCAATTAAGACATGTAGAAAAGGGCCAGAAGAAGAATAATTTAAAACCACGGAAGTTTATTTTTTAGGTTTTCCAGAATATCTAGCTAGTTGCTTACTACATCCTTGAAAACAAATGCCTTGACACAAAAGCAGGCCATAAAGGTCTGCACAGGAAAAAAAATCCAACTAGTTTTCAAGCAGACAGACCCAGCTAACTTGTAGACAGGCTTGTACAGTCAAATGTTCACAACCAGGAGCTGGATACACACATCTGCCCATCTGATTTAATGAGGTGAGTTAAGCACTGCTTCCTTTGTAAGGGAGGAATCTGATCATCAGGTCATGTATAAAAACATCCACTGCAAACCAAGCGTGAATGGTCAAAGTCTTCCAACTGTACAGATGCCCAAGATAAGGGTGCTGCAGATCTTGAAAAAGCAGTTTATACATCAACACAAGAAATACTTGCAGTATCTGTAGTAGCTCCAGAGATGTCCTCCCAACTGTTAACCCAGGCTGCAAAAGATCTCATAAGGATCTTGTTTACAATCCAAATTTTCAGTCTGGTACAGATCAAAGAGCAAAAAGTGCAGTTATGAAATCTAAGTAGATTTACTTGCTACTTTTCATTGTGATGTTTAACAAGTCTTATCAGCTTTGAGAAGAAGAAAACATAAACAACTGAGAAGTGGCATGTGTGTCGTTAAGCAATAAACAACATTCCCTATTTGTCTGTCTTTCCCCTTTGGGTACAGAAAATAACTAGACAGCAGTCTCATCACTCCTCGTACTGCACCTTTCAAAACTTGGCACAGCAACTCTTCCACATTGTGTTTCAGATCAAACAGCTCAATACGTGCTTCAAAGATCTGGCAGCAGTTCTTTTGGGAGTTATTTCCTACTTTTCTGGCTTATGCAACCTGTCGAGTCTGGAAAATTTACACTTAGTAGATCCCAAGTATGTACACAGAGAAAGAGGAAATCATAATAACAATGATTATAAATGAAGTTTTGAATGTAAATTCGATTTGCCACAGGTACTTCCATTACCTCCAAGAAATCATTCTGATGTGGAACAGCACGTGCCACCTACTCAGAGTGGAGTTTTCACAGGTACTGTGATCAAAAGGGATTTGTTTGGGTAAACAGCTGCAGTAGGGCAGACTCCATAACACACACACACACTCTCCCTGTTCTCTACTGCAATACTCATTTTAAGAGCAAAATTACAACAGATAAGATATGAACAGTAGAACAAAAGCAAGTTCTGGGAAAGCCAGAAGATACTGTGAAGTTTTGCCTTTGATTAGCATCTGTTTACAGATTTTTTTTTAATACTCAACCAAACATTTCTCCTCCATATCAGACCACAAAAGCAGCTAGAGCAAACATCCTTCTGAAATTTTCTACAATTTTAGTGTTTACAGTAGTTGAAAATACTAGAAGAAAAAAATTCTCTCTAAATACAATGCATTTTTGGCAATAATTTAGTAGTTTTCCTTTTTGGCTTCACCAGAAAACAATAAGGGCTAAAAATGAATGCACTATTCATGTGACACAAGAAGACACATCAGTTTAAAAGAGAGCATTCAACAGGTTAGTAACCTTGCTGTATCAATAGCAGGTCTTGGCAGATCAGTTCAACAGGAGAAGAGAGTCAGAAATGAATAAAACATTTTGTCCAAACTCAGCTGTGCACACGACCTCTTGCTTTCTTCCCCACCACATAAGTATTTCCTGTACCTGACAGTTTTATTATGACATTTCCCACTTTTGCTACCTTGCTTCCCTCATCTCGCAGCTCTCCCCATACTTTTCAGATCATCCTGCTTATTCTTTCACTCTCCATTTCTCTCATAATTGGCCTCGGTTGAAGTCAGTGGCAAAAATCCCACTGCTCTGTCTGCAGAGGGATCCCTTGGGAACATGGGAATGTCACTCACCATCTCTGCCACCACTGCCCTCCAGCTTGGGCACTGAGTCATGCCAACTTCGTGCAGGCTGAGAAACAAGAAAGGGAAGAGTTTCCTCCCTCCACTCCCTTCTACTCCACTCTCTCGTTTCCAGACACACACTCCTGCTGGATAATTACAGCAGACTCTTGTGCTCTGGTTTGCTCCTGGATCCAATTCAATCCACTAAGAAAACAACCAGAAAAAAGAAAAGAAGGGGCAGAGGGGAAGCCATAAAGAACCCAAATATGTCTTAGAGAGCTGAACCTGCACAGAACAAAATGGTTTGCAAGAACTTCACTTTCTTCAGGTTTTCTTGAGGCCAAACAGTACAAGGTGCCATTTTATGCCTCTCATTTTCTGACCCATTCTTCCCACACTCTGCGCTTTTGGATACAAGCCTAGGTCTTCACACATTTTAAAAGAAGGTTTAACTTCAGGCATTGATGAAACAGAAATTTTGAGTAAAACAACACCATGACTTAGTTCTTTACATAACCTTTTCAAAAAACAGCAAATAGTCTTTCCTTCCTAGGGGATGGCAGATAAATCTTTCAGGGGACAGTTTTACAAGCCAGTCACTTAAAGAAATACACAGACAAAGAAAACAACCTTTCTCAGCCTAAGACAACTCTTACCATAAACAACTAAAATTTACAGGAGCCAAGATTTGTTTCCTCCCTTTTTCTGCATTAGAATGTCTGATGATTCAGGCGTGGTTTAAGACAGACCTACCACAGACCAATTGAAGGCAGCAGTCTGGTAAACTTCGGAGTCCTCTCCAGAAGTCCACCAGTCACTCATTTTTCACCACTAATGTCTGCTCTGGCCAAAAAAATGAAAACTGACTCAGATTAAAAGAATTATTACAGAGTTATGGAATACTTTTGATTGGAAGGAGCCTTTAAAGGTCATCTAGTCCAACATCTCCTGCAATGATTAGGGACATCTTCAACGAGACCAGGTTGCTCGGAGACCAATCCAGCCTAACCTTGAATGTTTCCAGGGATGGGGCACCCACAATTTAACTGGGAAACCTGTTCCAGTTTTTCAACACGCTCATTGTAAAAAAATTCTTCCTTATATCTAGCCTAAATATAACCAGTTTCAGTTCAGAGCCCTTGTCCTGTCACAAAACACCCTACTAAAAAGTTTGTCCTCATCTTTCTTCAAGACCCTCTTAAATATTGAAAGGTGGCAATAAGATCTCCCTGGAGCCTTCTCTTCTCCTGACCAGAAATGACCTTTTAGAATGTTACTTATCAGGTCTGCTTTTGGGCCAGCTCAGTCCCTGATTCACTCCTAACACAGGCTTTTGGTGTGAACAAGCACCCAGGGATAAGAAATCAGTCTCCAGTCTTGCTCCCAGCCTCTATTTTCTTTATCACAACTGTCAGTTTAAATGTACACGAAACTGCAGAGAACCTGACAACCGAGACAGTAACAACTGCCATAAATTATCAGTATGCTTCTGTTATCATTTGCCTTTGAGCTCCCAGAGCTCTGCCCCTCTCTGAACCAACAGCCTTTCTCAGGCTGAGAACATTTGCCACTATATGCATTTTCTGCCCCGTCCGTGCTCACCTCTCTCACCATAAAGGTCTGCACAACGCTGGATTTTGCTGTAGTTAAACAGAACAGTCTTCCAAAGGAAAGCACCAAGACAACAACATGATCACAAGCAGCAGGGAATATTTGGAAAACAATACTTCATCTGGATGCAGTAAGCTTCATTTATTTTTCTTTTGCCTCTCTATTTTTGTTTTATACTGTTGACTCCAAGTTTTAATGACCGAAGATATTTTAAGCATTCCTGACCTAGAAATGTGCTAAGAATAAGAGAACTTTATTATAAAGACAACATTGGCCATCTGAAGGGAAACTCAGGGCATACCCCACCTAAGTAAGCTATGCGTGTTGCTTATGAACAGTAGATAAATTCTCAGACCTAAAAGAACTCAATTTCCAGAAGACAGAGATAACACGGATAAAGAATCAGATAGCCTGTAGGATTCAATGGACCTGATTAAGGGAACATGAATCCATGGCTAAAATGGATGCAAAATCCAGCTCAGGTAGAAAATAACCCCACAAAGTATGTTAACTGCTGTGTTTATCAGGGACAGTAAGAAGATATCCAGTGGAGACACAGGCTAAAGCTAGGAGTGAAAACCTCTTTATTTTGATAACAGCAATCTGAGCAAGTGGCCTTGATCTCTAACAAGAAGGGCAACTTTTCTTTATTCTCCCCTATAAAGTGTCACTTCCATTTTGGCGACCATTTACTACGCCCCTTATAATGCCCGGGCAGCAAATACTTTGGGACTAAAACTCATCCTAAATTACGCTCAGCAGGTGTGAGAGTTCCACACTGGCACAAGAAAAACAAGTGCAAAATATTTCTGTGACTGTAGCAGGCGGATTACACAGAGAGAACTTCATCAAGGTTTGGCCAAGGAATGCTGCTCTTAGCTCCCCAACTCAGAGATACAGTGACACACAAGTACCCACAGGAGCACAGGTAATGTAATCAAAAATGCACATGCCAAATATTCAGGCTCTGTCCTTTACAAAAAAAAAAATCTGTCATTCTGTAAATATACCACAGGGATCTTATTTCACCTCCATAAAAATCAACTACAAGATGTTGACAAATAAAATCAATGAGCTGACTGTGATGAACAGTACATTGTTTTAATTATTATTCCAATCAGGAATGCCCAGTGAACATCATGCCCAGTTTTACATTACAAACTCGAACAGAGATTCAGCCCTCCCTCCTTTCAACAGTGTTGGAAACCATAGTTTATTTAAAGGATTTTCTTTGGCTAGTTCTCTCTTCAGCTCAGTCTCTTTCAGAGGAGGAGAGGGGTCAAAGTTCCTGCAGCTCCTGATTATTCAATAACATGACTAATGCTCTCCTAAGGGGAACATGATTACAGGTAAATGATGTGTTATGATAAAGGCACCACGTCCCATTTGCACACCCCTGTCCTCCCACCCACCACTATGTAAACAGAATAAACCTTTAAGGATGCACTGCCTGACCTCATCTCCTGAAGAAATACTGCCTGGAATCACACTGTAATGAGCCACAGGATAGCACAGAACGGCCCCACTTCACCTCTAAAAATATGATATTTTAACAGACTTCTACCCAGAAAACCTCTCCCAGGCATCCTCAATGCAACCAATATTAAGTGCAGCATGCTCTTCACAGACCCTAAAACTGGCTGTACAAATTGTGACTGCCTGGGGCTACTTTTGTTTTGTTACTGAGCCAAGTTCTCCTCATATTTACTTAATACTGAAATTCAGAAGTTCTGGAATTTGCTGTTCCTTTGCTCACAAAGTTTTTGAGGTCTTTGACTTTCAGAGGGTGTGTAAAGCCTATGGCATATCCTTCTTCATGCTATGTTTAAATGGTTAAAAATAGGATCCAATGGAAAATGAAAAGCAACAGCTCTTACTTCCTTCACTAACTCCAAAGTGGCTTCCCCTCTATTATTTACTCTTATTTTGAAAGCAACAAATGTAATAGATGTTCTGGGTAAACTCATTGATCTCCTATTCCTTTATCAATTTTAACAAATGAGCCAACAGTTCTGCCATTAATGGGAATTCATTCTAAGTCTCTTATTAGTAAGATTTCTATTGTTGCACCTGGATAAGAAGTCAGCCTCTCTGTATTTTCACTTGCTCTAAGAAGATATTTACAGAAGTTTCTACTTTCCAAGAAAGCTATTTCTGGCCAATACAGGCTTATTTTCTTCTTTTTTAATTATTTTAAACTGTACTTGTGCCCACAGAAGAATTATTTTTATCAGTTACAAATAAACAAACCAACCGTGACAGAACACCGGGTCACAGTGCAACAGATTCCCAAATGCTTGTGGCATACACTATATGGATGAACAAGCAATCCAGGAGTGAAAAACAAGGAAAACAAGTGTGTTTTAAAGACTAATGCCAAGGTAGGATAGGTAAAGCACTGCCTGCAACCACTGTACCATTACTTCTAATCCTACAATTCTAGATCAACATCAAACCCTTGGTGTCAGTGACTTTTTCTGCACTGAAATTTTCCTGCTAAAGATCCCTTTAGAGCAGATCCATCAGCAACTGGAGTCCTCATCTGAGATTTCTCACGTGATTTCGTTGCAGATGACATCGGAGAACTCTCACGTGAATTTAGGTACGGTTTTAGATGAACAACAAAAAGCAAATACACCATCTCATCATGAAAACTTCCAAAAATTTCAGTAGGAAAAGTAGTGCATGCTACTTCTTCAGTAGGAAGAGAATGCCAGCTCTTCTCCTGTGTAGTAGGCAGGAATCAAAGAACTCACCTAAGCTAAGCTTGAGGTCTCAGTCAGGATTAGCCAGAAACAAACACTTGCCACAACAACCTTTTGAGCCTGCTCAAGGCCTGGTTTGCTAAAGCAATTGGAATTTTGTGCCAGCTTGGTGCTTCTGGAGGAAAAGTAGTTTTCAGACAGCAGAAGCCAACAGGGTAAGAATCCTTGATGCCAGCAGGATGGATAAAACTTCACTCAGACTAGGAAGAGAACCTAAGTTGGTGTGCAAGTGACACATCCCCGAGGCTAAAAAAAATTTAAAAACTTGTTCTCCACAAATTTGAGGTGAGAGGAATCTGCTGGAACCACACAGAGACTGCAGCACTTAAATTGCCTTTGCAGCCGTTTTAGGAATGGTTATCACTGGAGTTTATCGGGCCTGAGGGGAGGGACACACAAAAGAACAAGTTCTATTCATCCACACTTCCCAAAATGTTAGATTTCAAAATGATAAGGCCTCTGAGAACTTTGAATATCCTCATCCGTCTGTGTCTGATCAACCTCACACACACACACTTCCTTAATGTCAGGATATCTGGTTTCAGGAGAGCACAGCATCCTCTGAATTTGCAGTTATGACCTAAATTTCTAATAACTTCTCTCCTTTCATGAACCTCAACCGCTGCTTTTTCAGAACACATTTTTCATTCTACTAATATGGACAGTGCAGCACTGCAAACAGTAAACTGTATTTTAAACCTGAAGTAAATAACTTGGTAAAAAACAGAATTAAAAATGCTCAAAGAACAGAAAATGCATACCTTTTGAAAATCAGAAATTACTCCATAGAAATTCACATTGTAGAGAATGTCTTCCTTTCCCTAAATAAAAAAAAAGAAAAGCCTTAATTGTGCAGATTCATATTTAATTACCTAACAAAACCACAGTAAACGACTTCAAGACCTTCTTTTTCCCCCAGAAATAATTTCTCCTTATGGATCAGAATATTTACACTATAGCAAACAAATCTTGCGCGCTCAGTGGGTTTTTGTTTGAAGTTCATTTTATTTTGAAATTCCTGTTATTTAAGCAGAAGCATCATAGCTGCAGGTGAAACGAACACATGGTACCCATTCTTCCAACCATTTAAAACTAGAAAGTGACACAATGGAGACCAAGGATGGAGCGGTGTGTCAGGAGCAGGGAAAAGAAAGTATTTTATTTTGAGATATATAATGAGGTCTCTTTATCATCCCAGCTTTGGGTAAAAAGTAAATTATGCCATTGTTATTAGTGCTAAAACATATTTGCTCCATTGCTTTTGCCAATACTTTGAAAGGATGGAAGCATCCACTTCTTCTGTCTTTCCCCATCTTTGGAGGGGAAGGGGCAGCACAGGGGCATCCAGCACTTCTGTACCTCTGAGCAGCACAAGTGGGCAGGGCTGCTTTGGGGGTGTTACTTTACACCCCTCTTTTTTTAAAATGCACAAACCCAATTGATTTCCATGCGCACAAAAGCCCCTCAGCAAGCAAAGCAGAAGGTTTACAGAAACAGGAATGAAAATGACAAAAGAGTGCTCAAAAATGAAGTCAAGTCCAAATTCAGATTAGAAATTCATGTTTTATAAGAGACAATATTTTATAAGAAAAAAAATGACTAGTGTCTTCAGCATTATTGAAAATAACATGAAATTGACTGCTGCTTTTTCAAATGAATTTCTATCAAGAGCTCCTGCACATTAGATCAGAAGCTGTGTTTTTCTCTCTTCCACTGAGCTTCATCTTTTTTCCTTTACAGAAAAAATAAATTGAAGCCTAGAGTTGAGAACATCTCAATATGCGCTAGGTGCATTTGCAGAATTAAATTTGACCTGATACTTTTCAGTTTTATGAGGTTTAAGCTTTATGAGAAGAAAAAAACCTCAATATTAGAAACAGATTGTAGAAAACAAGTGTCTCAGCCAAGGGAAGCCGGAGTATGTTGTGGGTCTAGCATTTGCTTTGAGAACTCATGGTGCATAAAACACCCCGAGTATGAGACCAGAGGGACTGAGAACCACAGCAATCACAATTACAGCAGTGAGGGCAGTTAAAGTAAATAGTTTCCTCTTCTGTCGAATCCGCCCAAAGTTGCCAAAAATGTCTATTAAAACAGAAGTTGTTCCAAATCATAAACAGCAATGCTGAGAGGATGGTGGCTACGTACTTTATTCTCATTAAATATTGACAGCACGCTCTTCTAGTAAGAGACTACACAGTGATTTCAATTATTTTTTTTAATTATTTTTTGATGCCTCAAACTCTCTCATTTTGCTGATGCACTTTCAGACTGACCTCAGCAGCTCATAATTACATGACATGATATCACTGAGTGTCCAGGACTTCTCAGCTTCACACAAAAGCATCCTTACACTTCTGGGTCAACTAGAGCCAACTTAATGCTAAAATAAACTCCCCGTTCAAAACACGTCTGTGCTGGGAAAACAAAGACACAACAAGAATCTTTTCAAGCATACAAACTGCTCTGTTCGTCTGCAATAGGAGATACACCTCAGACATTTTTGTTCTCTTGCAGATTGCGGTCAGATTTCAACACAGTTACATCAGCGCCGAATCCAGCCCAGCTCCACTGGAATCAGGAGCATCCCACCATCCCTAATGCACATAACAGAAAAAGAACCTGCTTCCCAACTGGTTTTAATCATCTACAGTTTTCTGGGCACAACTGTCACTGGGCCCTGAAATTTCTCATGTTCCATGTAAACACATGAGTACAATCTCATAAATTTAATGAAGAAAATCAGTTTCTTTCTAGTTATGCAAATACCGAAAATATCTCTCTCTCTTTTCATCAGTTAAGTATTTCTTCAGAAGCTTGTTTGTGTCCAAAACCTCCAGTGGCCCTTTCAGTGAGACTGTAAATTCTTTGAGGGAAACAGTTAGAGCCAGAGTGAAGCCTCAGTTCCAGAAACACTGAGCAGTTTGTATTTCACAGTAACAGAACAACTGATGGGGGAATGGACTGTGGCTGCAGGCTCAGGTTTGTCCTTCATTTCAGAGCTGGGTATAAACGCTCAAATAAATAAACCCTACAATTTTCATTTTTCTCATATTCTAAAGAAAAAGGAAATTTTTTTAAATAGTGAATAAACTGGTTTTAAGTACCTTGATGCCTGCTTTTTTTTTTTTTTTTAATTATCTTTAATTTGATGTTCCTCACTTCCTGGACACCTGGCCAGGTATCACAGGATTTCAGCTGCACCTGAACACCAAGGCAGGTGTACAGGCATCAAATTCTGATGTGCCCAGTATTCATTTTGGCCACAACACACATTTCTTCAGTACTGCTCAGTAAAGCTCGATGAGTTTCTTCACTTGGCACCTGACCTTTCCTGTCACCTAAATATACTCCATGGGTTTCCTCTCTCTTCGTGAGTTAACCCCCTTATAACCCACCAGGAGAGCACTTACTTTTGCAAAAGACCCAGCTAAATCACAATAATCTTTCAAAAGGATGGATGACCTTCATCAAGACTCTGGGCTGGTCAACAGATTTTTTTCCTTTTATTTTTATTTTCAAGCAGAAAACAAGTTTTCATCCACAGAGATCCAACATTCAAGGTTCTTTTTCACCTGTCACTCTGAAGTGCTCAGAGAGAGTGACCTGACAGGAACACACTTCTACAAGTCTATGACTTTCCCATTGCTGGACACTTGGTTACAGATAATCACCTCCTTGAGTTACCCAGAGTATAACTTTAGAATTCCAATGAGGACCTTTTGCCTCACTCTAATTAAAAGCAAAGTACAAGTGCCCAATTTAGAAAAGACCATTAGAGTCTTAATTTAAACATGACAATTTTAGTCTGTCAATATACTGAAATGATCATTACCTACCAAACCTTCACTCATTTTGTGCCAAAAAGGAACTTCAACCATAGTTCATTAGGTAATTTTAGACACAGAACTGTTAACATTTTTCAGACATGAATTGCCTGTATATCCCTAATCTCGATGTGTTGTTTCTAAAAAGGTCCTTTCTTTCTTTGTAGTTTTTTTTTCAGGATCTAGGAGTACGGAAAAAAATACAAAAAAAAAAAAAAAAAAAAAAAAAACAAAACCAAAACACCAGAAGAGCCACGAACACACACAGGCAAAAGGAAAACCTGAAAAATTCCCTGTCATTCTCACACTCGGGGGCAGGAAACCACACTGAGCCATGTGGTGTCAGCACCCTGCCTCCCACCAGCTCCTGCGTTCCGCGGGCCAGGCTGCTCCAGCAAGGGCCTCGCTGCCACACCGCTCCCTCTCATGTGAGGCTTCTGAGAAACCCCAGCTCCTTCCTGGAGTGGAGCCTTGCCAGGGACATCAGTCTGTTGCTGCTGACACACTCCACACATAATTCGGTGGCTTCCTGCTCGAGGCATTACATAATTTGAGCCTCTGGCATGTCTTTCTGGAACATTTCGTGTACTCACCCACAGGATCGGCGGCATCTTCAGCTACCAGATAGCTCGGCACCTTTTCTGCACTGACTCTGACCTGGATGGCACTGACTACGGGCACAGATGGCTGTTTATGCCAAGTAAATAAAAACTTGGCAGTATGATTCCAAAAACACAGACAAACGAAGCAGGTAACCACAGTTAACCACGATTAATGGTCATAGGGATACCACGATGGAAATCACTTTCATAAACCACAGAATTCCACCAAGGGCTGTTGCATTCAGCTTCACTAAGTCAGAAACACATTAATCAAAGGGAGCATACAGCCTCCTCCTCCTACCACACACAACCCACCCTTAAGTCCTAATCTGCCTCCAGCCATGAAATCATGAGTCAAGAGAGTTCTTGACTTGAGATCAATGTGCATATAACTAAATTGAAAGGCAAAATCACTCCTTGATGTTTGCTGAGCAAGACTCAGGACACTGCACTCCTGAAAAAGGCAGACTTTTCCCAGAGATGTCAAGTACTTGGAGCCCAGAGATTCTATTTCATGAAAAGCGTATCAATTGATAATAAAGTGCACCCTCCAAAATGATTTGTAGATAATAGAATCTTTTAGACCTTTTTCTACAGAGAATGAGTTATATTTATAGGATAAACCCCACATAATTTAAGCCAAGCAATAAACAACAGCAGCATTTGTGCAATACAGAACAGTTACTACAAACTCTTATCAGTATGCAAATGTAATAGCACTAAGAAACACAATCTGCAGTTTGACTCAGAGAATTTCAGTGTGTCTTGGATGTAATTATATCCTATCCTACGGCTCCTGCAGGGACTTTTACCTATGGTTTAGGACTGTTATTATTTTTTTTCTTCTTTTTTCTAGGGGAGAAAAAAAAAGTACTCAATTTTCAGTCACCTATAGTAATTCTCTGGAACCAAAATCATCATGCTGCAGTTTAAGAGGTTTTCAATCTATGAAATTACTCACTGCTGATGAAAGCATTAACAATCCAAGGACTTCATTTACAGCATTACAAAGAATCCAGGTCAATCATGGGTAAATGCTTTTACTCTGCTTGGGCCAATGAAATTAATTATCATAAAAACCTGCTCTCCAACCAAGAGTAAAGTTTCGGGCTGTGTCACCATAATTCAAAGAGAACAGAAAAGAAAGAACAATCCTAGACTCCAACATGGAAACCGGGCAGCTAATGCAGCACTGGGGAAGACGCAGCAGGTGAAAAGATGGGAAGAAGATGGATACTCCTTTCAGGCCAGCAAGCCAGCAGCTGCCAGCACTTCATATCACTAAGATAAAATCTAATGTCTCCAGGGAAAGCTCGGCATCATCCCATAAATCCTACTGCAGCCTAATCATTCTTTTGGGGATGTACTCCATGTTCCAGAAACTGGGAGCCTGCTCCTTGCCAATCTTGCTCTGAAATGTAGGCCAGCAGCTCTAACGTGGCATGTTGTAATCTACGCTTTTATTATCCCCATCCTCCTCAACAGGAGGAGAAAGGGATTAAGCAGCATTATTTTTCCCCCTGACTATTTACTGAGATAATTACATACCATACTATCATACAGGATTATTTTGCACAGAGCAAAATAACACAGAACGGGCCCATCATTTTATGGAAACCTCTTGGTCCCATCAGTCTTGGGAGAATCCATGGCTGATCACATTGGGCATGTTCCTCCAGGAAAGTTTAACTGCAAACTCTTCCAAATGTACCAAATAGATGCACTCAGCTTCTTCATACAATCCCCTTTTTTTTGGCAATCATATTTTTAAAATGATTTCATAAAACATTATTAATATCTAAAGCCATCTGTGTTTCTAGAGAACGCTCCTTTCCATCCTCTCTTTCCTTCCTACTGGGCTGCACAGCAAAGATTTTTTTTTATTTACAATCACTTTTATGCCAGCAGATGTTACACCACACAAAACTGCTTCGCTGCAAGTTCAAGAAGAAAGTGGTGGGAAGAAGTTTACATAACCAGACATCATCAACAAAAGCAAGAGAGCCTGGCAAACCGCAGGCCGTAGTCATTTAATTCACACAAATCTCTCTTCCCTTTTCTCACTCTGCTTTCCAGTTTGTTTTAATTCCATAGGAGGATCTGAGTGGTAGTCACTCCATAATGCATTGCAAGGTTTAAATGCCAGCAGCTTTTCTTGTCTTGACAAAATGTACAGAGCTGAAATTTAATTACAACTGGCTCAAATGCACTTTTGTTTTGCTTCTACCCACCTGGAACACATAGCCCGTTTAAAGTAAACATGTTTAGTCACTGGATAATATGAAGAATAAAAGAAAAGTTACACTGTAATAAACAGAGATACATTTCAAAACAATTTGGATTTCTTATCTCTGAACCTGACTGCAACCAGCCAGCTGAAAGTGGCGTTACCGTGATGGAAATAGCGTGGTATTTCAATGCAAGAAAGTAAACATATTCTCCCAGATACTAGCACAGGAGTTGAAACCCACCCAAGAAAACCATTTGCATTATCGGTGTGCATTATTCTGCCCTAGCGTTTTGACACTGAGTTTAAACATTAAGCTGTGAGTACAATGCCTCTTTTTTAAACTAATGCAATTTCTTGGGGCAAAATCTGATATGGCCAGCCAGATTTCCTGAGTGCTAGTTTCTCCCAGGGATTAAAAAAAAAAATAAATAAATAAAATGGGAGACATCAGTTTAATTTTGATTTGTCCAATAAACAGATCAAAGCACTGCAGCTCTGCAGTGGAGGTTTACAAAGCCTCATTGTGCAAACATCCTGGGCCTGATGCTGCCAGCTGCACTGAAGCAAATCTCATCCGATGGCAGCCAGTGCTGGTTTGTGCTACATTGTCCAATGCAAAAATTTACACTTTAAAGGGAAGTCAAAATCTTTGAAGTCCCACTTGATCAAAAATTATTAAAACATGCAGCTTGAATTTTTAGGCTGATCTTAACCACATGTAGCTGGAAATGTTTCACACTTCTCTTCTGTTGCTTATATACCAAAAACTGCGTTCAGCTTTGGCTCCTCCTATTCCAGTGCAATAAATTCTTTGGGTGAAGGAGCATTTTTAACAAATATGTGCAACGCCTAAAAGAGAGATTCCAGAAGCACTATTAGATCACTGAGAGCTGCAAGACTGCAAAGTGGAAATAATTTTTAGCATAGCTGAAACATCTTCCCAGATCTTTGCTTTGTGATTGCAATTTCTGCCCAGCCTCTTCCATTTCTTTTCTCATCCAACTGTGCAGTTGAGCTTGTTCAGGGTTTGCTGTTTGGTGCCTTTCACAGAACACAAAGAAAGAGAGAGGAAACAGAAATTACACGATCCATATAAATTAGTTTTAAAACATTCAACGTTAGGCCTGATGTCCACAGCTACTCTGATTCTTTGCAAAAGAAAACTCCTTTTTATACATACATATGGTTTTGACTTGAGTGTCCCTTTAAGCCAGCTTTGCTGATTCAGACTATGTCCATACCATTGCCAAAGGAAACAAAAAAACAAAAGGCGTTCCTGAGTTATGTTCTGACTTCAAAGATTTAAACAGGGAATCCTCAAACTTAGAAACAACACCAAGAAACACATTTTCATTTCTGCTGCAAGACTGCTGTCAATGTCTACATGCAAAAAGACTGCTTGACAAATATCCTCTAACAGACCATGCTTCTAAAACTGAAACTTTGCTCTTTCTGGGCTACAAATCAAAACTGGATCTGTTGCATAACAAAGGTATTAAAGATAATGGCCTCTAAGACTGCGTGGCAGATCAGTGGGAGCAGCGTAAGCAATGCTTTGCTCCATACATTAATCTGCACCCCTGGGAGTTTGTCCTGGTAGAGCATGTCCATGTCCCTGATTTGCTACATTTTGGTCTCCAAGTCAAGGTCAAGAAGTAATTTACCAGGATCCCTGTTGCTAACACACATGGGCTGCAGGCTTTGGGGAAGTCATCTCGCCATGCTAAAAAAGGCCTCAACAATTGGAGTATAAAGTGATGAAATTGTCTGAAAGCTGCTTTATACCTTTAGGGTGAACTGAACAACATGGATGCCATTTGTTTTTAAACTGCATAAATCAGTTCTGTATATATATTCCAATTAAAAATGTAGTGTTGCAGTGTATTCTCCCATCTGAGGTATCAGCAAATGGGCACCGACCAGGTTAACGAAAAAATAATAAAGACTGCATTGTAATAAATGCCATAAAATAAATAATGCAAGGATAGTCCCTGCCCCAGAAACCTTGCAATTTAGGCCATGAACAGAGAATCCTTAAGGGATCATACCAAACCTACCTAACATTCCTGAACTGACATTTACATTGCGCTGTACTTCAGTTCATACTTTCAAGGCTGCACTTGTTCTGATGTGCACTGCTGAAATCTGCTCTGGATCTCGTGGTACACAAGACCAGGAGCCTTCATGTCAGGCATTATCATGACATTTAAGGTATATATTGAAAAAATACCTAATCAGAACACTGTGGGTGAGGGTGTGTGTCTTACTGTATTTAACTCAAGTCCTGCTTCAGAACAAAGAAATCTAATTTTTAAAGTGCACTACAATCAGCTATGCCCATGCCCAAAAGACATGGGGAGAGGGAAAGAGGACTGGATGGTGGAATTATCAAAATAATACCAAGCAACAAATAAAGAGCTTTCAGGCTGGGCCCCTCTCCTCCTGTGTCACAAAGGGTTACCTGTTCTAACCCAGGAATATTACCATTCCTCCTACAGGATCAAATGTGTCCTAACAGCCGCTCCTTGCTCTGCTGAAATTAAGCTAAAAATTAGTTTTGAAATTATATCAGGCTCAGCGTGGTCCTCTGAAATTCCAGCAGGATCTCTCCATCCTGAAAAAGTGAAATCTTTTGACATCTGGTCTTACAAACGAGAAGGCCTGGGCCAGCTTTGTGGACATATATTTTGCTTTGGAAGGGATAAACGGACCCCCACTGGATGTGTAGCCCATAGGGAACAAATAAAGTTCTGAAGCCAAATTAACTATTGCACCTGCAAAAACTACAAGACTAATTTAATCAATCTCCAGCTCTGAAGGGCTGGGTTTGTGCACTTGCAGTGTGCTGTACTCAGTCAGTTTTATTTCTCCTACATGGCATATTCCCCTGCCAAGTCCTGACACTATTTGGATTCTCGTTACCTTTCTTTTGTCAGGTCAAATTTCATGATTAAAAGAAAAATAAAACACACACTGCCAAACAATAGAAGAGAAGCTATTATCTATCAGATAGAATAGCTTTTTCCCCATTATTTTCCTTCTGAAAGGGGAAAGGAATGAAGCATTAAGTGGACAAACACCATTTTGGCCTATGAATCATCCCTGGTAAAACTGCAGATGCACAAACCCAGTCACAGCAGTATTACAGTAAGAGAGAAGAGCAAAATTTCAACAACCATCCAAAAGGCCCCTTGGATGAGGCACGATGATTTTGCATTGAATTTTGAGATGCAAGGCTCAAATGAACTGCGGTTACTTGCTTGCAACACCCACGCTCTGCCAATAGACAGTGCTGAAAAGGAAGAGCCAAATCTTGTTAAAATTATGTCTCAGTCACTAAGAGAAGTGCTAATTACCAGCTGGACTGAAGACCACTGAGATAAGCAAAACATTCCCTGCCAAAGCCCTTTAGACAACATTCTTTAGTTTCTAAAACCCAAGATGTGATGATAGCAGGAAGAGATGGAAGGAAGAAGAGGATTAATCCACTTTCAGTCATGTTTAAATAAGACTTCCTTTAAATGATTTAAAATTAACTGAGAAGCATTATCTTTTCATCACCTTCTACAAAAAGAAAAGCAGCCAGAAATTTATTTGTGTAATTAATGTGTTATTCATGTATACAGAGAACTTTTTAATTGAAACCATAAATTGGCTTTTCAGTAAATGAAAGATTTCAGGTAATGGTTTATGAAATCAAGAAATATTACCAGAGAAGTGGTTATAATTTAAATTACCAATCACTTTTTAAGTTCACCTGAACAAATAGGTCCACAATTTTAAAAAAATTGAGGTATATAGTTTTATACCTCTTTAAAAAACCCGAAAAACAAACATAAAACTGACACTTTGCTCTGATCATTACTTCCAGTAATGCTTCGAAGAAATACCTCCACAGATCTTTCAAAGGAGGTAGGCAAAGCAACACCTTTAAAATGCAAGTTTTGTTCAAAATTTCAAATTATTCATTAAGGTCTTCACAAGCATTTAAATGCTGCTAAAGGTATGTGCTATTCATTTAGATGTATCCTTTTATATTAAGGGAACACAACTCCCTGCCATGAGGTTGTAGCCGGGTGAGGGTCGGCCTCCTCTCCCAGGAAACCAGTGGCAGGACAAGAGGACGTGGTCTCAGGCTGCACCAGGGGAGGTTTAGGCTCAGAAAGGCTGATCAGACATTGCAATGGGCTGCCCAGGGACGTGGTGGAGTCAGTGCCCCTGGAGGGGTTTAAGGAAAGCCTGGATGTGGCACTCAGTGCCATGGTGGTGTTGCGTCGCAGGTTGGATTTAATGATCTGAGAGATCTTTCCCAAGCGAACTGATTCTGTGAAAATTCAGTAATTCAAAAACTAAACCCACAAAAAGGTTAATGCAGTTTCACACAACTAGAAAAAAAAAGTCTCCTATCTCGTACTACTCTTGTGTTCTGTAAAGAAAACAATAACACTTAAAAACAAGAGAATGAAAATACCCAGCAGTCATTCTGACACTAAACTACAGTGGGATGGAGCCAATTCCTTAAAACCAAATAATGGAACTGCTAACATAGCAATGCAATTTCCTCTGCCATTTCTACCTGCGAGTATCAAAAACTGTTTTCCAGTTTTCAAAAGCCTTAAAGTATTGCCACATTGCTGAGCACCTGAATCATGGAAAACCACTCACAGAATCAATCATTTGATGATTCAAAACTACCTGAGAAACTACCTGTATGTTTTTCCACGTAATTTCAGATCAATTCAATTGATGTTTTTAATGTGTCAGGTATCTGAGAGCTGCACTTAGATCTTTGTTTTCACAATATTATTATTCAGTCGTTCCGCTGTGGGGAGGGGAGGTGGTTATTCCAGATTAAAGTGAGCAGTGTCTTTTCAAGGGTAAATTAGAAATTAAAGCAGGACGAGATCAGGGAAGATTACCAGGCACTGTTTACAACCTGAGCATAACTAAATCAAAGGTATATAAATCAGAGCATGTATTTCTTGGCAGGTTTATTCAGTTTTGAAAACTGAAGTGTCACAGGCTTCATTAAAAAAAAAAAAATCCCCAGCAATAAAGCTTGCTTTTTTTTTTTCAGAAGTAACCTATTTCATGCCAATTCACAGCTACTCCTGTAAAGTATTGCTTTCACCTCCTGTGTTTTAAAATACAAGAAGCATTTACAAAATAAATACACGTGTTTGTATAGCAAAGAATTACTGCAAACATATACTCTTGATTTCCCCACATCTGGAAATGCAGTTAGGTTACATGAGGCTTTTAGTTCATCATGGGAAAGCTGTAAGAAACTAACACACAGGAATCCACACAAAAACCAAAACAAAACAAAAACAAAACCAAACATTATAAATAAGAAGAACAAACTTCTTCAAGTCCTTAAAAAAAAAAGAAAGGAAAAACCCACCAAAAAAATGTCCCCCAAAACCCTGAATAAATCAACTGGTAGACTGTCACTCTAGCCAAAACCCAACAGATCATCTTTTTTCGGAGACTACAGTTCAAAGAATCAGCACTGAAAATGAAGATGCAGCAGAGAATATTAAGTTTTTTCACATGATTTGGAGTACCAAGCGAGCTGTGATTCCTCTATCCACACAGGGACCACAATTCTGCAGTACAAACTTCATTAGTAAGAATTCTTCCAAATGAACTCAACCAGACCAGCAGAGCTGAAGATTTATCCCTTCCATACCCAGCAAACACAAACACCCAGCATTTCTCCACAGTAATGATCACCCAGCTCTCCAGAGTGATAAAGGCAAAATGGAAAGGACTGATCCTGCTGTTACCCTTTCCTAACTCTCCAAGCCTCTATGCACCTTCACTCTCTGCTGGATCCAGACATCTCTGTGATCATTGTTAGCAGCTGAGGTCACAGGAGTGCCACTGTTTCCCAAGCACACAATCCATGCACTCACAAAAGCACCAATACAGGGCACAGATCCCACCAGCACCACACCGACTTATTACCTCTCCCTGAGGTAAGGCCAGCTAAGTACCATATGCTTCTTCCAAGCTGTCAGTCTTCATTAATTCCACAGGGAAGAGATGGTATTACTCCAATAAAAGCAGTGCAAATACTTCCACTACCTGATGCTAAGACTAATTTAAGACGTTTTCTTGCATAAAGACACACAGATGAAATGGCACACAAACTATTTTTATATGGCTTTTCTACTTAAGCTCATGCTCTCCATTAGGATATCTCAAAGGAGACCATTTTATCAACATCTGTTTACCAGGCTTGGCACATATGCCAATTCCAGCACTTTCTCAGTTTGTAAAGAAAAACAAACAAACAAACAAACAAAATTAAAAGCATGCAGAGCCAAACATACACAATACTTTAGGATGCATCCAAGTAGACAGGAGTCTGCTTGAGAAAAACAAAATTATACCAGTGATGTGTGAAGGCAGGGAAGCAGCAACCTGTACCACTGAAAAAAAACTTTGCCCAGTTTGTCCTCACCTAGGCCAAGGTCTTCTCAGAAGTTATTTCTCTTCCCGGCCCCCTGGTACAGTCACAGGTCATCAAAAAGCTACTCTGTATTTCATAGCCAAAACCGAGGGCATCAGCAAAAAGAACAGCCAGACTCTGCTACATACTGCCAGATTTGAAGGGCTTGGGGAGAAAAGGAAATGAATCTTTGTATCAGTTCAGTTGCAGCAGAGAGATTCCAGGACCTTCCCCTGGGCAAACGCAGATGTACAGCGGGGGCTGCTCCTGCCAGCCCCAGAGCCAGCAGAGGAGGCCGCCAGGGTCCCCGAGCCCCAGCTGCTGTGCCAGGGGGAATATGGCACCGGCAGCACCCCCGGGTCACCGAGCCGCAGCTGAGCCTCCTCCCGCCCGGGCTGCCCTGTTTGAGCCCTCTGTTGTTCTCCCAGGTCACACCGCTCCCCGCCCCTCGAAGCCCCCACCTTCTCCTCCAGCCCGGGAACTCTCCAATCAAAGCAGATAAGCGCATCATGTGAGAGACGGCAGACACGCTGAGGGGGATTTCCGAGAGCTTCACCGCACCTGCAGCAGCCACGGATACGGGAGATTTCCAGTGAGAAAACGCCAAGCCAGGTAGGGGTGCCAAAGTACCCACGTTACCTGCAACTCGCAGCTCCTGTGCCAGACTGCAGCACCTCATTTGCAATCTGCTCTGATATACCTGCAACCACATTCCATCTTCCCTTGTCATTTAATCTATGACAACTATTCCTAAGCATCTTTTTCTAGGGAAGCAGTACACAAATAACACAGGCTGAAAGACCAGAAAGCAATAATTACTCAGTCTATTCTTTGCTGATGTCAGACATGCAGTACAGCTCTCCAAATCCACCAGAGCACCCAATTAATCTGCACTAATCCTCAAGAACTATATCTGAAAAACAAATAGTAAAATCAAATCATCCAGCAGCCTCTGCCTGCCTTGCAGTCACCACACCATGCTACCCAACCTCTCCTTTCACAGATCTGTGCTTCCTTCTCATCTCTGCAAACAAACCTACAGAGAATTCAGCAGCCTCTCTCCCTGCCTTCTTCAGAAATGCTTTTCTTTCCATGATCACGGTCCTTCATAGAAAAAATTATACCAATTCTGTTGGGTTCAACAGATCATGTTAGCCTTGCCAAAGAAACCACTCCATGGCTCTGTTTCCTACTTCCCAATAAGGCATTCATATTCCATTTCAACTCACACTTCACCGAGAAGAATTCTGTGTGAATTATCCTAATTTGTGTATTTCAAAACAAACAGGCTCTCACTGCAGCTATCAATTCCTTTCTTCCCTCTGTTTCCTTTCAGCAGTGGCAGCAGCAGTCTAATGGCAGAGATGGAGACAAGCACCCTGGATCCAGCACACAGCCTCAGCTGAGAGGAGAGTACAGAACATCTGTACGTGCAACAAGTACAGCACACGCAGCAACATCCCCAAAAGCTTGGGAAAGAAAACCATAAGGCAAATGTGAGAGACATGGCAACATCAGGCATAGGAAATTAAAATGTTCAAGAAGTACGAAAATGGGAACGGAAAAACCTATAGAGTTTTGGAATGGTCTACAAGATCAAGGCAAAAAAATTGGCACTTCAGTATGAGAAGTGCTTTCATCCGACCTATCTTGTTCAAGACCACAGCTTACATCTCAGAGAACTCCCTTATTACTTGTTATTTTCCACATCATCAGTGTTCATAGGATCATGGAAACTCTAGATCAGTGGAATCCAAGAGATGCTCCTTATTAACCTTTCAAGTCCTTATTCTCTTTTGCCTCCTTCATTAGTCACTGACCTCCTGGCTGATTGCTTCCAGTCTGCAGGAGCGTGTGTGCTCCAGTTGAATGCAGAAACTGTTAGAAAAGTAAGTTTATCTGTAACTTCAAGAATAAAGAGCCTGCTCTTTAATACCTTTCTCATACCCATTTCCTCCTTACTAAAGTGCACGCAAACATTTCTGGGCTGCAGACATAAATTACTTTTATGTAACTATTTGATAGGTGGATGACATTTGTAAATTTTTTATCTTCATGATTTCAAAAGGTGTTACACATAAAAACAACAGAACAGCAACACCAAGCCTAGATTAAGACTTTTCAAGTAAATGGTCTATTGGTACAACATCTGAGAAGGAACAACGTAGAGGATTTAACTTGAACAATCCCTTTTTAATCCAGCATCTGTAATGTTATACATCTTCTCAGGTCTTCTAGGTTGCAAGGCTGGCTCACAAAGGGAGTTACAATTTGAGAGCCTCTAAGTCAACTGAACAGAACCAGTTTCTTCAGAATAGAGAGGGCAAAGGCACGTGGTTACTTCAGCAACACCAATTTTCACCACTCTGCAAACAGGCCTTACAATAGAGCACATTCCACACAGGCTGTCTCACCTCGTTTGCCTAAAGCTCCCAGTCATTGTTGCTGGGGAAAGAACAGGCTCATATTCTGAGGAAAGATCAAACGTGGGACTCTCAGCTCTCCAGGTGTAGGGCCTCATGGTGGTACAATTATACCTCCCCTATAAAACTGAAAGCAAGGCTCTAACTTTGGACATATGACAGCTGCCAACCAACTTCTCGACTCACATTTTGATCCCCGGCTATTGCAAAAAGAAAGGTGAGAGACACGCTGTGAGGAATTAGGAGCACTTGTGGGTTATAGATTTTTTTATCAGGCAGTATGGAGCAATCACATAAAGTCAGACTATAGGTTCACCTACGAGGTGGTCATGAAACAGGAGAGGACAAGGGATGCTCCACGCCATATCCATGGTCTTTGTGATCAGTGGTGTCTGTTCCATGACCAGCTATCAGTCATAGGTGGGACAGGATCACGACTGAGCTTAACAACACTGACTGGCAATGGAAAAGAACGGGAAATCACAAAGAGATCAAAGGAACAGCTCCATCTGCCACAGAAACCTACATCGTGCAAAAGACAAGTGGCCTTAAAAGCTCGATACCCTGTGCTTCTCCCTTTTCATGTGCAGATACACTACAGTAGGGCAACCTAACCTTCCAGTGACACCTGCACTGCTCCCCAGGAACAGGCTCTCTCTCACAGGAACACTGACTGGCGCTTCCTACAACTCCAACGGTGAAATGAAACATTATAACCATGCACAAATACCATTTATCCAAGACTAGTAACAAGGGGAACAAGACACTATGACTTCCTGTTAGTCTAGGAGGCTCTTCAGAGGTGAGGAAGATGAAGGTTTTGTCTCATTCTTCTCCAAAAATCAAGATTATTTTGCTGTTCCACAGGTGCAACTTTAACAAGTACTTCTTTCAGTGGCTGATACGTTGAATGCCTTGTAAGGCAATCTGACAAAAGAAGCCACAGCACTTCACTACCTCATACAAGCTGATGCTGGTCTTCAAAAAGAGGGGATGCAAGTATTGATTTTCCTCCGAGATCCCTCGCAGGGAAAATATCAGCAGCCCATCACCCAGAAGTCTGCTGGAGAGGAATCTCTAAAGCCACGGCTGTGCTGCACCATCTATTTCTGTGACTCGCATAAGCCGCTTGGGAGCATCTTGCCCTGAAAATTGCAGAGTCCTGGCATACGTGCTCCGAGGGCAGCACCAAAAGTGTTGGCCTGATGCTGTTTCCCACGTTGTGGCACCCTGTTCCAGGCACTCAGACACATTAGCGTGTCTTTCTGGAACAAGGAACTTACGACTAGGCCTAATTAATTAATTCCAGAATGGCTGGGAATCTGTCTTCTTCCGCAGTTTCACAAGCCTCTTTACCCATATTTACTAAACTTCCAGAAACCACTACCGCCATAAGAAGATGGGTGAGGACCAACAAGACAGATTTTCATAATTTAGTGTTCACAGGGCAAGACCTAAGCAAAGCAGCTAATGCCAAAGCACAGCATCTTTGGTATTTATACCGTTGATATCTCATATATTATAACCCTCTATAGGTCAGCTCTTTGGAATACGAAGTCCAAAAATCACTTTCTTTTCCTGCAGAAGCAAGAGGATCACAAAACCTGCTCCCAGAAAATCCTGCCAAATAAAATCTATCTGGGCCTTTGATGCATGCACATAGGTAATTTTGATGTGGTGCTATGCATGAATCTTTCATAAGAATAAGATGGCCTAAACAGTATAATCAAAAAACTTTTGAAGAGTTGACAGGCTGGATCATAAACACCTCCACTGTGTGCAGCTTCTGCAGATATCAAAGAGTCTTCCCCAAACCAGAGGCATTACGTATCTTGTAAAATTAGTAAATGTACTCAAGCCATCAATTTTGCAATTTTTGAAGTAGCACAATGCATCTATTTATTAGAGAATGGAACTAAGCCCAGGCTGCTGATTAGCCATCCTACAAATAATGCTTATGCAACTCTTCGTAATGATTTCCACTAACAACCAACCAGAGATTTTATGACTTGGAAAATTTCACTTCTAAACCAATTTAAAACACTTCCCACAATCTAATGGGACAGATGATTGAAACTACAGAGGAAACCAGCCTTCTCCAAAATCAATGAGGTACAATTTTGCTAAGTAGTCTCTCTTAGGTAAGATGCCTGCATTAAGTTCTGGTTCTCATTTCTAAAATTCTCATAAGTACTCCTCTGTCCCTTCCTCCCTTTCCTCTAGAAAAGGGATTAATTCAATTTTAAGGAAAATATCAAAACAGCAGTTTCAGACTTCAGTCTCTGGCAAATTACGAACAGGAAGGAATAGCAATTGAGCTGTTAAAACCACCAAGGAAAGCAAACCACTGAACAATTCGAAAAGACCACAAAAAAAATGACAAGATAAAAAATGAAAAAGAAATACAAAACAAGTCATTTCGGTAAGCACAAAACTTATATCCCTACAAGTTTTCAACACGGTATACCTAAGCCTGGCGAAAATGAAGCCATCAGTTCCTACACAGCTGTAACAAACACTTGACAGACTTCCAGCATAGCCCCAAGTTCATCATCACAGCCAGATATTACTGGAACAAATGGCCAAAGTCTGCAACAGAAGTCAGCAGTGTATATCAAGCCCAAACAACTCGCCATTGTTTTTGAAAAGGTGAAAACAACACAATATTTTGTGTGAAACGTAACAAAGAAGTGTTTCCTCTGTCAGTACGGGAAATTCAAATGACTTCTCTTTCCTGCCACTTTTGGTCTTTCTCTCTTTCCCTTCAAGGTTCTGTCTTCCCTGCATTCTAAGAAAAAGCAGAGAGTCTAGGTTATGCATAAATTCATGACAGAAAACACTATTTTAGAACAAAGCTTCTGTGCGTGGGTGCATGTCTTTAAAATAAAAGGTATTGTTACTCTACCAAGTGCATATCCACAGACAGCAATCAAATGAGATCCTCACATTTTATTTTGACAGCCACGCAGTTATATTTTCACCAGAGGTTTGACTTTCATATCAGCACCCGGTTTTTAGCAATATCATCAGGAGATGAATCAAAACTGACACGTGAAGGCACAGTGGTATTAATGGTTGTGGAAGAGAATTCTCATCCTAGAGCTCTGTAATTTATTTTTAATTACTTCGCAAAGTTACCAGTTGCAGGGAGGAATAAATCTGTTCCCAACTCATATTTAGAATCTGTCTCTGTACAACACTAAATTGCTCAGCTCCATATAAACACAAAATTGCTCGGCTCTATATAACAATAATTATTTTGTGGTACATGGCACTATTTGGTACCCTTGATCTGGTGAAAGCCTGCAAGTACTCTGGCCAGAACACTTCCAGAAGTTGGAGAAATTAATCTAAGTGAGTAGTATCAGCTTCCTAACACTGCTCAGGTAAACTACAGAATGCAACCCTGAACACAAACGTGTTACGAAAGGATCTGCTCCATCCTCTCACAGGATGTGAAATGCGACGTTTTCCCGAGGACCCTCGTCAGCACCAATTATTAAACTGAAATTTCCATGGTGCAACAGCAAGTGAAGTTTGAGAAACACAAATGTTATTGACGTATTATGAGAGGATGATGTGCAGTTTACTGAAGATTTATACTGTGTAAGACTTTGACTTCGAGTAGCCCGTACCATCCACCTTTCCTACAGATCCATCCCCATGGTCACTTTAACATTATATAAACTCCCCCTGAGATAAAGATTATTCTGTAACTTTCTAAAATCATCTCCCTTTGAGAAAGTATTACCTACCAAACACACATTAAATACCTCACAAGCGCATTATATCCCTGGGTTTCTACTAGATGCCAGCATAAAATAATATTTTTAATTTATTTTGAGGTATTAAAAAAAAAGAAGCCAAGGCTGGATAACTGTAATTGGACAGGATAAACAGGATTAAGTAACAGGTGTCTGACTGCACATAATTCAAAGTCGTGCATGGAATACAGTGCACAGTCTTGGAATGGCCATGGAATGGAAATGGAAACATTGCTTTTGCACCTTGCTTTGAAAATTACAACTAAGTGATTTAAAAACGTCTTTTAAATTAAAACCACACAGACAGAGGCAACAGGAGCACTTGTATCCCCAGAGACCTCTGGATATATATGAAAGCAAACAAACAATCTTCAAAGGTGAGCCTGTCTTCCTCCCAGGGGAGGAAAAAAAAAAGGGAAAAAAAAAAAGAAAAAAAAAAGGAAGAAAAAAATCCCCACTGCAAGAAAGTTATACTTAACTACACAGAAACATTTGTCATACCGCCCAGCACTGACAAAATCCGGATACACTCAGCTAAACTACAGCAGCGAGGATGAGGGGAAGACTCCAATCGCCAGGCGCACACACACTGGGATCCACACACGGATCCACACACGGAGCACACGGACACGCGTGTGTGCACAGACATACGTGAGAGTGACACGCACACATCCGTGTGTGCACCGCCGTACACGTGTGTCACACACAGCCGTGTGACACGCAGGCACACCTATGTGGCACACACCCACACGTATGACAGACCCACACGTATGACAGACACACATATGTGACAGGCACACACGTACGACAGCCCCACACGGATGTGAGGGACCCACAGGGTGGCAGACCCTCACAGGTGGCCGCCCCACGCGTTTGTGACAGACCCCCATGTCTGACAGCCCCACACGCCCGCGGCAGCCCCACACGCTCGCGCGCGTCCATCGCGGCCGGGGGAGCCCAAGGTTACGGCCCGCGCGGGGGGG
>VYXC01008047.1:829289-989202 GCA_013397175.1 Platysteira castanea
CGCCAAGGGCGCGAAGCCGCGAACAGACCCGCGGCCGCCCCCCGTCCCCCCCGCCTCAATGGTGGCCGCTCCCGCCGCCCTTACCTCAGGCGCCGAGGCTGCTTCCTCCTCTTCCTCCTNCCGGCACCCGCAGGTACCGCACACGTGCCCCCGGAGGATGCCCGCGCCGGCGCGCCTCTGTTTACTACACGCATTGGAAAAGGGCGAGGAGGAAATCCCCCTTCCCCCGTGTGCTCCCGCCAGGCCTGCTGCTTTTCACGCAGCCGACGGGAGAAAGGGGATGTTGCGGAGGCCGCTGGAGGGTTCCCAAAGTCTCTCAGTTTTCGTCTCAGAATTACAGCTGGACTCCTTGAGGTTTATTTGGAGAGAGCTGTGGAGGAGCTCAGCGCACGGGAAGCACGGGCGGTCTCGAGCGCGGGATTCCCTCTCCCGGTATCTCCTGGCCAGCCCTTTCACAGCTCATGACTGTCTACAAACCACTGCCATGGGCTGCCCTTGTGCCTTGTGCCCTGCCTGTGCCCCCTGTTTCTATCACCATGTGCCTGATCTCAGCTCTCCCCCCTCTCCTCATGATTTCACGAGAAATGTTTTCCCTCGCGTCGAGAAACAAACGTGAAACGCCCACAGAACCAAACAAAGTGCTGAGCTTTACAGCCGAAGCAGGTTCCCCATCCCTGTTCACCTGCAGCCCGCCCTCTTGGACTTTGTTAGTGAAATGTGGAGTTTGGACCGCTCCGAGGGGACACCGGCACCGAGAGCTGGTGTCGGGAGAGGCAGCAAGCTCCAGATAAGTTATCCAGGGTGAGTTGAGGAATCAGGGGAAGAAAATCTGAAATAGTTTTGCTGGTCGTAAAAAGGGCGTCGCATTGCCTTGAACTACTCGAGCCAGTATTGGCAGTAGCCAAGATCTCAGGCTGTATTATCCTGTTCCATAAACTGCACAAATCCATGCTTGGAATGAGAGCCCCCATCCCGACAGCAGTACTAGGATGTGAATAAAAAAAATATTCTGCCTTCAAGAGCTGCCACCGTGCTCCTGTCAAAGAAGTGAGCAAAGGGGGGACTGAGAACAACAGCAAGGATGACGAGTGATTCCAGGGACAGCCGGTCAGCGGAGCAGACCTGCAGTCTGAGGGGTTCCCGTAGCCGAGGCCAAGTGCTGTGTTAAGCAGATGTTTGTGTTTGCTTATGTCTCCTCAGTTAGAAATTCCTCTTGGGCACGGTGGCAGGGGCAGGGCTTTAGAAATCCATGAAGGGCAGCAAGGCTGTAGCGAAGGCTGGGGTGGGCGTATCACGCCAAAGGAGGTGCAGGAAGGAAATAACAAAGGAACCTGCATGAGAAGCACGTGAGCTGGATGAAGGCCAGTATTGCTGGCAGGGCTAGAGGGATCTAGTTAACAGGATATGGGAGCAGCAATTATAGCCATTAAACATGGAGGGTATCAGCTTGAATGTCAGATGGACGGGGGTTAGTGAAGTGGTTTTTTGTTTGTGGTTCCAAAGTGTTTGTTTCTAAATGAATGGGAAATGGGTACATTTGTGGGTACACAAATGAAGTGTTCCATGTCCTTTTCATTGCTTTCTTTTCCTTTAATTTGTTTTTAATTTTGCCATTGGGCTGTATGTAAATTAAGTAAATTATTATATAAGTAGTAACAAAAAAGTATTTTAATTCCAGTGAGACATAATCAGTCACTCGCTAGCAAACAGTATTGGATTCTCCTTAGGAATCCCTGTGTGATTTCTCTTCAGACCTCTAGAGCTTGCAGAGTCTGTAAGCACTGACATTGTTATTCTGGTCCATAACTCTTATCTGGCTTTTCCCATGATTTCTTATCTCCTTTTCCCCAAAAATGGCTTCTACGTGACTATAGGTCATGGCTGCCTGCCTGTGCAAGGAGGTTTTATTCCAGGGTAAAACTAGGCCTATTATCTTCATTACTGTTGTTCTTAAAACAGTTTTAGCAAAATGTAGGGACCTGAAATGTTTGGGTAACTGCAGGAAATTCAGGCAAGTAGTGGTACCTCAGAATTAGTGGAAGTATCGTTTCTTTAGAAAAAGCTGCTCTTTGTTCTTTCACAAACAGTCCTTCCCCTTCCGCTGTCACTCCCTGACCTGGCTTTTTCACTGAAAGAAGGGCAGTCATCGAAGGAACCCGTGTCAGGACCCCGGGTCTGCGAGGAAACAGAGCTACTGACATCGTCAGTTTTAACAGCAAGGGCACTTCACCCTAAAGGGTGTTTAAAGTCATGGAAAGTAAGGCCATACGAGGGGTCTGAAACTCCCCACACAGTTGTAAAGGGCTGGGTCAGGCCCCCATATCAAGATTAATTCCCACTTCTGTGAATTTTATTATGGTACAACTCTGTTTACATGCTTGGACTCCTGAACACAGCGCAACTGATGACAACACTTTGATCTTTGTTTCTCCACTGATTCCCTCCTGACTTCAGCAGTCAGTGACTTTGCTTGTTAAGATAAGTAAGGAGTGAATCCAAGAACCTCTGATTTTCCAGCTAGTTCTTAGGTTGACTTGCTGCTTTGCTTTGGACAACATACAGCTGTCCTGTTTCATTTTCTTCCAACAGGACAACATTTGGTAGTTATAGCTTTAGGAGTAGTAATATAAACATATGCAAATGCTAAAGATTTTGCCCTCATGACTAAGCAAAAAGATTTAGGGAAAGGTGAACCATGCCAACAGTTCATGTAAGATGAAAACAGAATGTCCCAGGAAACACAGCAGAACAATCCTGACTTCTGCAGTGATCACCTGAAACCTGGTGCATTTAAAATGGTTGTCTTTCATAGAGGTAGAGTGCCACCTCACCTGTTCATAGTCAGAAAAAATTGGAGCTACAGCCACCTACTCAAGCTGCAGCGTATTCAGAGTGAAAAATATTTTTCCAAAAGCACTGAAATTTTGCTGAAGTAGTATGATCTTCTAATGTTATTTCTTCTCTGATACAAGTGTGCAGGACATTTTATAATCACTGTCCCATTAGGTCTTAGAATATCCACCCAAAATTTATTCTTAGTGGTTTATTTTCAGGCCATGTAAGGCAAAATTTTCCTTGGACATCAGCACGTGCAGCGATTGAAAGCAGGCAATAGGCACAGAAACATGGCAGGTATTGGAGTCTGAACCTGCAAAATTCAGTGAGAATGCTGAAGCTGTGGCTCTATGCCATTAGTTCACAGACAATCTCTGACAGATCCTGTGTTGATCTAACCTGCGTGTGCTTCTCACTGATTCATGCTGCCTCTTGGTCAGGTCATTGATTATTTTATTTCTCACCATGGATGGTTCTAGTTAAATATGTTGACATTGAATACTAAGATGAGTTTCACATGCGTAATTAATTGCCATTAGAAGTGTGGCTTACTAGCCTGGGCTCGGTGCTGTACACAGCAGCTCCAGTGCATGTAGCTACATGGATTTACATCCACACTCTCCCCAGGGAGAGCTTGGCTGCTGCCCCTGTGGCCACAAGGCTCTGCTGGATGTGTTATCATCTGCCACTAATGGTGCTGCGGTTGGTATTGATGGGGAAAACACTGGGCTCAGCAGAGTCGATAGCAAAGCATCCACTTGGAGCAGTGATTTTCCAGGTCTCACACTGCAGCCAGGTCTGAGCATCTGCAATGCAAAAAGGCAATCAAATGGTCACACGAGGGGAAAATTGCAGGCTGAAGTAGACAGACACTTAATTTCAGGTCTACTTCTAAAAAAAAAGAGCAGGGTGAATAATTTTGATAAAAAATACCTTTGAATTTTTTCATAATGTTTTTGTGAACATTGCTGGACCATTTTGTTGCAGCTAGAGGCAGACAGCAAGCTTGGAATATTTTAGTCTGGTAGTTAAAATTTTGGCAAAATACTGGAAGTCTTGGCAGTTTTAACTGTAGATGTCTCTACCAGCTCTCCCTTGCAAAATGTTCAGCTACACAAATATTTTGGTTAGGCAGGACACAGCAAAATGAAAGAGATTTTAGTCTTGAAACTGTCCTTTTTTGTAGGTTTTTTGCCCAAGATTGTTAATTTTCCACACCTGTAAATACCATCCTGTTCCAGACCTTCGTGGTCCTAATCATTTGTATCAGCTGTGATCCCGTTGTATTGTGCACCCATATCCCATCAAATGCTTTGATGTAGAAAAAGCTGAGGTCGCCTTACTGAAGGCTGGCTGTCTGAAGAAGCAAAACTTCCTGCAGTATCAGATCTTTGATTCATTATAAAATAAAATTATCTGTGATCATTTTTCAAAAGGACTGTTAGCTTCCTCCTAGGCTTTTCAGGGAGCTACACATACAGAGATTGATATAATAGGAATGAGTGGGAACGAAGGGAATGTTTTTCCTCTGCCCACAATATAATATTAATGACAGACATTGCAATTATTATTTTTGAGGTCTTTCTTATTAAAAGGAGTGACTATTACTGATCAAGAGTGCCATAATGGATCTATTCAGGATGCTAATTAGTCTCTTCATTGTGCTGGGATATATTTATCTTCAGGCTTGTGCTCCAGGTCTTCTGAATGCAGCACTACAGAAGCACAGGGCTTGAGAAGAGTTCCTCCAGAAGCTGCGTAATGTAGCAGGGAGGAAAACAGAGCTTTCAGAGTAATGCTGCTAATAAGATTGTGTTTTTCCTTTTGGATGGTAGGGGGGAAAAAAAAGGTTGAGTTTCTTTGCCTAGATTAATGACAAGAAATTAAATTTAGCATTGAACAATACTTTTTGTATCTTTTAAGGTACCACTATTTCCACTTTCCAAAGAAATAGCATCGGTGTCAAAAATAGCACAGTACTACTCAGCCTTTCAGACAAGGAGCCAGTCAGTGTTCATGTGGTTTATGTGTGCAAGACAAGGGGCTCTGTCCTTGAGCAGCATCCCTGTCCCCATCTACCACGACCTGAATGAGATTTGTTGCTGCCAGACTTTGCTACGTGCTAGGTTCAGCAGCCCAAGGAGGGAGCCCTGGGGCTCCTTTCTCACTTTTGAGAGCTCATTCCTCATTCCTGTCTGTTTAAGAACAAAGCTCCACTGACCTGATGTGTGAGAGTGTGCATTTCACCTCCAGTCTCACCCTCCATGTATTTACATGGCCAATGAGACTCTGAGACTCTATATTTACATGCCTGCTGAGCTCTCAAACCTGCTTCTGCTCCCCCTCCTCAGCTGAGTGTCTGCAGGGGTGCAAATCAAGTTGACTTGTCTAAGTGTTCAGGAGAGCTGAAGGGGGTTGGCATTGCCTGCAAGGAAATTGTGAGAATATCAGCGCAACCAGGCTGGAACAACAACACTCAGTGTTGTAAATGATGTATAGAAAGACAAGCAGGTTATGTGAAAAATGCTCTTTGAAAATCATAAAGGAAAACTTATTAATAAACTGTAACAAATCTGTGCTCACTCAGAAGTAGTCTGCTTTAAATATTAATGCAAAAAGCACGAATTTTTCAGTTCAGGATTTTTCTGTCTAGAGAAAGACTTTAAAGAAGTCGCAGAAGACAAAAGCAGTCCAACCCCTCAACCTTCCAGTGTGACTTTTAGTTCAGTGATTGACAATCCTTTGTTTTCAGTCCCATCAAATGCTTTTCAACACCCATTTTCCTAGTATCTAACCACTTGTGATTCTTTCATAATGATGGAGGTAAATTCACTATCAGTGAATTTCGGTGGGAAATCCAAAGTTGCTCTCTAGCATGAGCAGCAAGTTTTTGCATTAGCCCTTCAATGTAAACAGTGAAGTTTAGGGACTCTTCAGCTTGTGGGGTTTGTGTTTTTATCATGGACTGTATGACACAGTGCTTGCAGTGGAAGGTCCCTTCCAGATGTCTGTACACATTTTCTATATCTGCTTCTCTTTATTTTCCATTAGATCTTCTAGGAAAAGTAACTTAACCAATAACATTACTCTGCATGTTTCCCCTCCTACAGACATGTTCCTGTTCTTCCTTTTCCAGGACTCAGGTTGTTTTATCGTTCTCAAAACTTCTCTGAGTTGTTGGATGGTGTCATTGATCTTACTAAGGTGCAGAAAGCATTTAGATGAGTCTGTATTTGTACAGTGCAAATTTAAGTGTTTGTGGAGTATCCAGAGGCTTTCCATACTTCTTCAACATCAGAGATGGCCCTTTAAAGTGGCAGCGTGTGTAGTCAGAGCATGATTCTGGATAGAACAGTGAAAAAACAAAAAAAATCCCATCAGCACACTGTCTGAATAGCCGTGATATTTCAATTCTTCTGCCACCTGTCATGTTTCTGCCCTGGTACCATTGCAAGAAGTCAGGTGCACTCGCCTGTCTTTGCTCCCCACCCAGGGGAGGGGGACAAGCTCCCTGAGAGCCAGCCAGCCGTGTTTTGTGGGACAGTGAGTTCCTGTTGTGCACTTCACCCGACAGCAACAAGGGGCAAGGCTGTCTGCTGGTGAAAGGAGAGGGTGGAAGGACAGGGCAGGGCACCTGTGTGCCAGAGGGGCCCAAGGATATGAGTGCCACCCACTGCTGAGCCATCTGCAGGTTATTACACAACTTGACGGACAGTCAGTTATTAGAAAGGAGTCACACCAAGTCCACTGCATGGGCTTAAGCACATCTCCTCCTGCTATGCTGTTATTTATCTCTTCACTGTACTTCCAGCATTTGTTTTTAATTCATATACTGACAGTGACACATGGCAGGAGTCCGCAAATGCATAAGACAGCAGCTGGTTGAGCCCCAAAGGAACTGTCTTTTGGCAATAAATCTGAGGAGCAGACAGCAAACCACACTTTGATAGGTACAGAGCAGGTTGGTCACTTGAATGTTTATGTACCTGCTTGCTGCAGGGCACGCACTTACTCAGGCAGCACGAATGCAACATCAGTGCCCTGCCAAAGCAGCCAGTCCTTGGAGACCAGTGAGGTGAGGATCACACAAGGTCCACCAGGTTAGCACAGGGGAACTGCAGTTACCTTCCTCCTCCCTCCTTTTGACATGAATCGTTGCCACATCCTCTTCTTGAATAATTAAACTACAGCTGAATAATTCAGAGTCTGTTCAGAGTCTATTCAGATTGTCTGTTGTCAGGTGCTGAGCCGGGGATGACTGCAGCAACACACAGTACACAACAATGGGGTAATGTTCTTACTAACTCCAGGGGTAACTTCTTTTACTACAAAGCCAAGTTTGGGGTTTTCTTTGTTTGTTTGGTTTGGGGTTTTTTGCTCCCTCGCTTCTCTGTGCTAATACTGCATATAACCCTGAATCTTGAAGTATCAGTGACCATATCAGACTGGTAAAGAACTTCCTTCAAACATCACCTGGACAACAAGCAGCATCAGAAAAAATGTGGTGTCCTTACTAGCAGCCTTGTTCAGGTATGCAATAAAGGTGCTGGATTTCTCCTCAGGCTCTGTGACAGTTTTATCGTCTGGCCCTAAAGAGCTGACAGTGGATGGGCTTGAAGGAACTGGAAAGGGGCTCTGTGATTGCAGCCAGGAGGACCTGACATGCAAAGGGAGGTTCCCACTTCTCATAAGTACAAATTGCTGGGAGAGGCACAATCTTCACCAGTCTTCATCCCCACCATTCCCCCAGCGGGGTGTGTTTCCCCTGCACTCAGAGCACAAGGTCTGATCCTGCTTGTCAGCTTGACCCCAAGCTGGAGGGTGGGATACACTCATTAAAATTCAGCACTGCCAGCCTCAGAACATATTCAGAACAGATAGTAAATATACAGCTTCTGTTTCCTTTTCTGTCACCCTCCACTCCTCCTCATTTTCATTCCCCTCATCTGTTGCTGCTGCTGCCTCCCACAAGCCCTTCCCCACGTTCTGCTCTCCCAGCAAGGGCAGGGGCTCTCCCTGCGGAGCAGTGGGTCTGCCCAGCAGCCCAAAGGGATTTGCAGCAGCAAGACCAGGAGCTCGCTGGCTGCGAGGAGCAGAGACAGGTACCAAGTCACCTGGGCTCAGAGGAAGCTGGGGACAGAGCACAGGGCATGCCAAGCAAGCAGTTCTGAGCAAATGGAGTCAAATAAATTATTGATGCAACTTCACCAGTATCACCAGCTCTGCTGAGGATGGATTTGGCCCAAGGAAGCAGCGGGAGGGCAGCACATGAAAAAGTCAGACCCTGGGAACCAGAGAGCTGAGCCCTACAAGCCACACTGACGAGGCTGTGCACACACAAGAACAGCCATGCAGCTCCACAATTGCTCATCTTCTGTTCTCCAGCTCTGTAGTATCACTCCTCAGACTAAAACCTTAATGAGTGCTTGCCAAGTTCTTGTAATCACACCAAATTTCATAATTCAAACATGTTTTGAAGCTCCAGAGAAAAAATGTACATCAGTGGGAACCAGCCATCTGGAAAGCTTTGGAGTCTTTTTTTGCTCATTTGTTTGTTTGCAATTCAGCTATTCCAGTACTGCAAGGGTAATTTAGTTATTTATTTAATTTTAAAGTTTTTAGGTTACAACATGAGTTTTAACCAATAGATGAAGGCACAACTTAAGCGGGGATAATTCACCACTATGAAAAGGAAATGATTCCTGAATGATGAATGAGGTTTGTGGTTATGCCAAGGTATGGCCCATACTGTTATAACCCGTTACTTCTTCCTGATGCTCTTTGCATAATAGTTTCTTGTCATGTCGTTTCTCCCTTGCCTCCAAGTTGTAAGAGAGGGGTAGGGTCATAAACTTGGGGTGCAAGGGAAGAGACAGAAGCATCCTCACCAGCCATGAACAATTGAAGGGTCAAATCATCAAAACAAAAAGAGATAGTGATACAAAATGCCGTCTGAAAACATCCTTTGGAATTTGCCATGATCCAGTATACACCAGGAATATGCACCTGGCCCAGGTGCACTGTACCTGAAGACATTATGTATTACAATATGTGCCAGCTCTGCCTTCATACAAAATCAGAACTGCTTTAAGTAAGTGATTAGGTTATTTCTTCCATGTTTACACCTTTTTTTTTTAATTATTTATTCTTGCTGACATGAGTTCATGTACCATATTATTCCTTTCATTTTCTGGACAGTGGGAGTTTTTTGTTGCTGTTATGATTTGTTTTCGTGGTTCTTTTTGAGGCATCTAAGCAAGAAAATAGAGTCAGGAGACTTGAACATGAATTAAAGTGAATGAAAAGAGAGACTAACAAGTGAGCTGTGACAGCAAAGATTACATTTGTGGGACAGAAATCAGCACACACAGGAGTGAATGGACAGAGAAGAAGAAATAATGACAAGAAAGAAAGAGAAGACACAGTAAAAGGTAAGAGATGGCAAAAATTGTAATACTGAAGAAAAAGGTGCACAATAATCTGTTATAGGGGAAAGAAAACCATTGAACTGCAGAGAAAACTGAAAAGGAAGTCAAAAGAATACACAATTTTATTCCAAAACCAATTGAAAGGCCAATAAAGTGTCAAATATAGACCAAAATTGAATATTCCTTTAAATTACAAGATACATGACCTTGGAATAGAGGCATCAGTTTTCAGGGGGTTTTTTTGTAGCCATATCTCAGACAAAAACTGTAGGTGTTGAGTAAATTTTTAATTGAGAGCATAAATGATTTATGTGTTCACAGCAGTGCCTCCCTCCTTCCTCTGCCACCGAGTGAAATTCTTTCACAGCAAGCATCAAATCTTGATTTCCAATGCCATTGTCATAAATAAAGGCTGGTCCTTCTGACAGTACATTGCTTTGTGCCCACTGTCAAGCAAAGCTCCAACTGAGACATTTCTCTCTGAAAGTGTGTATTTTAGGGGAACATGGCAATCCAATCAAAATAGCTGTTTATAGCCTTAGGAGGCAAAAAAATAACTGTTAACATTTGGATGTTTCTACAATTAATGTTTGTATGATCTTACATCTTAATGTGAATGTATTTGAATGCTTTTGGGTTCTGCATAATAAAGAGCTGGTTACTAAACTTAGCAGCACTTCATGTAGATTAGACATTATAATTGATGCTTACAGAACAGGACCCAGAGAAATTAATTTTATGTTGCTCCAATTTCACTGGTTTAAATTAAAGAGTTACAAAAGGTCTTTATACCATGGGGGAAGACAAAAAAGTGCATGTATTCATGGGTGATGGCAATCGTGTTTATTTGTTCTCTGGAAGTGCGTGGATGTCTCGTGGATCCTGCCCAGGGTGAGCTCTCCCAGCTCAATGCCCTGTGCTGCAGTCTTGCTGCACCAGACTTTAGGCTCCTTCTCCTCCAGCATCCCTGGTCTCTGATACTTTCCCTGTTCCCCTGTTTCCTTGTCCTCTGCTTCAGGTCTTGAATACTGACAGAATTACAGCCTTGAAGGACACCCCTGTCCCAAAAAGCCAGAACAATACTGCTCACGCTGGGATTTTCTTCACTCCTTCACCCTTTTCCAGCATGAGGCCTTGGACATGCCGTGGGTTTTCAGCTCACAGTTCAGGAGCAGGAGCAGGTTGGCTTGGCTTGCCTCCTTTGGCTGGCCTCCCTAAAGGAACAACCACAAGTCCTCGTGTACTGGTATGGATTCTTCTGCCCCCTTCCTTCCCCATCCCTGCCCCTCTTCATGCTTCATTCACCTCTTCCAGGGGATCCGAATCTCTGCTAACACCTCCTGTTAGTCCAGGCTCTAGCAATTTTCCAGTCAAAGACCTGGGTTTGTGCACAAAGTTTGGAAGAGGATGGCTTTGCCTAGAGCAGAAATACTCTCCTTTCTTTGTCCAGAGCCTGTTCATGCGCCAAAAGCCTTTATTGATCAACCTGTATAGATGTGCTGGCACTCTGTTGTGCCTTCAGCAGAAGAAAGACTGCCAGAGGCATAAAGTGTGGATAATTCATATTAGTCAGGCTGGGACCTGTATATGAGGATAGATAACCCAAATCATCCCAATACTGTCTTCTACGTGGGAGACAATTTCCTGTCCAGATGCCAGACCTGAGGTCAAGCAGCAAGATTTGCACCTCCTGAGCCAGGAATGTAATTCAGCTGCAGCTGATCCATGACAGCCTGGTGCAGACAAAGCCCTTATCCCGAGCACAGACTGCCTGCTTGGCCAGCTCCCTCCCAAGCAGGTGTCCCAAGGCTCCCAGTCTGGCACAGAAAGGCAAAGTGGCACCACCACATTATGGAGTAAAGGAATGACTTGGATATCTGTCCCCAGGAGATGACTTTGAGTTGTGCTGGATTCACAAGACACTAAGGAGAGAAACTTCATCCTTCTTCACCTATCCCATGAAGAAATATCACAGAAGATGTTTTGTGTGCCAATAAGGAAGAAGGAACCCCCTGAATCTAGAATTTATCTCCATCACAAATAATCCTGAATAAACACCACTGATGAGCGCTGACAGTGCTAGTACGAAATTCTGTCCCAGCAGTTCCTAGTTCAGCTGGTCTGCTCCAAACACTCTAATCTAAAATTATGTTTGTCAGGGAAGTCATAAAAATGGGAACTCCAATCAGCAATGCTTGATGAAAGAAAGGTATAGATAAGATTTTTTGTATGCCTGGAATCCCTAGTTAAATAATGGCAGTAAAGGGAGGTGAAGACAACAACAGGCAGGGGAAAACCTGTAATCAGGCCTCATTAATACTATAGTTAATTGATTTTTCTGCTTAGATTCCAAGGAGGAGCAGGAAGCTTTCTTTAAGGTGGGTAATAGATCAGCAAACATTGGAGAGGCAGAGAGGAAGAGAGGCACTCACATACAAACAATGTGAACTTTTCCAGTTTTGAAAACTCTATTTGCTTCAGAAGTTAGTATGAAATTCAGTGGTACAACATTCACAGACTATTTTAAGCCTTAAAAGATTCTTTTTTCCCCAAACCTTGCATGTCTAAAAAAAAAATAATCATTTTTCCCTGTTTTTGAGACTTCCCCTCTCCTTTTATCATATCTGGGGAGCCATAAATTGAAGAATCCAGTGTTGCTCAACTCTGCTAATCACTTGGCCTACATTTGATTCTCTTTTCTTGTGGTGATTCAGATGCTATGACTAGTGAGACACGGAGAGAGAAACAAAAACTATTTTCCCAGAATGAAAAAGTCTTGTTTTAATTCAGTTCAGGTAAACTGTACAGACTTTTTAAGAGGTTGGTGCTGACTGAGATTAAACAGGAGCAATACAGTGCCAGAAGAGTTGTCCAAGAATATTATCGAAGTAATAGTCTGTCTAACCACATAAATATGTTTATATGGGATATTGCTCTCTGAAATCCCATGGGCTGCAGAGCAGAGTTGTCCCATGGCATCTCACCCAAGCCCTGATATGTCATTATCTCAGTGCTGAATTCATCCCGATAGTCCAAATCCAAGAGCAATGCTGCCTTACAGATCTGTAAGTGCAAAGTGCACCTTTTTTTCCCCCTCTAAAACCTTTTCCTATTTATACCCTGCTTCAACAGCTGTGCTTTATTCCCCATTCAACATCCATTTTCCCTTAAGAGGGATAATTAATTTAGAACTCCAAGCAATCAGACATAGGTGAGAAACCAGCTTTCCTGGTGTTGCCTTTCTTTTCTTAGCCATTAAATGGTGCAGTTCTGCCTCACATTTACATGGGAACAAGGGAATACACTCGAAATCAATACCAGAAAAGAATTCCTTTTAGTGCTATGCTAACATAATGAAACATAGATTTGCAGAAGTCTTATTCCTCTGCTACAGTATTAATTCATTCTGGGTTCTTAGGTACTAAAAAGTCAAGAACTGACAAAATTAGGCTTTGATGTGTCATCTTCACTTAAGCAACCACATGCTTGCCCAAGTTAATAGTTTCAAGAAGTGTTTTCAGGAACCTCGGGTGCAGTAACACTTGAGAGATTTCTTTTTCCCACCAGAGCAGAGCAGCCTGTTTGCATTTGTTGAAGCTTTCTGTACGTGCTCCCTGCTGTTAGTCCTGGAGGCTGCCAGCAGTCGGGTGCTTCAGTTACGGGGTGAATCTCGGCCCTTCCTTCCCCAAGGTGATGGATGCAAAAGGTCCCATTGACATTGCAAAAAGGCAAAAATGAGTCCCCAGGCTATGTGAGCTGTCGGCTCAGGTGTTCTGTCTGAACTGGTTTTAGGGTGTTGTTGACCCTTAGAAAGAAACTCATCCTCTGGGACTTGATAAGGAAGAGGGAAACTGGGAAATAGTTGGGGTCACTCTTTTCTCAGGTTTTAATGCCATAATCTGAGCGATCACCTCCCTCGCTGCCTTGGGTGACCTCGTTGCTCTCAGTCAGCTTGTCCTGCTGCCTCAAGAAAGCTGCACACACATGCAGGAATCAGGGCGTAGCTGTCCTGAGAATATACAAATGGCCACATATTGGTGATCTCAGCTATTTAGTGAGATCTGTGCTCATGTTTCATCACCCTAGACTGAGGTCAAATCCTCTTTTGATTTTAATGTACAAAAAGCCCTTTCTTGATGCTGTAATTAGGTATATTATTTATTCCATACCCTTCATACAATGAGTGACTTCTGCTAGCCTGCTTTTTATGTGATTTCCCTTTAGAGCTAAAACCGTCGGGATAGTGAAAAATACATTACTTGTCACCTCCCACCCCCCAATATTGGCACAGTGTGTAAAGTACGAAAGCGAAAACATTCACACATGCAGCGTTCTATCACTGTGACTCTACTTGGACTCCTCTTTTAATAAAATCCAGGTGATTCCATGTGATTCTACCTTTGCAACACAGCATGTGCTCACGCTGGATGCATTGTGTTTTGCAGACGCCACGGGAGAAGCCTGACAGAGAGGGGCTTGCGGACGAGAGCGAGAGAAAACTACATTTACAGTAAATAAAAGCATCGCCCACAGAGGATCTCTCAACTCGGTGACCTTTGAAGTTGCAAGGACACATGGCCTAGACAGGTAAGGGAATTACATTACTCATTATTTTCTGGTGGTTTTGTGCTGTGAAGCATGCTCGTACAAGGAAGGAGCAGTTTGCAAAACTGTGTTTAAGAAGAACTGGATGTGTCAGCCATGACAACAGCTAGGGGAAGATTTAAATAAAATAATAGGTGTTTTTTGCCTTTAATGTCTATAATTAGTTAATGCAGCGTAAAAACCAGCACATCATTACTCTTCTTCTCTCCACTGTAGAAAAAATCAACAAAGAGAAAACATGCAAACCCAGTATTTTTTAGCTTGTCTTTTAAGAGCCTGGCTCCTGTTTAGTATGCGTTTAGTAACGATGCATTCAAATGAATAATTTAGACCTTTGATGACAACTTTTCAAGAGCAGTTTTATCAATGTCAGACAGCTTCCTGTTTTTGACCATAGAAACGTAAGACAGAAACCACCACTGCCATTATTAATTTTGGCTCATCTTCCTGCTGTTTGGATAGGAAAGCCCCATTTTAATGTTTTTTTTCTGATGGTGAATTAGCATAGTTACTTTTAGAACTTCCCAGTTGTAAATGCTGAATCAAATATTTTACCATAAAAGAAAAAAAAAAGCCCTGCCTTGTACCAGCACTGCTAAAGCTGCAAAGCCAGACACTCCTGGGAAATGCTAGGATTTGCACTGTCTTAATTTTGCAGGTTATTACTTCTGTCTTCTAAGGCACAGACAGTCACCTTACAGGTACTAACAGGCTTGCTTACAACAGACCCAGTGATGCCACATTCACTCACAGGTGCTGGAAGAGGGAACCATCCCCGCTCAGCTGAGCAGTTTCCTTTGTTGACAGTACTTTTGGTAGCAGTTGTGTGAGGAAGGATTATTTTAAGGACTTTTGGGTTCCGCTGCACACAATTGTTCCATACCAATAGCCTCACAGGGGTTAGTTTTAAATAAAGGACTGTGTCTGTCCCTTTCTGTTATGGGTCTATGGATCTAGCAGGTGTAAGGAATTCACCTTGCCCTGATGAAACATCTCAGCTGAAGGCAAAACCAGCTCCAACCAGGTCTGAATTTTTCCCATCCCTGTGGATTTTTTTCAGGTTGTAGCTTACTATTTCACTTTGTTAGGGAAGGATATTTGGAGTAAAAAGAACTTTGAAATCAAGAGATCAGCTAAAAATATCACCAAACATTTAGTATTCCCTTCCATATGCTCATGGAGATTTTTTCCAGCTTTTTCTTTGAACCTTATTTATTCCTGTTATGAACATAATCTTATGTAGGTGCACACCCTGCATAAGGTGCCAAGCTGCACAGTGTTCTCTTGGATTCAGTAATAGACTTAAATTTAGCAATTTTCTGATTGGAAATAATGCCATTATTCATGTGCCCTTGTACCAACTCCCAAGCTGCTGCCTGGCTCTCTTGACAATATGACGTTCCTGATGCACATTATCTCAGAGGTCAGTGCAGAAGGGAAGGTGTTATACAACACTCAAGAACAAACCCTCCGAGGAGGAGATCTCACATAGGCACAAAAATTCTATATGCTAATCTTGGCACAACATCTGCTGGGTCCTTACACACTTTAAATATATACAGTGCTCCCTTACTGGGTGTTACTTACAGCTGAGACATCAGCTCTGGCTCAGTACCCACAGTGTTGTCATTGGGACAGCTGGCCACAAGAATGGTAAAGAGCAATGGCCAGTGGGCTAAACTGGGGGGAACATGAGCTTATTCTTATTTTTTGAGGTTGTGTGGAAGTTTTTCTTATAGCTTATGTTACTTTGTGAGCAACCTGCAAAGGCAGCTAAAGACAGCAGTCTAAATGCACAAGCAACCAAGCAGCGGCAGGCAGTTTGTATTCAGAATTTTGCTTCCCCATCAGATCTAAATTTAAAATTTTGAGTCCAGTTGCTCAGTGGCTTGATTGCTATATCTGAAATATATAAAATCTTCAGAGTGTTGCAAAAAATCAAAGGCTAGAACTTCATCAGCCCAGCAGCCTAGGTGTGATCACAGAGTGAGCTGGAGGTAGAAGAGCCATCCTTAGAGCAGCCTGGGCACCAGGACACAGCTTGGCCTGCCCTGAGCATCCTGCTGCTGCAGCCAGGCTTTCTCCTGCCCCCTGTGCTACAGCCCAGGCACAAGTCCAGGCTGGCACAGCCCAGGTGCAAAGGGAGAAGCTGTGCAGCTGCAAACAACCAGAACCTGGGACGAGGAGCCAGCAGCTCCCAAGCGTTAATGGGGACGTGAGCACCTTCAGGCTCTGCCCTCCCCAGCCCTGCGTCTGCAGCTCGGAGCCTCTGCATTTAGAGGCTTGCGTGCAATTGAGCACAAAAGCTGTGAGGACCTGGAGATTAAAATATTTGATTTGCCTGAGCAGAAGGGACTTACTGACACAAACCAGGGCCTATGATGAGATCTTGTTTACCAGGCAAGTGTGGGGCTGGAAATCAATACACCAAAATTGCTGTGACCAGAAATTAGACTCACTTAGTGAACAAAATTCATTAAAACAAGCTATGCCTCATATCACACCTTTTGCATGACTGATTTAACACTGTTACTTCCTTCTTGCTTTCTCCTAGAATGACCTTTTTAGAGCAAAACATTTGTAGAAAGTCACTTGTGAAAATTATGAAGTAGAAAATAATAAAAAGTGGCAGTCTTTTTAAATGAGGCACTTGCTAACAAAGGCTTTAATTAAAATGTTTTTGAAAAGCATAAAAGACAATTTAAAAAACCACAGATGTGTGCAGTAAGTCACTTGTGCAACATCTTTAACAATTGCTTCTAAAGAACCTTTGATAGGTTCTCTTTATATTAAAACTTTCTTTATTCCTTTCCCCTTAAACGTCAGTTGCCCCACACTTGCACTGGCCATAGTCTTATTAAATAGGCTAAAAAGATTTTCTTACCAGGAGTTACTCTGCAAAAGTGATCTGAAGTTGAAGGAAGAAGCTTTGTGAAGCAAAGTTGCAGCAGACACAATAGCAGGAGTGTGTGAAATTGTCGAACAAGGGGAGAGACAGGAGCTGGTGACTGGAGTACTAACAGAGCTGGCAGTGAACCATGAAATATCAGTATCTAATAAACTCCATGTATCTCTCATGCTAATGTGCCTTTCTTCGGATAAAAGACAGAAAGCCCCAAGGCTCTGCTCACAGAAATTGGCATGGTGCTGCTGACTAACAGCACCTCTGGCTAATTTAGGCAAGCAGATTAAAATAAGCCTGATAAAGGCAAAAAATTGAAAGATTTGTGTCCCTTGCATCTCCTTTTCAAATCAATATCCTTGGGATGGCAAAGGAGAGCTGACAGGACCACCACTTTGTGGTACAAGCATCTGGTGTGTGTGCTGTATGCACATTTTTATGAAGCACATTTTGGGGGCTGACACTTCTTTTCTTTCTTTTTCTCTCCCCTTCTCCATCCAAACTGAAATGTCCTCCAGCTGGTGCTCATCCCAGCCAGAACAGTAGTAGTACATACACGTGGAGATGGTGCAGAAAAAGAGCTTCACTCTGCGTTGTATTGCTGGCAATCAGCAGAAACTGAGAATTGTCTTTTGTCTCCTATCCTCACCCACAAGTTCTGCTTCCACCTGAACACACTGTGTGTGGTGCACAAACCTGCCGAGCCCTTAGGCACAGCTATATAAGAAGATGTTTGTTGCCAGCAGATTAAAATTCGGTTTAACACCTATTTGCCCACACAGGGCTGAACTGGTAGCAAGGAGCAGGTCTCATTAGCACTCTGCTGTGCTGCCCTGTAGACCCAGGAGCTGATAGCAGTTATTGACATCTTTAAAAAATAGATATAAATCACAGAAATTGTTACAGTTCTGCTTAGACTGGGAGACAAAGGTATGTTGGCTCCCTCCATGGTGCTGGGTGCCCCAGGATTTGGGATATGGGGCTGGATAAGGGGTATGCAAGATGCACACACACCAGGGAGAGAACAAGTGGTTCAATTGGATCCAGAAGTCAGGAGATGCTATAGGATCCTATGGTCTGGCCATGGCTCTGGGCAGCATCCAGCAGTGACAGGCAAGTCCTCTGAGTTGCATCAAAAGAAAGATTTCGTTAGGAAGAAACCCTCTTCTGACACGGAAATCATGCTTTTACTAGTAATAAATATTAATTTAAAAAATCAGTAGGAACGGGGCTTTTAATTTCTGAAGGCTCAGAGGTCCGGAGCTATAAGAACAGTAGCTGACTTTCATGGCAGCTGGTTTCAGACTGGGATTTTAAGAGCCCCATTCTTTGTGCAGATCTTTCTTTCCAGGAATTCAAAGAAGAATGGGGTTTAGGTTGCATTTGAAGCTTGACTACGAGTTGTTCATCTGCACGTCCCACACGTTTGGTAGACAGGATATTGCATTGTACTTGTATTTGCCTTTCTGATTGAAACAATAGCAGATCTTCCCTAGGAAACCAACAGTATTTAACTAGTGCTGAATTATGAGAGACAACGAAGAAGCTGGGTTTACAAGCCAAAAAAATGAAGAAAAAATTGCATTAAATAAAGTTACCAGCTTAAAATTATTTGTTCAAAGTTCATCTACTTCACTGAAAGCCCCCAGAAAAGCAACCTACAGTAAAAAGTTTATGCATGTAATTTGCATAGCTGCCATTCAGAGCCAGACAGAGTAGAAAATAAGAGGTTACATGCTATTCAAGGTCTAACCCCAAGCCTCAGCTCCTTCCACAATCTCAGCACAGCTGGAGGTTTTTTGCTAAATTTGTCACCAGTGTAGCAGGGAACAACCAAGAAAGATGGAAAGAGCGTAATTAGACTTCGGGCTCAGGATCTCAGGGGTGGGAGCAGAGCAGCTCAACACCCCTTTGGAACCAAAAGCTGATCTCTAGAAGTATCACAAACCCAGCCAAAAAAAAGAGATGTCATGAAGTGGTTGCGTTTCTATTTAGGATAGTTAAAAAGACAGAACTGTATTCAGTTGCACTTTTGAAAGAGAGAGTTTAAAGCAGGTACAAGTTTGATTTGCAGCTGAAATGTCATGTTCTGGTTTGTTTTATGAGTGTCCATAAATGCTGCACTTTTAGGTGATTTAAAAAGAAAAAAAAGTTGGTGAAATCTAGGAAAGGTTTTTGCAACATTTTCAGTGAAATGATGCTTCAGGGGTAGTGAGGTTATGGCACATTTTCTGAAAGATGGATAAACATTGGGTAGGACTTCCCACGAATGCCAAATCCTACTGTATTCTAGATTATCAAAGCATATCTTCATGTTTTGGAAAAGAAAAAAGCAATCCACCTTGAAAATTTTTCCTATTCATCCTTTAGTTTCTCAAAAACCCCACTTCATTTAGGGTGATATTTCTGAAGTGGATATTGAGAAAAAGGCTTCTCTGATCTGAGGACCCCCAGTTTCTCATGAAATCAATATTGTGTATTAGTTGTCCTCTCCATCTCTGAAAAAAACCAAGCCATAAATCTTTCTGGCATCTCTATTCATTCTCCTGATTACACCATATAATGCTGAGGAACAAAGCAAGCTTTTTTTTGCTAAATTGCACGTCTGGAGAGGCTTGTGAGGGGGACTGTGTAGCTGTGGAGATAAAGCCTCTAACTCCACATTAATATGTAGCTCAAGAAGAAAAGAAATTGGAACAGCCATGAAATATGGAGTATGTGATACACCTTGCATTAGTATTTCTGAGCTGAAGGAATGGGCTATCAAGATTTAGGTGGCATAATATTCTGAATTCTATTTTAAAAGCATCATTATCATCAGAGAACATTTAATATAAATCCTTCCTACGGATTCCCTGCAGGAATAAGGTGGCCTAGCTAACAAAGCCTTGATTTGTTCATAAAACAGACTCCTTTTTCCTATGCAATGTGGACAAGGCACCTGCTTCTACCATCTCCATGGCTCAGCTGCCACTGCACAAATGTTCCTTTATATCCAAGGAGTACCTGGGCACTACCACACGTGCTGATGTACAAAGGTCTCCATTCACACGCCTGGCAAGAAAGAGCAAACAAGGACACCACAACTGCTAAACACACAGGAACTTCCTCAGCTCCAACAGACACAGCATTTCCCACCCCCTGCCAGGATTTTCACACAGCAGCGCCTTAGCAGGCACGTGAAGGAAGTCAAAACAAGAGCAGGATTCGCTGCCTTAGCTCTTCCCTTTGCAGCCTTGCAGGAGGGAGGGGACACAATCAGGGTCCTTGCAACCCATAACCTGTGAAACCAGTGCACCTTTACCTGTGCCCCAGAGAGACTTTTGCTTCTCATTTATCAATCCTGCCTCTTGAAAGGGCTGTGCCATAAACACACGTGCCATAAACACGTTCATCTCTCAGTCATTATGTGTTGCCACTAGAAGCATGAATGCCCCTTCGCCCCATTAAATGCCCAGGGAATGGGGCACACCACACAGCTGGGACAAGCCAGCAGATCTTCTGGATCTGGTCTGTGCTGTGGGCTCCCACTGGCAATGCCCATCAGGGGCAGTCTTTGGGGTGATCTAAAATAGCAGGTCTATAGACTGAGTAGGTCTTATTTCTCAGCATCCCGGTGGGTGCCGACCCACTGGCAAATTCCAGCCCTAAATTAGGCACACAAGGAACCCTGCTGAGGTCAGGGAGACTGCTCAGCTGAGCAAGGCTTACGCACAAAAACTGCAACACAAGCTCTTGCTAATTGCAGTGAGAGCAGTCTTGGCCCCAAGGAAGGGATGTACCAAAAACATCTAAGAGGATTCTCAGGGCAGGAATTGTGTCCTTGCATGTATTCACCTGTGGAGTACACACCAAACATAGATATGTGCTAGGAATGAGTGATACAGAAGTTTGAATGGCATCCAGCCAATATCCCTATCATGCAGTATACTGATTATTTTCCTAGATCCAGCTCACTGTGTGACAGCCCTTCTTCAAGCCAGGGTCTTACATTAGCACAATGATTTTTCCAAAGGAGACTTCTCAGTGATCATGCACCAAAACCTGCTTCATGAAAGAAGTTGTGATGCTGTTTCTGGTACAGCAATCAGAAACCCAACGGGGAGAGAAACGCAGCTCAGAAAGCATAACTCAGAATTACATTGCTGCACAATGTCTACTTTTTAGTGTGTGACTCTGATCAGATCATAAAGAGCATGCAGTGAGGAGTAACCTCCAGACACTCACCAGTGAATCTGTAAATGCACGTGTTGCCACCACAATCAGGCAGAAAAAGTTGGTGCGCTTGGTACTCTCATTACAGATTAGAACAATGGATCACTTCCATTCCCACAGCTCTCACAACCTGGCTATAAGAAAATAAATTGCAGCGTAGGGAACCAGCGAGTTACAGTCTGTATTTGAAAGAGGAGGAGATGGCAAATAGCTGTGTGTAATGTTCAGTGCTTTATAAAACCCTCCCCTATTTTTCTCTAAACAATTATGAATAAAATAGTAGCCTGTCTTAACACAGCCCAAACCCAGCTTCTCTACGATGAGGATTTAAAGATGCCTAAACCTAGTTTGTAAGCAGCTTCGCTTCTGATTAGGATTAAAAAGTTTCCTAATCAGAAATCCTGCATTCTTCAGTAAGCTTAAAAGAAAGGAAAATATATAGTGAAAAATTCTTCACTAACCAATCAGCCAACCAACCTTAGTGTCAGGATGGCTACAAAATTGCTTTCTACATGTCTGCGATAATTCAAATATCCTTTGTGCTTGCGAAGGAACATGAAGTGTTGGTTACTTTGGGACAGTACTCCCCCAGCTCCTTTTGGAAACCATTTGTGCTATTAAATCATTTATTCCCAGCACTGTGCTCAGCTGACAGTCCCATACATCAGCTCATCCTGAAGAGAAGATCTATATAAAGTCTTTGAGTGGCTCTTCCCCAGCACAGGACACTTGTGTCTTGCCTGCGCCCGAGACATCAGTACAATACCGCACCACCTTCTTTGGTTTCATCAAACCTCAAGGAAGGCTGGTAATTTCCATTTCCCCCCTCAACACCCAGACCTACTTTCCTTTAAAAACTCTGATCTTTGCATCCCTTTCCACCCCCTCGTACACCGCAGTTTCTATAATCATCACCTTATATAAGAGACCCAGAACCGGGAGCGGTTATTTATCCATGTTTGCGTGCCCTCGCTTTCTCCTCAGAGAGCACCAAAATAACCTCACAGGTCCCCATTTGGTACACGTGGGCTGACATATCCTTGTTATCAGTGGTGCCCACTCTCACCCTGAGGGGAACGATGCTGGGGACAGAGAAAAGGGGTTCATGCTGAAGGTATCACATAGGGTCCTTGCTCTGGTGTTATTTTTCCAAATATTCAACTCCTCGTGTGTGCTACACATCTGGTGATGGGGTACTCAGCTCTGCCAGTGCCCTGGGTTTGCACAAAGGGAGGCATGCAGGGAAGCAGGAGGGAGCATCCACCATCCCAGAGCCACTGCAGCACACAAACCTGCACCCACCCAGAGAGCCAGGCTTCTGACTTGGCCCTTGTGCATCTTTTATTGTTTGCCTGTTTATTTTCAGGTGGCCCTGTTGCAGCATTGTCACTCAGCTGGTTTCTAACTGACCTGGCAGGTTTTTACTGTTCTCCTGTCCTGCTTGCTGGAAGAACAACAAAGTCTGGGGGATTTATGTGCCCCAACACCCACGCAGGAGCTGTGAGAGAAGCCTCCTCCCGAGGAGAGGAAGTTTTTGCTGACAGATGCCTCTGTTTGAAATGTCCATGTGTATTTAGGCCCTGATCCATCAGAGCATGGGAGCACTCGGCCTTAGACACATCCATATTGCTGTCACCAGGCTCTGTAAAGTAAGGTGAGGTTTTAAGTCTTTCTTGGGCTTAAAGCTTCGCTTTATTGTCCTGGCAGCTCTTGTAGCCTGCAGTGCTCTAGGTTGATGATTTACAGAGCAGCTAAAGAAGCAACTTTGCGGCATACACATATTTCTGCAGTGAAAAAGCACAGGATAACTTGTTTAATCCATTCTGGGGAAGGGCTTTTACAAGCAAATATGCATTTACCCTTTTTATTATGCACTTCAGCCACAAAATTTATGGCCTCAGCAGAGTTTTTCCCCATGCAGAGCACCTGTAGGCAGGAGTTGCTGCAGGAGCAGTCAGTGGTGCATGGCCTATAAATGCCTGTTAGGCACCACACAGGGTGCTGGGGTTAGCAGCAGCTTCATAGGGATAGACACATCCCAAATTTAGTCACTGTTTCAGCCCACTCCTTGTCTTGCCAATTTGCTTCCTGCCAAGTTCTTCACTGACTTTGTTGCTTTGAGGGAAGCAGATGGGAACTAGTGTTATTCCAGAAGGCTGGGGGAGTTTCTAATGGGCCCAGACAAGTTTGACAACAAAAATCTAGCCCTGAAAAAATATTTTTCTTCTTTAAACCAAAAAAAGTTTGGTTTAACTGTGAAAAAATCTCAACTTATTATCAGCACGCTGATTTTTTAGTGCAAACCAGCACTCTAGCTTGAGCTTTGTGTTTCTGGTACCATCAGCTTTGTTCTTTGGCCAAACCATTTCTTCAGTGAGCTGCTCTAGTCTGATTGTCCCTGCCACTTGCCAGACCACCTTCCTTCCGTTTCCCCCTCATCTCTGCAGAAGTGAACTCCAGACTGTACAATCCAAATTAAAAGACTTAATTTTTATAACTTGTCAGCCAGACAAAATTAGTTTTGCTGATAAGGGAAATCCGCTTGTTTGCTGGAAGAGAGATGGGAAGTAGCTGTGCCAGCTCGGGAGATCGTACTCAGCCAGGACTGGAAATAGCAGCACTCAGCCTCAGAGTTCAAGAGTGAGCCACTTCTTCAGTAAAATCACCCAAACAATTTCCTGATGCTTCCCTAATCACGCCTCTCTGAAATTCTTCTCCCTCCCACCCGCTGATTTAAAAAAGGAAGTCCCTTTTTCTTCTCTTCAGAAACTACATTGCTTTACTGACAGGGTTGAAAATGGACATTATGGTTCTTGATTGTCTTATTCACTCATCTTCCACAGTGATGGTATACAGCAATGATCACTAAATACACATTTTTACCTTGGAAATGTAAAGCTACCTGGCATCACCACCATCTCATCTGTGTTATAATAATGCTCGGTTTTCACCTGACCTTTAGAAATCAGCAGATTCAATTACTTGTAGCATTTGCTGAAGATCCTCCAGGGATCTCACCATAAATTATACTGTATTCTACAAATAGATATGACAACACTAATCAGCAAATTAAATGGCAGTGATCATTCCTGTAGAGATACTTAAACATCTGATTGAGCTGGTGTGTTGGATCTATGCAGCCTTCAGCTTCAGCCTGCAGAGCCACTGCTCTCATGCACAGGAAATGCTGACCTTGCAAGCAGGCACCTGTAGGTTACTGAAGCTGTCTGATAAAAGAAGGGAGAAAAAGGCTGATGCCTCCAAGTAAATGGACATAGATGGATGGCGACTCCAGTCCCTTTATTAATGTTTTGCTCTGATATTGCCACCCCTTTGACTTTACCCAATTATTCCCAGACTGACCAGGGCTGGGCACTTCCTAACACTCTTTTCCCTGAGCATGGGAGAGCTGTCACTACTCCAGCACCAAGATGCTGCTTCCCTCCAGGCAGTCCTTGCCAGGTAGTCCTAAGGCAATTCCTCCTTGGGATATATCCAATAGCCTACTCAACAGCCATTTTGCAGTGGATAGGGACTAGATCTTGTCCCGCCTCCACCCTCATTGCCCTGTCAAGTCGCAGTGGAATAATACTTGCCCAAACCCCACATCATCAGCTGTCTGCTCCTGGGGCTGTGCTCCACGTGTTGCCTGCACAGTGTGGTAAGATCAGAAATGCTGGGCAAGAAGGGCAGGATACAGAACTGTGAGGCTGGAAGGTGCAAAAGGCCTTCTACATCAGACTTCTACAGGTCGTGGGGCAAAGGAGTCCATCACTGGGGCCAGGCTTATGGTGCAAAAGGCATGGAGAGGCCTGAGGCCACGGCTCTGCTGGGAAGGTCAGCGAAATGGGCACTGAGGCACGTCCTGCACTCACAGCCAGTGTCACCTTCATTCGGCCGCGTCCTCCAGCCGCTCACGGGGAGCAGGTGCTGCAGGAGAAGGGCAGCACGGAGCCGAGAGGTGCGACTGCTTCCTCCACCACAAGCTGTTATTTTGACAGCTCTATTACAGTCATATAGAAACAACTCCTGGGAAGTGTAAAGCACTGTAAAAAATAGGCAGGGAAATCATCTGCCCTGCAATATGTCAGCTTTCACTGCAGAAGAGGATGAGATGCCAGTGAAGATCTGCAATGGGATCTTTCCCTGGCTCTTTCTTTGGCCACAGCTGGATATTGTTTACCCCTAAACCACTATTCTTCCTCTTAAGTCTGTGTAGGTGACACATCTGATGTTTATTTCAGCCCTCTCCCCCAGAACATTAATTCATTTTTCATACTAGCACACAGATCTCAGCCCCAGCTGAGGCGAAGGGATGAACAGCCCTTTCTGAAGCTGCCTTTCTTAGGGAAAAGACAAAGATGCTTATCCCAGGAATCATTAGCTGTGCTCAGAGCTAAGGTGCCACTCTGCATCCAGGTGAAGTAGTACAGATTGTGGAGATACCACAGTGATCTCCTACCCCAGGTGCCACTGACACAAAACCCAAGCTGCTGCTTGCTGTGCATGTCCATGCCAGGATTTCAGTGAGGGATTTTGGGAATGCAAGTGCATTTCTTGGTTTAACGAAGTGTCAGGTCCTGTACAGACCAAGGCTCATCCCATATGAAAACACAGCAGCCCTCAGAAGAGCATGAGACTTCTGGAGCCACCTCTGCAGTAACAAATAGAATGGTGCACTGAGCCCAGCACAAGCTGCATCCCCTGCTGGGACCCTAAGCACGTGTTCCCACTGCTCTGCTCCCTCAGGAGCCTGCAGCATCACCCGCAGGGCTTGGTCACCACGAGGGGTCTTTGCTCTGCACACCTGCGGGTGCTAGGGATGCATCTTCCTAATCCAACAACACACCAGGAGCAGATACACCCAGCTGCCCTAGCACCAAAAATTCAGTACCAAATTTCTTTTTTTTTTTTTTTTTGTTCTAACCACACATAACACTTTGTAGCAACACCATCTGATAACCCAGCACAAACAATCCTGCTCATTTGTGTTGCCTCGTTGGCGTTCTCCATAGAGACACACACACACAAGTTTTCTCGAGATGTGCCACTCCTCCCACCTTGGGGAAGGAAATTAGAAGTGCTGATGGAGGAGCTCCAGTCACATTTCCTTCCAACTTCTGGTGGCATTAGCTCAACAGTGACAGTCTGCAAGGCAAAACAAATGGCTTGTGAAGCAAGTGTGTGTTATGGAGCCCTACCCAGAAGAAATGCTTGTCAAGTATTCCAGAAATTCACTGTGACTTCGGTACATTTTTGTTTGACAAGAGGTATGCTGCAAAGTTTAGCTTCCACCCTCATTACTGCAAATTATTATCCCAGCTGAAGTGCCTTTTCTCTTAGGCAGTACACTGCAAATCGGTGCTGTGCTCTCAATCAGCATCACCCTTCTGTCAAGGGAATGCCTTCAAGGGCTTCACTCTGCACCTGGCAGAGGAGCCCTCGCAGCAAAAGGGAAAGTTTTCAGCCTGAGGAGCAACACCCAAGTGCTGCTGGCAGGAGGCATCCTCAATGGCAGCTTCGAGGAGCTGTGACTACCACACAGACTGACATACCTGCTCTCTTTCTTCCTTTTACAAACCAACGATACCACAAAGCGCTTGCACAGGAGATCAGGCGTAGGAAGTAACACTGCAGCCTACTGTAGCAACTCTAGATGCCAGAATGTGAGTTGAGTTTGAAACAAAACACAATTTCATTCATTTGTACCTTCATTTGTTTAAAAACCACACGGCTCTGTGATGTCAGCATCCAGGAGCTTTCATGATGCCACAGGGGATAAATGACCACTGCAAAACAACCCAATCTCTCCTTAGCATGGTGACCACACCCTGGCTTTGGAGCTGCCTTTTTATACCCATCTGGAGCTCATGAGGGTCAATCCCTCCACCCTGTCCCACCTGACTCATTCTCTTTCCTGCACCAGGTGGCCTCCGGAGCTGCCTGCAGGTGTGTGGTGGCTCTTCATGGCCTCCTAACAGCCGTGCCTTCCCACTGCCCTCACCCTGCAGCTTGCTCCTTGTGGTGCTTTGACACCCAGCTACTCCTGGTCACTCTGCTCTGAGCTTTTCTCCTGCCACCGCTGCAGCTCTGCAGCACCCCCAGCAACCTCAGCCCACGGGGGCTGTGCTTGGGCACAGACCTGCCCTTGCTGAGGCTGTCCTGTGCTGTTGTCACTGCCCGACAGTCAGATTCTCAATACGGGTTGCTGGAGGGGTGGGTGTAAATCCCTCAGGAAAAAGATTGTGATTTTGCTGTTAAAACAGGCCTGATAAAGAATGAAGCTCAGTGCCCGTTTTTGACTTCCAAGCCCACATTTTTAAACTGGAGTAGTGGTACCGATACAAGCAGTTGTCCCTTAGTGCTCAAACAGCACATTCACAGGGACATTATCACAGGAACAGCCCTTGCCCCTTTCTTGCCTTTTTTGTGTGCATATTTCTGAGGCAGCACTTAGTCCTCTAGGGCCACAGGCTTAGCTGGAGCTTTGTGGGAGGCTCATAGTGTATATTAATATTACTGTATTAATATAGTAACAACTACATATAATGCCTTTTGCTTCCTCCCTTCCCCCTCTCCTGTGTCCTCAGCCATGGACATCATGGCACTGTTCTGAATCGCTACACAGCACCTCTTGTGTCTGGGAATGGTTACAGGAAAAAATCAAGACAAGACAGATATTTCAGCCGTGGAACACCAAGGAGAGTTTCATTTGTCATGAGCTGGAGTAATTAAAAGTAGTTTTTGCATGTTTTGGATGCTGACTTTGGTCAGAGCATGAGCTGTGCAAAATGCTTATTTTTATAGTTTTGACGTAAATCATGGAATGTTTTCTTTCTTAATTTGGAACACTTGCCCCAAATGTTCCAAGTCTCTGTAGATAAGTCCAGGCTCTTTTCTTCCTCATGACATCCATCCATCCATTAAAGTGCCAGGGTTGACTGCCCAGGTTGTTCAGCTGGACTGAATACAGGACCAAGGCATCTTCTAAAAGTGCTAACTTCCAGCAGTTTTGATAAACCACTGATTCCAAGAAAGATGCACAGTTTTGCTGTCTAAAATCTGCCTTCTTCTTTGCAGAAGTGCCATGGGTCATTTGCTTAATAAAACAAACCCAGCCTCCTCTCCCAAGCCTGGCACATACACAAAAATAATTTCCGTGGTTATGTTTTTCTCTGGGGATGTTTAAACTGTCAGCTTTGCTGAGCTACATTCTCCCCTCTCATTCTTTCTCATGGGGGATGTCCTGTCATGGGGGACTCAGTGCAAAGTCATATTTTGAAATTTTCCAGAGGATTTAATATTAATGCACGTATAAAAGACTTGCAAAATCTTTCTCTTTTGAAATGATCATGTTCTATCAGTAGTTGCTAGAGCTGGTGTTGTTCAGCTTGGAGAAGTAGTTCAAACTATAGTCCATGCAAACACTCCTGATCCCGGGGTTGCGTGGATGTATCATTTTTCAGATCAGTCACTGTCTCAGGGTACCGGCGCAGGATCATTGGCTCACTCACACCGAGATCCATTTGAAATTAACCCATGTTACTGGAATCACTTAGTGTTGAACGAGGAACTCTCTGTTTCCAGTTGTATCTTCTCTTGTCCATGGAAAGTCCTACTTGGCCAACAACAATAAACTCTTGGAAATGATCGCACACGTCTCAAAGCCTCTACAAGTGAACGTGGGAAAAGCAGGAGTTTTGTTTTAACCTAGGGCACTGGCTGAGAATCAATTCCTGTAATGGATAGCAAAGCAAAAATGTGAACCCACAGGGCCTGTGTCATATGGATACGCACTTGAGAGTTTCTCACATTTGCAGCCTCAGCTGTCATCCTCTGCAGCCACCCACAGTCAGAAGTAACAGTGCGAGATCACCGCCAAACACCCTCACACTGAGAACTGGGCTCAGTGTTTAATATCCATGATAACCCATCAGTTAAAATCCGCTGAAATTCAACTCTCAAAACACTTGAAATTATTAATAATGAAAAGCTGCCTAGATAGGAATGTAACATGCCAAAATGTTGGCTAGCACAGACAACTTGGCACAACAATTTGCATTACAGCCTTTTCGTCAGTTACAATAAACGAGTGTGGTAGAATCACTACTCCACTATTAAATTAATATGCTTTTTTTTTTTTTTTTTGGCTCACACATGGCAGAAACATCCTTGTGGCAATAAGAAAGGTCTTGGCAGACCCGTGCCTAAACTGTGTGTTGATGCCTGTGCTTCTTGCCTTACAAGTCTCCTGTAGGGAGAGCAGGGATCCAGCCTGAATCCAGCCGCCGTGATCACGAGTGCCTGGCTGTCAGCGTGCCTGGATAGGCTCCATCTGCAATCAAAGCCACAGTGTGGCTCCCATAGAAAGCTGCCTGGGAAATGGATGGGTTTCATTGTAAGACGAGTCCCGCTCCCGCTGTAACTGGTGGCAAATTGCAATTTTGCCAGGAAAAGCAGGATCAGGCGCTGTTGGCTGATGCCTGTATTTCTGCTGGTGAGGAATGCTAACCAGAAAACCCTAAACGGTTATATAGAAACATCCTCCAACTGGTTTTCCCCCCATTTTATGTAAATACTGCATGCTTTAAATCAATTACCTATCTTCTACAGCTCCTGTGTTGGTGGTTTTGCAGCCTTCACTGATTTAGGGTTGCTAGCTCTGATTTTACTGCAGGTGCTATGATGTTTATTGATTTTTTTGGAAGTATCATCTCCTTGAGTCAGGTGAGAAGTTTCCATTTCACAGCTCAGGAATGGTCCCCACCTGCTGCTGGTCAAGGAAGGTGCAAGCATGCAACTGGTAACTGCTGTAAGCACCAGTAATATTGGTGGGAATAAATCTTATAATTACAAATGAAAATGAATTTTTTATTTAAATGAGGCTTTATGAATGTCCCAGTTTAGGGTTTGAGTGGGTGTTAGTACAGAGGAACAAACCAACTCCTGCCCTACTCAACACCAGTGCTCCGTCAGTGTACACACTGATTTACACCACGCTGACAGACTTAGCAGCCTTGCAAACCTGGTCCCAGTTCTGAGGACTGTTACAAGAAATTATTTTGAGTCGCTGATATTGAATTCTGATCCTCCAACACTTGCATTTCTTCAGGCATCTGTACCATCTGTGTCCATGCTGCTGCTGGGTTGCTGAAAGATGACGTGGTTTGGACCAGATCCTCCTCTTGGTTCAGGGCAAGAACAGCATTATTTTCATTCCACTATCCGAAGGAGGCAGATCTGGTGGCAATTTAAGAATCATACATTATCACAGGCTATGAAAAGAGTAATTTATGCCCTTGAGCATTTCTCAGATCTTTCAATAAAATCAGACATCTAAAGGAAAATCTAGTTCTTCAGAGAGCCAGGGATGAGTAATGCACCCAAGACGAGTTGGGGTTCAGACATGAAGGGATTAGCATGATCCACCAGCATGGTTTCATCATCTCAGACAGACTGAGGCACATCATGTTTCCTTGTTTCATAACAGCCATCTGGATGTGAAAATGGGAAGAGGGGAGTTTGTTCCATGGCTCTGGATTGTCTTTTCATGGGCCACACGTCACCTTGGGCTTTGCAGAGGGCTGAGCACTGCCTTGTGTGCTGGGAGCTTGCACCACTCCCGTTTCTCTCTGACACACATTGCCATGGTCTGCAACAGGCCCTGGTGCCAGGAGCTCTGGAAGAGGGGAATACTCCAGGAACAGCCTTACTCAGTGATCACAATCATCCAGAAAGCTTTCGTGCTGCTCTGTTGGGCATTTGTCAAGCAGTCCATGTAAAGACTTCCCAGTGCTCCCCAGGATCTTGTTGCTTTCGTGCAAGAAGTCACTAAGACAGCTTTGCCTCTGTTGGCATTCACCTTCTGCTAGGATAGCCTCCCCCCGCAAAAAAGCAACCCCAAAGCTGCTTATGAATTGCTACAGCAGTGACAATTCCTGCAGGAATGGAGGGATCTACCTGCAGTTCCCTGAGTGTGTGACACTGGGCAGTCACCATTAAATAGTTGACCTAAGGCAAATCCAAGATGATCTAATTATTAAAAAAAAAATAAATACCCTCTGTCCCTCCCTGCCTTACAGGAACAATACTGATGCCTTGAGGTGGCCACTTAAAATGCAGAGACTAGATGAGAATAAGGGAATAAAAGGAGATATTTATTTGAAGAGCCTTCAAAGGTCTGCCCTGGGCAGTCAAAGGCTACTCCCAAGATGGACACTGGGTCATGAGTGCTTCACACTTTTATAAGTTTGGTCAATTTGCACGTCAGGGTTGATTCTCCAATTATAGCCTCAGTTAATGATGTAATTACCCCAAGTTTGCCCCCCCTCTAGGCTTTCATTTACACATTTTGGGGCCTGGTGTCCTTGAAGAGCAAACTTAAGAGATATAATCTTTGTTATGTCAAACCAGCAGGAGAGAACAGCAGCTACCAGGCCACACGAAACTCCAGAGTTACACACTAGGCAGTACAGGATTTGAAAAATATAGAAGTTAAAACCTAAGACATCAATACCACCCTGAATTTGTGTGAATGCAGAGTTTCCAGTTCATCTCCCTCACTGAATATTTGATAGTTCATTTAAAAGAAAGAAAAAACCCAAACGGAGCAGAGGGTTCCCTTGTGGAATGTAAGACCTCCAAAGGACTTTTGGCAGCATCTGGAGATACTATTAAGTTTTCAGACTAGGTATGCATAGCACAATAATTAGTTCCCCTGAAGAGACCCCAGTAGTTGATGGAATTTTATGACATCTACTATGAAAGTGTGAAATGGCTCTTCATAAAAAATAGTATTGCATTTTTACTTTGTATTCCACATAGGCTAAAAATCAATATTAATACCTGGCTAGTGAATTCTGACACAAAGAAGTTTGTGGCACAAAGAGCTCACAGCACTGTGTACTAATTGCTGTGGAGCTAACGAGGGGGTCGAGAGCACCTTGATGTGTGCCTTGGCTTAGACAGGCTGCTCAAGAAATACCCTCTGTATTTCTTTAAGAAATACTGAAGAACTTGCCTTCTGGAACAGAAAGCTCTTAAGTGTTATTTTATAGAGCTGGTTCTTTACTTCTGGCAGTGCTCCAGAGTGCTGAACAACCAAGGGAACAGGGAAGAAATAGGATGTGCTCTGTGCATCGGGCACTGCAAACAGAGGAGATCAAACACCGGACAGTTCCCATGCATTTTGGGATGAGCTGAAAACAGCCACTCAGGCAGAGGGCGTGAGTGGATTCCCTGCCTGTGGGCAGAGCAGGACCGGGGACCACTGGATCTGCCTGGTCCTGCCTGACGCTTATCCTCTGCTGGGGACAGCCAGGCTGGTCCTTGTCCCCTCCAGCTGCTGTGTGCCGAGGCTGCTGCAGAGCGGCAGCTAGTGCCAGCGGCTGGGAAAGGCTGGGAAAATGAAAGTGCAACCCGAGAGGAAGGCAGGAACCGGCTGGAGGCATCAGTTTGTATAGAAACAAACTCCTCATTTCACATGCAGGTCGTGTGCTGGTTTCCATACAACTGTTTTTAAGGCAGTGCTGTGTTTTGACAAATAGGGCTGCAGCGATCTCAGTGCTTGCAAGTGATTGGAATGTGCATAAAAGAGATATTTAACTGTATTAACTCCGTGAAGCAAGAAAATGATAATTGTGTCAAATTCACCTTAACCCATAGCGAAGCAGGGCCAATTAAACCCCAAGATTTTTACCACCGTCAGGAAATGCCTGTCCCTGTGCCTTGGGCCCCATCTGGCACCACTGGCACCCCTGTCCACAGCCAGTCCCAGGTGGGTGTACAGGTGAGGAGCTGCAGCTTTCCTCAAATAGCTGAGAACAGCAGCATTTCCATGGAGAGCCAGATCATTTCCTTCTCATTACTTACCTTGACACAAGAAGGTTATCACAGCTCCCCAATCTGTCACTGGTCTGAGGGAACAGGAATGTGTAAAGCCAGATAGGAGTTTTAAATTATGGCGACAGAAAATCGTTGTTTTTTATGGAAAGGGAGAGCGAACGCCCAAAGCTGGATTTCCTCAGGGAAAGCAGAGCAATTATTTTGTTGCTACCAAGGCGATACCAGGGTGTTTTCTTCCTATTTCTAGACCCCCAATATAATGAAAGGAGCTAATAGCAGTGAGATGTAGGAGACACCCACTGGTGAACGCTCTAATGCACCGAGCTAAGTCGGGTCCTGTGCGAGAGAGGCCACGCAGGGTCTCTCAGCAGGGCAGAGCAGAGGCCTGGGGTGCCACAGCACAGTGGCATTTCATGGCATCACTCCACGTGTGGTACCAACACAGGTTACACGGGACAGCATGTGCCACTCTGCACCACCCCCGGCCCTGCCCGGGGGTCCCCAGCCCCACTGCCAGCCCTGCACTTGATGCCTTAGGTTTTAATTTCTATATTTTTCAAATCCTGTACTGCCTAGTGTGTAACTCTAACTTTCTTGTAGCTTGTTAGCTGCTCTCTTAGGCCAGATAGACACAACAAAGCCTCTCTAAGCTTGCTGTTCAAGGACACTTGGGCTGTCCTAGGCCCAAAAGGTGTAAACTAGGAGCATGAAAGAGGTGGAGAAATTCAAGAGAGCTAAAGTTTAAATTGGTGAATTTATGCTAATATGCAAATGGACCAAACCTATATCAGTGTCAAGAACTCGTGACTTGTCATCCATCTTGGGGTCCATTTTATGGAAGCAGCCTCTGGCTCCCCAGGGTGTGCCTTGAAGGCCCTTCAAATAAACACCTCCCTTTATTCCCTTACTCCTGTCTAGTCTCTGTTTCTAGGTGGCTGGGAGAAGGCATCACACTCCCGCAGGTGCAGGAAAACCCCTCCTGGGGAGCAGGAAAGGACTTCTCTCCCTCCCCTCCTCTCCGGCCGGGCCTGGCAGCTGCCTGCAGGTTTCTGAGCACGGCGTGGAAGGCAGCAGTGGCATGGAGGGGCTCTGTGGTCTCTTGCAGCCCATAAATCAGGGCAGCAAACAGCCCTGCTGACGGCCGGGCTGCGGTCTCGGGCTTAGCGATCAGAGGGAGCACTCTGCAGCAGCAAAGAGAAAGCAGAGTGTAATATTTATTTACCGAAAGGAATACAGGCTGTTTCCTACTTCTACAAGGCCCATTCTCATCAGGAGAGGCTTTTCACCTAGCTCGAGGAACTGAGCTCTCTGCTGGGATCATTGCACTCTTGGATGGAAACCGTGGCACACCACAGCCACTGCCTGCTCCTGGCTGGAGCTCTGTCTCCAGCTGTTTCCCCGAGGCTGACAGGCTGCACTCCAGGAGTCTGAGATGCATCTTACCACAGGCTTTACAGCTTGGGTTTGCTTCCAGCCAGGCAGTTCATCTGCTCCACTCAGCTGGTGGCGAGCTGCAAGAGCACTTGGGTTGAGTTTATTTATTGCTGCGGGCTCCTCGGGTGCCACAATTTTACTGATTTACACCCTTGGAGAGAGGTGACTCGTTTTCTTGGAGACATCCCACATGGCTGAATCACCATGCTCAGGGTTACTTAACTGACCCTGGCAATTAAGAGGACATTAGAAAGCCTTTCCAAAGGGAATCACAGCCTTGGGTGATCACATGGGAAAGTGCCCTCCTGGGGGGAAAAAACCCTTGACGAAAAGAACATTATACTAAGAGCAACAGATCTTAAGGCCAGGAGGGGCTGTGAGATCATCTGGTCTGGCCTGTCCATCGTGGTGCCCTCTGCTGCATCCACACCGACCACTGGGTGCAAGTACCTGGTGTGGCACCATCCCATGCCGTGCAGCATCCCCTCTTCCTGTCAGTGCTCACAGTCCATCATCTCTGCTGTGCGTATGCAGAAAGGAAGAAAATAAAGAAGATTTTGGTGTGTCTCTAACTCTCTTGCCTCCAGTGTCCATCTGGCAGCTGGTGTTATGCCTTTCCACCAGCCTCTGGTGGTTTTCCTGGGAAGCCCAGCTTTCAGCTATTGCTCTGTAGCCCAGGGACTGTACAGGGCCAGTTTTTCTCTGCATTTTCCTGAAAATGTGGTACAAAACCTGGACAGGGTGTGTCCCAGCTGAAGGCGACTCACCTGCCCTGCTCACAGCCTCTGCCATCTGTGGGTCAGACCAATGCAAGCTAAATTTCGTCTTTCCCAGGAGCAAAGTTTGATTCACACCTCTCCCCTCCCCACTTTTTTTTTCGTTTTAAACTATTTGATCCCCCTTACCCAGCCTGTAATCACTTACTTGAACAGCCAATTATCCCACAGCAGCTCATGATACTAATTACATTACAGTTCTCAGCACTGGAAGTTGCCAAGCTCTCCTGCTCCTTAGCCAGGCTTCCTCCATTGACACAGCAGCAAGCTTTACATTTCTTCTCTTCACATTCTTCTGGTTGGCTTCAATTTGTTCTGAATTAGAGCTTGGCTTCCCCAGTGCTACCTAAAGCCCCTCTACCTGGAGGGGAATCCAGCCGTAAGGATTAGCACCTCTTACCACAGCCTCCTCACCATGTTTTGCAGCCCACCATTCCAAAAACCCCAGCCCTTTAAAATCATATCAATTATACAGGGGTTAATAGATTACCTCCAATATTTTCTTCCTTACTATCTGCAGGCTGAACACTTGGATCTTTCATTTCTTCAGTGTTTTTTCCCTCAGGTCCTCCTTTTGATCATGCTACTCCCATGATACTGATCCTGAGGAACCTCTAAACTGAGCCTCTAAACCCACTGAGAAAAGGTAAAAAGGAGCTACACTTGGGAAAGCAGCACAAGCCCAATCCTTCCCAGCTGTCTGGCAATACCTTCTCTCTAGAGGACCCTTTAAAAGCCCAGAATGCCTTATTGCAGGTGGCTTCCTTAACTTCACTTGTGACCATCACCTGCCACTTTTTGACTTCCTGCATTGGCCCTTTTGCTAAGCAGTTCTTGAAAAAAGAGCCCTTGAACAGGCAACAACAACACGGGCAGGGCCAGCACTCTGAGGAGGGACCAGGTCTGGTGATGGCCAGGAGAATCCTGCTCTGTGTGGGTTTAGGCTGGCAGATTTGACGTGCAGCTCCCGCACACAGAGCTCTCCCAAAATCCAAGGGTATGATGTAGTCCTTGGGGGTTTAAACCCCCACTCATATCTTTCAAAGGCACAGCTGCTTACCTCAAAATTACTTCCTTGGGTTCAAGTGCACACCCAGGTTTTGGGGGGCCTTGTTGTCCAGCCCTTCAGCCTGCTCACCCACTCCAAACTTTCTGCCCCCCTCAGCAATGTTTCCCAGTGCTCATCCCAACATCTCAGGTGGATCTGGCACCCTCTAGCCCTGTCCTGGAAGCTGCCCCACGGTGAAGGAAACAGTGTTAGCTCAGGAAGCTGAGGATGAGTTACTCCTGGCAGAGCCTGGCGCTGGCACTAGTTCTCAAAGCACACAGTCTTGAGGGCAAAGTGAAGTCTTCAGTCACCTTCCCCAGCTGGCAGCAGCAGACTTCTGCTGCTGTGCTGGGACTGGTTTTCTTCTGGCCATCACCAGGAGCATTTGCAGAACCCACCTGAAGCTCAGCAGCCCACTGGGCTTCTCAAAGCGGCTCAGGTCCCACTGCCTGGCCTCTGCAAGACCAACCTCCCTCTGCTTGGCCCCAAACAGCATTTCCACACATCCCAACCTGTTCCTGTCTCCCCCCAGCAGCCGAGTCAGTCTCCTGTGGCCCAAGTACAAGCACCAAGGTCGCCTGCTCAGCCGGGTGTGAGAATCCTGCCTCGCCGAGCCCTGCAGGAGCCAAGGGCTGTTTCCCAATCCTTCCCGTGGCCTCCTGGCTTTTCCCTCTGCGTTCACCATCACCATCTCTGCCTTTTCCCCGAGTTTCTTGGAGCCACACTGCCCTCCTGCCCTGTAGTTCCATCTGCCTTCCCTCACCTGTGTCATTACATGGTGGGACTGGCTACCAGGGCCTCCACAAACCCCACTCTCGATTTCACACCCCACTGCTCCTCTTTGGGGAAGGAATCATCCTTTTTTAAATTTTTTTTTTATTCACCTCCACTTCCCCATTTCCATCCCAGTCTTATTCCTGTCTGTCAAATTCACGGCTCTGCTTTCAGCTCTGTTCCTCCCTTCTTTGCCTGCCCTAATCCCATGCCGTGTCCACCCCATATGTCAGACCCGCTTCCCTCCTAGTGAGTGATTTGACTCCAGCTGCCTCGGAGATTATTTATTTTAACAGGTATATCCCTCAGTACACTGGATTAATATACCTGCTTATCTCTTCTCCCAGAGATAATTTTGTACATTGTAAATTAAATAGGGGAAGGGAAGTCAAAAGCCAAAGGAATAGGTTTATTTTTCAACGCTCTCAGTGGAAGGCCCTGTGAAGGTACATTTCACAGCACATATATAATTGAATAGATGAAGAGTGGAACAGCTGGGGCAGTGGAACAGAAGCGAAGGTGCTGTAATTTGTCGAGGCAGTTTATTGGTATGGCTGGAAATCACGTCCCGGCTCTTCTGCAAAAGCCTTCCTGTAAACCAACACATTTTCTTAGCAGTTCATTGGCTCCTGCACACTGCTTTTTCTTTCCCATTGTTTCAGAGTGCCAGCAAATTCCCATTGTGCTGGGAGGGGCAGGGACTGGAAGCACAGGCATGTGCAATTTCTTGTTCTTGGTGTGAACACAAAAGCCTGCAGGGAAATTTCCCTGCCTTCTCCTGGCACTGCCCCTCCCGTCAGTGAAGGGGTCAGGGTAAGGTCTCCCGAGTCAACTGCGGCTCCCGAGTCAATGAACAGAGAAAACTGGTCTTGTGTTAAGAAATTTTTATTTGTCCTTTGGATCTGTAATGTAAGCACATAAAATTACAAGTGGAAGAAACATCATGCCACAAAATTGCATAGAATTTTTACAAAAATGTGAATTATGCCTCTGAAACAATCATAGATTGAGGAACCGAAAAAATATGTACATGTTAACTGGAATATTTCATCCTACTCTGAAAGCAAATCATCAAGGACTAATCAATCACAGACACTATTAATACAATGTACAAGAGCAACACTGATTTCAAAGAAAGGCAAGCAATGATGTCCCTTTAGTTATCTGTCAGTGAATGTTTAGCTAATACATGAGCATTAATTAACATAATTATGAACATGTTAAATCTAAAATGTCTGGCCTTCATTAGAATTTTTAAAATTCTGTTTATACTGCCAAAACCAAGCTATTTTCAGTAGTGTAAAGATATCTGAAGTGCACGACCTAGTTTAATATAGACAGCTCTATTCTATACAGCAGAAAGTCCACGATACAGCATTTCCACACATTCAACACGGAACAAGGCAAATACATAAAAGGCACAAGACTTGCACATCATAAAGACCCTTTTTTCATTATCTTACTCTAGTTCAAGTAATATCAATATTAAATGAAATCGGTTTCACTGAAATAGTTTGAACAATGCAAGATGTACAGGATTACACACTACCTTACACCTGCAGAAAGTGGCACTGTACAGATATAAAAAAATGTGAGTACAGGAAATGGTCAAATACAAACGTACTGTAAAATGACTACAGCTGATAGTATATTTAACCCAACCAGTATATTTATTTCTTATTAAATATAAATAAAAGGTTAATTGGTATTTATTTGCCCGAGTTTCTCTGAAGACTGTGGCGAAGTCCTGGCTCCCCTGAAGTCCACGGGAAGGTCGCACTGAGATTCAGAGGAGCCAGGATTTTACCAAAAAGCCTGCACTGTACAACGGTTTCTATAATGCAATAGTTTCAGTTTTAGTATGAACACTGCTATCAGTTTATTCTCGTAATAATTTAGACAATACGTCATTTTAACTTTATAAAATGCAGCATTAAATCTCGACTCTACATTTTCAATGAGTGATTAAGATTGATTTCAAAGTGCAAAACTAGGATTAGCAGAGGAGTCACCTTTCCTAGCGTTAAGATGAAAGTCAGATTTTTGAATTTCATGTGCACTGATTTCATCATCATAAACCAGAACAGTTTAATTCAAAATATGATCTCCAAACAATGTGCAATTTTTCTTTCTTTCTGCTCTAAGTTTAAAAAGGAAACATCAAAATACTGTTTGTTTTCCAAGATTCGAACTTATATATATACACACCACTATTTAACTGAAAACTTAAGCTTGACTTGTATTTTATTGCTTAAATTTAAATAAAATAAGTTACTTTTAGTACTAAAATCCTGAGGGAATGGAAGTAAGGTAACTTAAACTGTTACGATGTGTTAAAATGCCTCCCTATTAATGGATTGCTTTCTCTGATTGCTGTTTAATCCCAAGTAAGGCCCCGTTCTTGCAATCGTGAATGTGAATGTTACTCCCAGCTCAGCTCCTGAGCCCAGTGGTGCAGGAAAACACAACTTTGTGGGATCAAGTGTCTCTGGGGCTTCTGAGCTGGTTTCTCCTTTGCCCTAAGGCACCTCCACCAACGGCCGAGGGGAGCATCGTGCACTGGCCCAGGTATGAATCCGAATCTGTCTGAGATGTTTCATAATTCCTGTTTCAGTTAGGATGGGAATATGGAGAACAGCATTTCTTTACCTTTTCAAATATCCTGACTTTCACAATGTCTCTCTGTCGCCTGATAGAAATTTCTCAGAATGTGCTGTTACTTCTCTCATGCATATCATACAGTACTCTAACTTTGATTGTTCTTATTTTAACAAGTCAGTTAAACAGATTAATATACATTTTTAAATAACAGTGGTCAGGTTTTTATACTTTGCTTTTAAATTTTAGACCTTAGTAAAACTGAACCTCAGTCTTAAAAATAATGGAAGATTCTGTTAGATTTCAAATACTGTAGTCCTAAACATTTTATAATCCTATCAAATTCAGTAAGCTTAAAATATGATACTTAAAATCAATACTTTCGAGTCTGCAAAATAGATATCAAATTTATATTCTAAAACTACTTTGATTTACAACACTAACACCACAAAAAGAATTCTATGATTCCATGATTATTCTATAGCAGTATAACCCAGATGTTAGCTCTCGGAAAGATTCTCTCTACTCACGGATCCCTGAAACATTTCATTTGGCCAAGAGACCACATCAACTTCAAATAGAAACATGCTGTGTGTGTATATAGACAGATGTGTGTGCACATATAGCTATATATATATATACAAACATATATGCACTCACACGGTGTAACAAACACAGACATACACAGACACCGACAATCTCCACGCGGATTCTTCGCTCCCTTTTCCTCTCGTCCCCACAGTTCCACGAATTTTCAGCAGCAAATATATGTCTCTCCATGTGATAAACATAATTTCAAGACAGCAAGCCACCAGTGCTTGCGGAGCTAAAAAGGATCCAATGTTTCAGTGCAAATGTAAAAGGATGGTACAGCTGTCAAGGTGCAGTTATAAAGAAGGAAACAAATATGATTAAGTACTGTGGTAATATTTGCCAGGATCTCTATTAGTTTGGAGCACTCTGCACTGGCACTCCAAAAGGAAATCTGCACACATTTGTCTCTGTACAATACACTGGTCTTCATTAAACATTCTTAACAGTGAACATGGCCAGAAAAATACCCATTGTAAATTGGCCAGAAAAAAAAAAAGAGAAAAATAAAGAGAAGAGGGAGGTTAACATATTAATTTTCCCATTACAACTGCACTAAGCTTTAGAATAATAATCAGATGAAGAATGAGAATGAAGACCTTCGCAGAATACTTTTTATAAAATGTTCCTTTGGGGAAATGTGCACTTGAATGCAGATTCCTCCTGCCTCCCGAAGCGTTCCGGCGGCAGCTCACCCCGGGGGAGCGGAGATGGGCAGTTGGGAATGGTGCGCCCTGGCACACCGATTGTTTCTTGGGCAGTTAAAAAGTAGTATCAAACACTTTTTCTTGATTATCTTCTTCCAATTCCTCTTCACTTTGTGGAGGTTTATGATTTGATTTTCCACTGTCAGATGCCAGGGAAGAGGGGGCAGAACTGTGGTCTCCATCTTCACTGATTTTCCCTTTCATGGCTTCCTGTACGAACTCCAGAATTTCCAAAGGCAGTCTTTTGAATTTGTCTTGATATTCCTGATCAAGTTCCACCTGCAACTACAACAAAAGAGACAAGCTGTCTTCAGGTGTATCTAATGAGACCAGTGCTACAGGATGGGGAAGGTACCACACCAGGCAGGAGGGGAATCACAAGGCATTTCTGCACAATTCAAGAATGTATTCCCTTCTTTCCCGTATTAGCACCACGCATCCAAAGTGCCTATTAATTTCCATGCAGTCATTGCAAAGCTGGAGGAACGTGCAGTCATAAGGCTGGTTTTAGGTACCATCCTTGGGTACCCAAATCCTTCAAATACACGTGGATTTAACTCTACTGGTGTCCATACTCCCACTGGCTTTGACAAGACCCCATTCAAGTGTAGTATGGATCACGGATAAGCCTTTGAAAGAGCAAGGCCTTCACTGAGCTTCAGGTAGTTAATCACACATCAAACACACCACAAACATTGCTCTGAGAACAATAAAACAACTTTTGCCAGATTTCTTGGGTTGGAGAAACCATTAGGAAAAGTCAGTTGTCAAAGGGAGTCAGAGAGGGAGGGAAAACAAGTTAAGTTACATTTCTTAGGGCTAGATCATGGAAAGTTACATTATCGGATTAATGCAGAATGTGTCTTGGACATTACTGGGGAAAAAGTGTCATATCATCAACAGGATGCAAAAGGCATGCAGAAAGAAATCTGGCTATCAGTCTTCAGGAAGCAGTGGGTCCTTTCCCAGTATTTATTTGTACAGCCTTTGTTTTTAGTGCCCATATTAGGATCTGCACGATCCATTATTTAAAAAACATTAAAGTGTATGAAAGTTTCAACTGAAGACAAAGCCAATTTTTTCATCATGACCAGTATGAGCACAGCAGGAAGCAAAAGGGGTGAGTTCCAAAGCCAGACCCGCTCCATCTGTCCGTCCATCCATCCCTCCATCCATCTACCCACCTTCTTAAAAAGAGGGAGTCGGGTTCTGCTAACTGTAGCTGCAGCAGTTTTGCAATAGTTTCTTAGGCAATTGTGTTCTCGGCTATTTTTCTGTGTTTCTCAGCTATTTTTGTGTTCTCATGTATTTTTCCAGGATTTCCAGAATAAAGGTGCTAGGAATTCTGATCCTTCAGCTCTAGGCCTAAGTCTATCCTGTGCCATTTCAGGTCTCCTTCACCCCACTGCAACAGCTCTCAACAAGCAATACAAATTTTCACTTGAACATTAGGTCCTATCCTAGTCTTACCATCCTTGACCTGTCCACACACACCACGCGACTTTAGCAGTACCCCTCCCTCTGAGCCCTTCCAATCCCATTCCCCATGCTTCTGTCCTGGTTTTCATCCTGCATCTCTGACTTTATTTTTGTGAGGCCTCTTCTCCTTTCTCCTGATGTGCAAATCAATGTCCTTAGCTCACCCGGTCTAGTTCTACATTCCTTAATTAGACAAATTCTGCAGCTTTTCTTCCTCAAGATCTAAGATCTGTCTTTTTCCTTTTGGCTTCCCTGCTAAAGCTCTTTTCCTGCCTTCTTTCTGGCAATTTTCCCAATGTCCTGGCCTTGGTCTTCCACCTCGGATAAAAACCAGGTCTGAGGCACAAACGATTCCATTAAAACACACCCTGCCTCTAAAATATATATTTCTATCCACTGGAAATACATAGTTGTCACTGTGGTAGTTAATCATTATCATAACACCCTTCTTCTTTTCCTGAACCCCTTTTTTTTCTGGCTCTATGTCTGGGTACAAATTTCTGAAGGGATCCTCCTTTTGTCTCCATTTTGCAAACACTTGCACAAGTACAGGCATCGTCAGAGGAACAGTGCCATAGGGTGGCTGGTGGAGAAAACTGACAAACAGTGCTGATCATCCCTCTCTGCCCTGCTCAGCACAGCCCCAGGACTTCCCTCCTGCTGCCCAGGGAGCTCCTCACTCCCGACAGATCACATCCACACGGGCAGCACAGCACTCCCGTAGGTCATACTGCAAACCCAAAGATTAAATTCTAGACAAAAGGTCTGCCTCCATGGTGCAGTTGTGCTTGGGGTTACAGTTCCTGGCTAAATACCTGCACTGCTTAAAAAACAGCAGTGTCCAAGCCAGAGATGAGCTGCTGCATTTCCCCCACCTTGTTGCCGTACATGGCCTTACTGAATTTGTGAAATTTAGGCACCTCAGGTGTGTAATATCGTAAGTCAGGGAAAAGTCTCCTGGCTCTCAACTGCCTTCAGAACCTCGATTTGCTTAATTAGGTTTAAGAGCAAAAGAAATATTTGAAATCCCTCAGAAACTGAACGTTATCTGAACCCAGTGCAACCATAAGCATGTTGTTAGATAACAATTGTGTCTAATATTCTCCTCCTAAAGCGCCTCCAGTGGCTAATCCCCCCTAAGTCGAGCGTTTAATAGAAATGACTTGAATCTGGAGCTACCTTTCTGTCTCCAGAGACAGTCTATATAGATATCTAATCATGAGAAGGTTGAAGTTAGTTGAGAAGGAGCCGATAGCAGACAAGGAGGGTTGATTAAAACTGCATCAGTGTGTAAGAATTAGTTTTCTTTTCCATTCCAAAGGCACTGTCAGTTCTTCCCCTTGCTCAGCGTCCGACAAGCCCCTCAGATCCCATCCATTCCATGACCCCCGAGCTACCACACAAGGTTAAAGAAGCAAGTTGCCTGCTTAAAACCAGCTGGGCTAAAAACCCAGCTGTTTTTCTTTTAAAAGCCTCAGTGTCCCTCTATTTATTTACAGGGACATTACAGTTCACGGCAGTGAACAGAAAGCTGCCCTCCCAGCAGCAGCAGTAGCCACACGCATCTCTCCTTTGGCTTGCTGATGGCAAGACAAGGTAACACGTTAGTGTGAAAGTAAAAACCTCTCTGCCCAACCAGCACCTCACCAGGCTCAACCCCAGGGTGGCCTTCCCGCTCAGTTTGCTGTCCCCTTAGGTTGCTCCCCAGCACAAGTCCACCTACCCCAATTTCTCTGCTCTCTAGCTACTAAACAAGGTGACCTACACTTGCTGTTAGGATTTTGGAGTCACACAAGGGGGGGAAATGAGACTGGAGATTAGACGGGCAGATCGTTATCTGGACCACTGTCCTCATTACCATGTAACAACCTTCTTCCTTCTGTTATCTCACTACCTGCCCTCTTATAGAGCCTCTGTCCTCTCTTCAATCCACAACAAAAACAACATGAATGTCCCCTCCGTGTAGCTTTAGTGTCCCACAGCTGGACACTATTGCTCTGGTAGATCTCACCCCCATGTGCTTTACTGACAGGCAGTGAGTTAATACTTTAAAATTCGGAGCCATCATTAGGTGTTTGCAGTGGGGTCCTTGGGGACAGAGGATGAATGTGTCAGTCACTCCTGATGGCTGTGGCCAGAAGCTCTTGAACGTGTGCTTCCACCTACCTGCCCTGTATTTTTTCACCTGACAGTGCAAGTTAAAAAATGCCAGCTGATGCTCGCATCAGCTTTGCACAAAAACTGCCCTGGACAAACACCACCATCTGCACCTCGGGTACAGCCAGCACAGCCCTGAGCTGAGGGACAGCCCACGAGCAGGGCTCTCCAAGTGAGCAGAGCTCCTGGTGGCCAGCCAGCTGCCCAGCTCATGGGCTCACGTTCCCTCCCAATTCAAAGGGCCCTTTGGCATCCTCGGCTACAGCCGCTTTCCAAAAAGGGTCATCAGTCAGGGAAAGGCCTTGCAGCCCTTCCTTGGAATGTGGGAGGGGAAAATGATGATGGTTGTTCAGCTTAAAGCAAGGAAAACGCACTCAGAAAAGGGAACAGATGGTGTTATTAAAACTATTTACATTTATATTTATACCTAGCCGTTATTATTAGAACTACCACAAGAACAGCATGAGTAGCACTAAAAGCACTGACTGTGATCAATAAAGGATTTCAGCAGCAGAGGCTGTGGGTTTAGATGCTCCTGACCAATCCCCTGTAAACTCCTGCATGCTTGCAATGTGATCTAATGAACTTCTGCTTCTACCAAGAACCAAAATAAAGCAGTCACATGGGAAACGCGCTGTGCTGCCAGCACAAGCGACCAGGAGGGCTTCAAGACAAGAGGTGAACACCCCACTGGCCCACACAGCCCCGCTTCCACCTCACCTCCTCCCCGCACTCCAGCAGCCCACGGGAAAGGGAAACCGGGGGGAAACACGTCCAGCCTGTCTCCCTTCCTGCAACACCTTTGAAGTCCTTACTGTGAACACTGCTGTTCCTTCCCGTTGTACCCTGAGAGTGGCCTTTTGGAAGTCACCAATGCGAGGCCTTTCCAAACAGTTTTCCCCTCTCTTCCGTCCCCACACAGCTCGGGACACCGCATGCTTGGCCTGTGACCTCGCAGCATCCTTCTCCTGCTGTAACATCTTATCTGATGCAAAACCAACCCACTTCCACCGCACTGGGATTCATTCCAGCTCACATGGGTGTCTAAAAATATGTTTGCGACTCCAAAATAACATAAGGGTCACTACTTAAAAAGCATCTCGAGAATTAATCTTCGGCCAAAAATGTTTTGAGAAAGTTACGTATGAAATACAACTGGTTACAGATTTTGGTGAAAAACCCCCACCAAAACGGAATTTTGTTGAATCAAAAACAATAGTTATGGCCATATTTGTTTTGATTAAGTTCTTCCACTGCAAAAATTTGAAATTACTCCAAATAAGTCACTTTTTAAAGTCTCATATTTCTCCATTCTGCTGGGAATTTTTCCCTAAGGGCAGCTTTTTGAGTTTTCTGTTTCTGTTATATCTCCTTTTAAATTTATCTTATTTTGTTTTCCTGATCACTTTCTTTCCCTGAATGATGCAGTGGATTATGAATGGAAAATTATTCAAGTATCCTGGCTCAACAATTTAGGTAAAAAATAGACTCTGAGGACCAAATAGTTCAGTATCTCCAACAATCTCTGACATTTCCAACAGCAAACTCTTTATTCTCAAGCTTTTTTTCACTATTTTTGAGTTAAAATTTCAAATGTGAGACATTTTAAAGTTCTGTTATTTCCCCTTGAGGCAGAGCACAGCAAAATAGATAAAAAATTACTCTTTTTGGTATTTAATTGTTGCATTTATTCACCAGTTGAAATGTGATACTCGCTTGTATCCATAATTGCTGTGGCACTTCCCACATGCAGGATATTTTTTAATTCCACATAGACAGTGCCTGCTCTTTTTGTTTTCCTGAGGAGAAACTCAACTGCATTCATTTCCTCTGTGCGATTTCAGCAGAACGTATTTTGCCAAGAGGCAGTAACTGGTCACTACACCATTTGTAACGAAAGGGGGGCTGCAACATCTCCGGGGAATTTCTGTTTAGCAAAGCTCCCGTTTTCCTTACCACGTGCCATTGGAAATGTTTATTTTGTTAACACCAGCAACAAATGATATTTTCAGTGGGCAGTGGATCCACAGTGCAACAGCAACACTGGCCTGGGATTGGGGCCCCTTTCTCACTCCTCCCCTCCTTCTCTAAATCTGCTACAGCTACAAATACTTATTTTTCTTCCTGCAAATATTTGACCCATGTGCCTAAAGATAATTTTAAATAGAGGATTTGGGGCTTTTAAGCCTGCATCAGACAACAACTATGCATAATGTCAGCGACCTCAATTTAGCTTCCAAAATAGCACATAGAGGACTCCCAGATTAAGGGTACAGAGAGCAAAAAGGCTGCTGTTCCTCTGCTTTTCATTTTCAGAGCTTACTTAATTAGAAAGCCATTCTGGAGGGATACAGCACTAAAAGACACATGAGTAGCAAGAACTGTTAAAAGCAGATGGAGGCTCAGTAACAGGGAGAATGAAATTGAGGAACAGAGCTCAGGGATCAAGTGATTTATTGGCAGCAATTTTTGTTTAATTGGAAACAGTAGGAGTTCCTTATTAAGGACCATGTTATTCCCTCCACTAAGCAGATTTCTGCTGGGAAGGCAAAGGAGTAACCACTGCTCAGATGTCCTCATGCCTCAAGGCCACAGTTCTGCTGCAGCACTCGGCTGGAGACGGGGACTTGAGGTGAGAATGTGGAGTTTGAGGGGAGCCGGGACTCCCCTGCAGGACCCTGCTGTGACTGGCACGCCCATCTCTGTCAGAATGGCCCTAAGGCAGCAGCTGGGAACAGCAGGCTCTCGGGAAGCCCTTTGCCCAGGCCTGGGAAAGGAGCTACCTCTGCACTTGCAGAGGGCACCTAAATGCTCTTTTTTCTCCCAGTGACATCAAGCAAGTGCATGAAGGGACCTGCCACCATGTTAATATTTGGGCTTAACACAGCTTAAGGACCACCCTGCTAACCCTGGGATGAAACTATTCAGGTAGACAAGGTTTTATCTCAGGAGATGTGGGAGTGTGGAATCATTAAGGTGAGCCTAAGGGCACTTGGTACCTGAGGTGGCAGGAGGAACAGCACGGCACCAGGTAAACAACAGCAGGAAATGTCTTCGTGCTGACTGGAAAGCTCCTGTTAATGAGTCGTGTCCTCAGACAAGGACATCTCTGCATTTGCAAACAATGGTTACTTTCCAGACCATGAGAGACACCAGGCACACCAATTCCCGGACTCCTTCTCTCCCCACCTGAAGGTGATGCTCCCCTCGCCCTTCCCACAAGGTTGAATCCACCAGGCTGATCTCCCCACCCCACAAAGTCTCTGTGCTGTTTCCCTGAGACCGGGGGCTCAGCCATACTTTTGCCTGATCCCCTATTGCCCCTGTGCCTTCCCATGCCAACAGGCTGCACAGTCCAGAGACTCTCCTTGAAAAAATCACCAGCAATCACCTGAAGCACGTCACAAGCCATGGAGTGGATAACACATCCCATGTTATCTCCCCTTGTGCAGACACTCCCCCTCCCACTGCCTCCCTTATCTGCCATGTTTCAGCTCTGTGTCTCTTCCTATTACAGCGAAGGTGATTTGCTCTGCCTCCCCGAGGGTACAACAAGTCCCCACATAAATGAGTCCCTTTAATATCTGCTGTCTCAAGGCACTAGACTGTAACCTTGGGGCCTCCATCAATCTGTGTCTCCGCCTTTATTAACTGCAACCTCAATTAAACCAATGGGACCGCGAGGAAACCTGGGACCCGGGCTCCTGGATTCTAACACTCTCATAAGGAAACTCAAATCCACCTTCTCTATAGTAAAGCAGCATTTGCTCCAATAATTGCTAAAAATAAATGTTTGGGTGGTGAGATGCCCATCAGTGCTGCACAGGTTATACACATATTAAACACACATACACCCGTACAGTATCTCTGCTGAGACCTTCTGGGTTAGAGAAGGTCCTTACAAAAAAACCCTAAACTGGTGATCTTTTCCTACTGGCAATTGTATTATTAGCAGCATTTTCAGATCTCTCGCATTATCTTTAAAGAAGTTATTTAAAGAAATAGCTTGTACTGAATTCTGTGGGAGGATTTTCTTCACAGTAACTCGTTTCCCATTTATTCAAAAGTACGGCAGTTTATTTTCATGCAAAGTCCTGCTCTGTGCCTTGTAAGCTGCATACTTGGAATTACTCCTTGTTCTGATGATTATTTCATGGAGCAGTTTGCTTTTGTGGCTAAAATGCTTTCTTAAGCTGTCAAGTGGCTCTTAGGTGACTCCATAAATGCGTGACCTCTGCACCTCATCATGCATATGAATAAAAATAATTTGAGCTAGAATGAACAGGAAAAAAATCCCCTTTCTATGGGCATTTTAAGGCTAGATTCTGAGATTCTGTTCTTTTTCATCATCACTAGAGTAAGTTATCTTCACTGTAACCAAAGGAGAATCTGCTCAGTTTCAACGCAATAAATCCAGAGAAATTCCCCTGAAGTCTCATCTATCAGCAGATACTGCCCTTAGTTTATTGGGGTGGATCCAGGGTAAATAACTCGAGTGACAGAGCTCAAAGAGAGCTTCTTAGCTGCTCCTTTTTTAAAGTGCTGTCCATATTTTGGATACTGCAAAACAAACAAACAACAAAAAAAAAATCAGTGCAGCCATCACCTTCTAACGAATGATGTTTTTCCACTTCCACAATGCCTCCAAGGCAGCCTGTAAACAGGCAGCTGACTGTCCAACAGCACAGGCCTTCCAAGAGTAGCAGTATTGTAATTCTCATCTCAAGAGGTCATGACAGTCCCTCGGAAACTCATTTTAAATGACATCTTGAGGTTACAACAGCAACAGTATATTCCAGAAATATTTCAAACCCTGGGCGGACCAGAGAATGCGGGACTCGGAGCTGTGCAGCACCACGGCAGCAGAGCAGGATGTCCCCAACAGGCCATGGAACGTATATTGTATTTTGCCTAAAAGTGGTGGTGTCCCTTGAAACGAGAGATTCTGGCAATTTTTGAAAGAGGAGAGACAAGAAAACAAAGTTTCAGGTGCTTAAGGCCTCCTGTGTGAGGGCTCAGGAACTGCTGAAGTACAGACCTGAAAAAGAAGGAGGTGGAACCCACAGCACAGCTTTTGGATCCTCACCTAAACTGAACCCTGGATTCAGTTTAACAAAGCACTTTCCGGTCTCTCATATCCACCTTGCTAATAGGTAATTACAGTGCTGCCTGTGTCTGACTCCTGGCAGGACATCTGTAACAGGCCCCATCAGTGTCCCAGAAAATTCCCTCTGAGCGCAGAGATTTCTCCTCCAATATGACAATGAAAAGGAAATAAATCATCTATTTCTCTGTCTCTCTCCAGGGGCATCACTGTGCTCCTCAAAGGAAAAGGAACAGTTCACCCTGTGATTAAGTCTGGCACCTCCTTTCACTGCCATACCCTGCTCTGCCCTTCCTGCTCGGCCCTGACTCTCGAGCCTGTTTTGAGTAGTAAGAGCTCCAAACACACGCTGAGGACTGTGCATCTTGAGACAGCACCTTTCTTAAGGTACACACTCACTGTAATTTCCATGTCTCTGATAATTGTCAGGGAGCTGCACGGAGGTTCAGAAGCAAGCCATCATTAGCTCAGAAATAATCACACTGATAAAGCCTCTGCTGCACTCTGAAGTTTACCTTGCACTGACTGTAGCTCTCCATGCGAGAGAGCCTCTGCAAGATGGAGCCTCACTGAAAAGTCTGCTTGGAAAATTACTGAGCACTCAGTCCTTCTCCTAATATCCTGTTAAAAATGAATGTTTTTAGACTAGAAAGCAAGCACACTGAATAAAGATCAAAGCCTTAGAAGTTCCTTTGAAAATCTTTTCAAGTAGTTGCAGTTCTGTAATCCCTTGTAACAACGAAGGCTATTCCAAAATATTTCCTAACTCATTAACAACATGAATCTGGCTTCCTCTTTACTATTAGCAGGGACTTTTGCCTTGACTCTCCCCAAATAATGAGCCAACTTAGTGACAGACCCATTATTTTTTAACATACCAGGCTAATGAAAAAAAATCCATTCAGAGCCTGGCAGAAGTTTAACAGCAGAGACAGAGCCGCTATCCCTCATTTTCCATCTTCCAGAGATGATGGCTCAGTATTTTGGCCTTTGTACTTCCACGTGTCAGGGAAGTTTTGAGGCTGAGTTTAACAATGACAAAAAGCTGGGACCTGATTCAAACTTATGTGCTGATGTATATGTTCATTATTATCTAATGACCATCAAAGGGAGATGTATCATTGCTACTGGGGACTCTGAGTCTGGTGAGTTCATGGCTGCTCTCTGTTTATATAGTGGGATTATCTTCCTATCCCTCTACTTCCACCACGAGTTCATCCATATGTCCACACTTCTCATGGTTTCATGCTGTATTTCACAGCACACTTGGTTTTTTTGACTTGAGAAGCAACATTATTGTAGAATTTTAACTGCGACTATTACAAACTTTAGAGCTTAATGTAAGAGTGACTCTGCCCAGAGGTTCAACCTAATTAGAAATAGCCTGAAGGTTTTTACTTCCTGATACTACAATGAGCTTTAAAGGAAAAACCCTCCTCTTGTCCGTACTGCTGTTACTGGATTAAGCAGTACTATGCAATGGGAGGGTAACGGAGCCATCCTCATGATTAAGTTGAAGGGATTAATATTTGAGTTCAGTTGTTTTTCATTTAAACATTTTCTCCAAAGTTCCTATTAACGCTGACTGCTGCAAACTTAGGCAACTCTCTAATTACCCATCAAGTTTAAATGACCCATGCAGAAAACTTTATTTCAGTGATGTTCAACAAGCATCTCACAATGCAAAAATTGACATATAAGGTAATTTCATCAAGCCAGATCAACAGGACAAAGCCCATCCCACTGCTGCCCAGAGCAGTTTGAACTCATGCCTGGTAAAGCACATACCCACAGTTCACTTGAGTCTACAGCACAGAGACTGGCTTTAATGGGTTTGGATCTGCAGTTTGGATCTGCAACCACACAAGTACAGATGCAAACTGACCAGGTCAAGTGAAGGAACTGCAGGCACAAAAGGGCATGAAGTGCTTCCTCCTCACCCAGCAGAGATCTGGGAATAAACTGCTCCAAAGTAAGAGGTGCAAAAGTTGTGTTTCAGTGGCTCAGAGTTTTCACCTGAAAATCACTTTCTTTTTCAATTTAAGCAAACTTCAAGGCATAAAGGAATCTAGGAAAAGGGACCAGGTTGCTGCTTAAAATCCAAGCCTGCTCCAACAGACAAGAGATAACAACTTCCCACAGAGAAGGGCAGATGCCTTTCTCATGTCCAGACCTTGCTGTCTTTGTGTACAACCTGATCTGGGTTTCTGTCCAGCACCTGAGCTCCAGGAGGAAGGGAAACTGCTGAGGCTGTTTTTCCCTCCTAATGCTTATTCTGGGTGAGGAGCTGCCACCCTGCTCATGCTGCAGCCCAAGCAGCCTCACACGCTCCTCTCAGCTGTGGTGGGGTATGCCCAGGGAGCCACGGTGACAGAAAAGGTGTGTCACAGTGCCAGTGTGTGTCTGTCTGTGCCATGGAACACCTCCCACCTTGCCAAGCAGCCGGACAGCTGGAAGCCCTCTTGAACACATCCCTTAAAGACACTGCCATTGAGCTCCGTGGCCAGACCTCGCTGTTGCCAGGAAAAGGGATGCACTAATTCCCTAGAGGCCAGCAGAGACAGAAGGATAAGGGACACCTTAAACTTAAGGGACAACTTAAAACACAAGGGACAACTTAAAGCTCCCTACAGAATCAGTTCCCCTGGTGCCTCCTGCCCCCGCCGAGCTCAGTGGGCACGAGAAGGTCACACCGGGGCTTGCCCCACACCTCAAGCCCACGACAGGAACCATGAGCTTTCCCACTGACATCACTGTGAGCTGGAGCTGGCCCCTGGCTTCTCTCCTCCTGAAGTTAATACAGTTCATCAAAGTTTAGTTCAGCAGAGGGTCAAGCCTGAACTGAGATGAATCTCATGGAACTTCACTAAGCCCTTTGCTTTTTTTTCCACTGAGAGGCATGCCATCAGAAGGCCTAACATGATCCCCCTAGAGCTCCACTTTGTTTTTAATCTGATTTCATTTATGTGTATCACTATTGGTAGCTTCTCTCTTGGAAACGTTTTGCACCATGCAAAACCTTATTTAAGAAAAAAACTCTGGCAGTAGAACAAAACCTCTTTCCATTACAAGAACTTATCTTTTTAATGCTCTATCAGTGGTTTATTGTTATTTCGGTACTTGACATCTTGCAAAAGCATTAAAAAGTTCTTGAGAGGTCTTGCAGCTTTACAGTGTTTTCTCTGATGCCAATTCTGATCACAATCTAATTGAAGATAAGTTTAATGAACACTAGAAAAATAAAGGCCTTTCATAAGTGATCAAGTGATTTGAAGAAGCAAAAGAGTACTTTAAAAACACGCTTTTCTCACTTTAGAGCCCTATTCTAAAAATGTGTAGAGTACACATCTCTGTTGAGGATAACAGAAATTCATCTGGAACTTAGGGAGTATTTATTTCAAATGATGGTAGACAAGTATCAGAAATAAATGAGATTTTTAACTTGCAAAAACAGCTTTTAGAACAACAACTATAAAATGTCATCTTTTCCCCATCTCGTGGAAATCTATTTAGAACTAGAGAAATACAGACAGACATTAGATTTAGCGATGGTGAGTGAATAATAAAGTCATCTGCTACTCTAAATAACAGTAAAAGGCTTATTCTGAGTTAGTTACAGAATTATTCCTAAAAAATTCTTATCGCTTATGTTATTTAAACTTTCTTACATATCAATTAGTTTGAAATAATAAGTCTTTAGGCTATCCATTAATTGCAGCACTGTTGGCACGATCTGTATTTAAAATTATGCAATGAAAATTAAGCTGAAGCACCAAGCTGTCTTGGCTAACAAAAAAGATTTCCTCAGCCCTTCAGATAGAGAAGGAGATAATGGGGGCACTGAATTCACAGGAGAACTCTTTCTCAGTTTACAATTCTCTCCTGTCACACGTTGACACAGGCTGTGGAAGCCACAAGCTTAAAAATCCCTGTGTTTAACTCGCAGTGTTGCATTTCCAGTGCAGCCATTTTCAGATCGATTGGCACGGCTGCTCTCAGGCAAGAGGGAAAGGAGCTCCCGTGATCAATGCAAAGGCAAGGAGCACCACACAGAACCTGGAGGAGAGCTGCTTCAGGAGATTCTGCACGGGGTAATTACAAATGCTACAGATGGGGAATTTAAATAGTTAAGTTACTCCTTCAGAAGCCACGGGGAGGCTGGTTGCAGAGGAATATCTGATCCCTACATCAGGAGAAGACACCAATTTTGACTTCCCCTGCTGTTAGGGCTCGAGGCTCTTCAAGAAGCCTCCAACCCACGCTTTTAAGTCTTCCTGTCTTTGCAGAGCAGATCTAAGGACAACTGAACATCTCTTGTCTGGTCTTATTTTGCCTCACAGATACACTGAAGCTACACTTTGGCGTTTGTCCCGTTTGGGCTGGGTCCTGCTGGCACCTGTCAGAGGCACAGCAGGAACTGCCACGCCTGGCACAGCAGCACTGACCGAGGGAAGGGGGTCACTTCACAAAGTGCAGCCATCCCTTGGTAGGTGGTGTTTTCCCAAATCCTCTGTGCCTGCGGTGCAGATGGGCCAAAGATAACACTCGGTGGCTCAAACAGATCTTGGGAATGGCATCTTCCTGCCACAGAAATGAGAATAAAAGCAGCTGAAATATTCGGATGGAGGGAACCATACCTAGGAGACAGACTTCTTTACATCAGACCAGCCACAGCAGCTCACTCCCTGGCAGCCTCTGCCTGCTCCACCTTCAGTTCCCTGTCTCCTGCATCCTACAGTTAATTGTACTTTTAAATAAGGAAAGGCAGAGCATCCTCCTACTAATATTAATAAGCTATAGGGAGGAAACAAGGGTGAATACTGAGTCAGTCCTCTTGTGACAGGTCTGTGTGCTTGTGGATGCAGACACACACACATAAAAAAGGGAAGATATCTGAAGATTTTAAAGTACATCAATATAATGACTCCACTGACATAAACACAGGTTTTGTGGGGAAAAAATCCTGTTACTGCAATATTCATACAAAAGACGCAGTTTGTTCAGGGAGGACAGGTACCAAGAGAATCTCTGGTGAGATATTTACCAAAGATCTGCATTGCCTTGTGATCTCCAGCACACTGCGGAGAGGGACCTGCTCAGGGTCTCTGGGCAATGACAGAATTGGACATGAAAACACACCGTGGGCACTCTGACAGATGACTGAGTGCTGAAGCTGTACTGACTTGCCCAGAAAACTTTTCAAAAAGGAATTCAGGAGGGCACAGAATATTTCAACTTCTGAGCAGGCAACATCCATATTTACAATATGTTCTCTCTACTGGTGATTGGATGGGAAAACAGACACCTCTTTCCCATAGAGGATGTGGACATGTGAGCAGGCTTATTGCTTTTCCACACTCTATCAATTCCTGCAGTAGCCAGCAGAGAGGATCCTGGCCTATGTAAATCCTCAAACATGGTTTATATCACTGAATTAAATCTGCTTATGAGTTGCAACCATTACGTGGCAGCTGATATTACAAGAAATTAACTCCAGTCTTAAAAAAAAAAATCACTTCAAAAGTAAAAAAGCTAAGTAATAATTTAAAAATTGGAATTCATTTTCAACCAATTAGTATTTTCAAGTGGGAACTGCACCAGTGCCTCTCTGAATACAAATGGGAATGAAGGGTACTCCAGGCCAAGAGGAGGCGTTAACACTGACACGGAGCTGGGGAGAAGTCACTGCAGAATTTATTCCTTCATGGCAGGGAAAGCACGAGCCCCTGCTCAGAATTACAATGATCCCCTGACAGAAAGACTGACAGTGAGTTGTCATTCCCAGGGGCTCCTACAATTTCCATGCCACTTGGTGTTACAGGCTAGTCTCTCCCACCTCCAGCAGCAGCCAGGCCATGTGGTGTAAGGTGGATTACTGAAATAACAGGGAAACATTTAATTGCTGCAAGTCAATCCCATCAGGAATACCGACTTCTGAAACTCGACCTCTGCTCTGAAAACTGAACCTGCAAAATTTTCAGCAGAAATGAGCATTTTGAGAGCAGAAATAATACACTGAGATCTCACCAACCTATACAACACCCTGCAGAATAAACCTGACCCAAACAGGCACTTCTACATCTACTAATAGAAATAATCTCAAGGAGGACCACAGAGGAGTGACTGTAAGCTGTTTTGAGAAATGCTGACCTTCAGTACCAGCTGGCTGTGCAATAATTTGCCCTATAAGCTCCACGCCATATGTTTTATTCAGGCATTAACACCTCCTTTGTGAAAATAAAGCAGTCAGGATGCGAGGCACTGCGGTGCAGTATCACTCCCACAGGCCATGCAGTAGCTGAACCTGGAGGCTGAAGTTGTACTCTGCAGAATTCTGGACGTGTGCAACAGCTACCAAAAGACTTACAAAACTCCAGGTTTAGGAAAAAGGACAGCTTGATCCTAGAAAATACCTGCATCTGGCTGAAGCCTCACTGTAAAACTCTCTCATGCACTTAAGTGTCCATTTGAAACACAGCTTAAAGGATGAGAAAAGTGCAGCAGTAGCTTTTAAATCCTACTTTTTAGGGTTCTTAAGAGCCATCCCTGTCCAGCAAAAACATCCCTGTGCAAAAGCATAGAATGAAACAAAGGCTGCAGGTTCAGACCAGACTTGTAAGTCTACATTCTTTTCTTTCTGTTTCAAAATTGTATCTACTGCTGACAAACAAAACTGTGAACTACATGGGAGTTCTTCCTGTAGCTGTCTAACATTCAGTCACTAGAGGATTCAAACAGCTTCTGAATGAAGCTGTAATTTAGGTAATTTCTCTAAATTTCTGCATAGCTATTATTTTGGCTTAGAAGGATTCTGTGCCTCTCCTACACAGAAATATTCTCCAAGGTGATCACTTTTGTTCAGCCCAAAACCAGTGGTTTACTCCACCAGAGCAGGAGCTGAGATACTCCTTTCTGGCCTGCACAAAAACTGACTCTCCTGCTCTGCCTGCCCTCCCCTACCCCGGTCCCTCAGAGCATCCCAAATGCCTTGTCCTGTGTATGCAGCAGTGAGAGCAGAAAGGGGTGAAAACAAATGTTTCTTCACATCACATCCTTCTCATGTTTGCTTTGGTGTGATGGATTCCTTCACCCATTCTGGAACTCCCTGAGTACTCAGTGCCAATTCATTTTGTTTCCCAGTTTTCATGCACAGGTAGGGTGCACAATTCCACCACGCACAGCCTCTCCTAACAGCACTCCCTTTACACAGTCTAGGAGGCTGAAGTCCCAGGAGGAGGATGAAGCCCAGGACAGAGTAATTCCAGTGGTGTCATAAGTGGTTACTTGCCACCACGGGAGGTTCTTCTCTGGGGTCTGATTTCCTCTTAACTGTGCAGGAGCAGTTGGATTTGCCAAGGTTCCCAGCATCCTCCTAAGATATCCTAACTTGACCCAGGCAGCTGATATGAGGTTGGCCTCATATTATTTAAAATGTGATGTATGAGAAGAACAGAGTTAAAACAAGTTCTTCTGTTTTTTCAAATGTTCAGTGAGCTGTTTCAAGGCAGCTCATCTCTATTCCCATCCTCCTGCTCTTCAGGAAAGGAAGACAGCACATCCCTCAGGAGCAGAAATCAATATTCTCCTGTCACTTAAACACAAACAACAAAGAAATCCCAGTCCCCTGGTGTGCAATTGCCAGTTTAATCTTGCCATCTTCAGTAAGTCACTCCTTTGAATATTGTGGAGGTGCCAACATATTCATTTTGGGCTCTGCTTTCTTTTGTCACAGCCACTGTGCTCAGGAAACACACTTTTAGTTCCCTTGCCTGTGCCCAAGAGGAAAACATCACTCATGAAATCAAGGCCCCACCTCAGAGTTTTAATCTCTAATCCTGCCACAATAAGAGAACTAAACAATATTTGCAATTGTTCTATTTTTAACAAGCATTTGGAAAAATGTTCTCTTATTTTGCAACAGCAAAAACCTTTAAATAAACTGTAGGCAGGTAATAATGTGAATCGATACACGAGGAATATGTTGGGGTCTGTGTGAGCAGAGGCAGGTGATTCATGGTCAAAAACCCCTGACAAACCAAGTTATAGTCACTTCATAAATCAAACTTTGCCTTTCTGCAAAGCATAGAAGTCCATCTGTATCGTGCAAGGCACAGATCAAACACCCAGAGTTGGTTCCTTCTTCCTTGCCAGTGCATGTCCATGGAAAGGGACACAGTAAGTATTTACAAAACCAACCAACCACCCCAGACAGGCTAAGAGAGCAAATACAGCCCTCACTGAGAACCATGGCAGTTCTCTCCCCAAACAAACAAAGTATATCAAAGCAATCCAGAAGAAAGCAGTAAAGGTGAAATAGTAAATAAAAATACAAAGCAAGCAGAATTCCCCGATTTAGTGACAAAGGTGTGTGGGTTATTGCTACCCCCTTGACAGTGGAAGCCCGAGGCCTTCTGGCATGGCTGTGTTGGCAGGAGGATACAGAGGTTTGCTTGTATATAGTCATGTCCCCTGACAGCAGACACACCTGAAATAATACTCATTCCATCACCATCTTGTCATCATTAGCCCTTCCATAAAGCAGTGAAAAAACTCCCTTACTTTATTCTACTTACATCTTTCTTCCAGGCTTTGCCTGCCTTTCCCCAGTTGTCTTCTGTTCTCTTCCTCCTCCCTGAAAAACTCACTCTCTTACCTTTAAATCTTCCCCTTTAGGCTTCACTAATCCTGTTTCACTGATCCACATTCATCAATTCTTTCTCTTTGTACCCCAATTCTTCCCTCTGCTGTGATGCCCTGGTTAATCCCTTCTTTATCCCGTACTCTGGTGTCCCAGATGACAAATCCCTAATTTATCTACTCAGTGAGCTTAATCTTCAGAGGTACCCAGAATTCCTACCTTCAACACCTTTCCCCACCTCCCGCTTCCACATTCAGATGCTCTCAATTTCTACCCCCACATTAATCAATCTTCTTAACCTCTTCAGAGAGAAATTTCATAGTGCCTGCTGTTCTGATCTGAGAGTACTGCAGCTACTGTGAGCAGAGAACAGAGGATATCCCGATGACCCAGAGGGCTGTGGCAAGAAAGCTGGGACACTCATGCTGTTACACACAGCCCCTGATGGCTGCACTGAGGTGGGGCAGAAGCAGCAATAAATAAAACAGGCAGGGAGACAATGGGGTGGGGTATGATCCGAAGAAGGCACGAATCGCTTTCGCGGTGTCGAGGGGATGTAATGGTCAGTGGCAGCTCATGTTATGCAGCTAGCAGGTAATAATCAGGGCTAGAATTGCTCAAGGATTTCAGAAAAACCACCAGGCAGTAAGTTGTGGATGATCCTGACTTGGTTTTGACATGTAAAATGAAAACAACATCAGCATTACTAGATAGAAAGGGGAATTTTTCACTCACTTTCACTATAGTCTCATATTCCATTTCTACTTCTGTTTTTCCTCTAGTTCTTGTTCTTCTATGCTCTTTAAAACAAAACCAAGGATCATTTCAATTTGAGGTGATTAACAATTACTCTAAGCTGAAATGACATAATTCTGTGCATTACAGTAAAGCAACATCTCTTTAATCTACGCACTTAATGAAAAACAAAAGATTACTTCATGCTTCTGTGTGCCGGCTCATTAATATTTGACTAGGTACACGTTAGTCAGAGAAACAGTCTATTTGTCACAACCTGTCACTCTGTGCTACGAGAGGACAATATTTCAACTGTGTTATGAGGGAGATCCAGCTTTAGTTGAAGTTGCAGCTTACGCAGGTTGCAAGAAGTGTCACTTTTTTCTGGGAAAGGGAAGGAAGCGTGTCTGAAGGAAGAAACGAGCATCAGCCATGCCACCTGAAGTGTGTGCTGGAAGAGACACCTCTGGCCTTAGACTGCATCATGCCTAATGTCATGAACTCGGGGCAGTTTGGATGGAAAGCCTCCGAGGACATCCCGGAGTGCTCACAGGAGTGGTGCTGCTCCAGCCTATTCCCCTGGAGTCAGTCTCGCACGAGTACCTGAGCAGGAAATGTGAGGGACGCGCTGCTCCCGGAGGTGTTAGCACTGTTCTCTCGCCTTCGTCCCGAGCTGCTGTTTACCTCTGGAACTGAAACTTGTGTTGGGCAGTTCAAGGAGCAGCAGGATTGTCAGATTGTCCCGAAGCCCCTGACGTGCTCCAGGATTGTCAGATTGTCCCGAAGCCTCTGATGAGCTCCAAGCTGCTTGGAGCCGACTGACTGGGACAGCATCACGCACCACTCTGAGCACCCGGAACTCAAACTCTCTCTCTTGGAGAGGTCTAAGGTCTGGAGCAGAGAAGTCCTGAAGGTAATCCAGCAGCAACCAAAAAGACAGAAGTTTGTTACTTAGTTTTTGCAGTTACTAGAAGATGGCTATGAAATTATAGTCAGGAAGTGAAAAAAAGGTGTGACTTTTTGGTTGCTGCTAAGTGCAGTCCTTAAACAGCACTGCCCTGCCATTTTCAAGTGGCTGCAGCATGTTTCCTTCTCTGTTGTGTTAAATTAATGTGGTAACTGTCTTGTCTTACTCTCAAATCAGCGTTGCTCCAGCATTAAGTGATTTACTGCTCCATATGGCAGCAATTGCATGAGTCTATCGCTGCACTTGGTTCTGTCTGCAGAAGTTAAATCACAGCTCTGTCATGACAGGGATGGTGCCACCAAAATCTTGACACTTCCCACGTCATCTACTTTATCATGTATTCTGGACAGTATTGTATCTGCATTGTCCAGGAGCCAGAGCTGCAGTGGCATCCCCTGTCACATGCAGGTGACACGCAGGTGACAGCCAGCCATGGAGTAACTGCATGTGAGCTCACTGTGCTTTGTCTTAGGTGTCAGGTTTGTTACAAATGAAACCGAAAACGAAAACCTTTAAAAAGAAATAGAAACAGACAATAACACAAAATAAAGCTTCTCATTTAATATGTAAAGATGAAATAGCTTAGAAAGCGAGGTAGTACTTTTAATATTTGTTACAAAACATTTCCTCTCAAAGCATTTTCTTAAACTGAATACAATTATTGAGTCACTTCCTTGGTAATGGGTGAAGAAGCAGAGCAGTGTGTCTGAGCACTGTGTCCTCATTTTACTTTCATGCAGATTCATAATTGCCTTCTAATTGAGTCACAATGCAGGCAGAAAACACCATTAGCTAACAACGGGCTGGATTTGACTGAAATTCTGTGTAAGGGAACCTACGCCACCTTCTTCTGTTGTGTTGCAGCAAATGAATGCAATGGATTTTATTTATTTTCTCCTTAAGTCTTTCTCACCTTGGCAGCAGTGGGCTGTAAAGCTACGGCATTAACACTGACACAAATGGTGTTAGGAGATACATGTGGGGCGTAAGATGCTCAGGAAATGGGTGCCACTGGCTGTGGCAGCTTGCACCATCTTGACATGCAAAATGAACCTAAAATATTAGCTGAGGAAGCAGAAGGTGACAGTTTGTAGCAGAAAAAAAGGTAGCAGCAAGAAGGTGAAATGTAAAGTGAAATAAGAAAGCTACTTTGTTTTGCGTAGTTCCTTATCACTCCTCCTGGTGCACTTCATTTTCTGTCCCTCTGATCTATGTACTTCACAGGTTCTGGGCTCCCACTGACACCAATCAGATAAAGTGATTCACAGAAAATTGGCCATTTTTACAAAATTACATATAAATTTGCAGCACACAAACATTTTGTTGCTGGGGCTGTTTGCCTAGTTACTTCAGTGAGGTTTGTAACTACTGAAAGCAGGTTAAGATTTGATTAAAAATTCCCTTAAAACCAGGCTTGGAAAACACTGCTAAGCATCCTCTTGCTAAATTCCTTAGTTTGTGCAACATTTATACTTTTCCTTTCTCTTGGCACCGTTTTTAGCCAGCCTCCCTGCTAAAGGACACATTTTGGTTTGGGAAGAGGTGTGTGCACTTTGTGTGCAGGCACACACCAGATTTGGGTGTGCAAAGGAGGCACACGTTTGCCAGCATCCAGACTTTACCTACCTGCAGGATGAACATCAGCAATAAGTAAACATTTCAACAGAAGCAACATTTAAAAATGGTAACAAAACCCCTCTACTTAACCAAACTGAGGAATTTTCCCGTTGATTATTTATCAAAACACAGTCCACGGAAAGTAACAAGAGATATCTGGGTAGCATGAACCCCACGGGCAGAGGAAATTATAGGGTTACCAGATCCAACCACTTAGCTGTGAGTAGGGAATGCACCACTCAAAAGCTGTATTTTTTACTGAGCTTTTAACAATACAGTCTGTGCACCTGCACCACTGGGATGCTCCTGATCCAAGTGGTGGCAGTGCAGCAGACATCTATCAGATATTTACCACAGGGCTGCTCACTAGTTTGGGAGCTCCAGGCATGGCCTTGCAGTGTAAGAAAGAGAAAGTCAGAGAGAAACACAGGGATTAAAACAAACACTGAATTTCAAGCTCTTTTCCATTCTGATGGTCATGACTGTACTTGCCAGGATTGCCTGGTTTTGAAAATGCAACTTGATTGCAGTGTGAGCAGAATCTTTCTGTTTGTAGACCTTGCATTAAGCAGCTCTTTGTGAAATCTCTAAGACAGAGGTAATAAAACACAGAAAATACAGACACTTTCGCAAATCATAAAGCAGCCAAGTATCTGTTGCTTTTACTGGTGCTGAGACAACATTTTAGGGAAGACACACACAGAAACCAGACCGTAGAAGAACACTGATGACAGGGGAGAGTGTTAGAACACTATCTGCTATTCATAGTCACTGTCTACCTAATGGTGACACTTTCTGGAGACACCAGAAAGTCCAGAAATCGATCCAGTAAAAGTTTAAGCTTTTAAAGTATTGAAGTTGAGTATAATCTGGTTTATCTGATGGTCCTGGACGTGTTCCCACTTGTGCAAAGGGCCACAAGAAAAGCTGCAATTTGTATTTCTGGGTTCAAAGCTGTCATAAAAAGCTGTGTTGTGTTCTCAGTTATTGTGCCATTACTAGAAAGAACTACAGCATAATTAGTCAGGATTTCTCTCCTTGCTGGCACATAGAAATGGGGCATAGAATCTCGTCAATCACCACAATAAATTGTGCTGATCTAACGCCTCCAATCACCTCCTGTTAACGTGACTGCTCTTCACAATTATCCATGCTGAACCTTGAAAACCACAGTGAAGAAATGTGTACCAGGGAGAAGAAAAGGAATAGTGCTTATCCACAGGAGCTGCCTCTCAGCAGTCGTTCAGTTCCCTCAATAATTCACACCCCTCTCAGCTGTTCAGCAACTCACACGTGGTGCTGCTGGCTCTGCCTTTGGCAGACACACACAGGGCTTTCTGACACCACAGCAGCACAAAGCCACCACGCTGGAGAGAGCAGCAAAGGTTGGTGAGAATAGTTTGAGGGGAAATGGAGAAGTTTTAAGCAACGGTGCAATCAAAGTGAGTTATGATTTTTAGAAATGAAACATTCCTGCCTAGCGCCTTCTCCTTTTTCTGTACTGTATTGCTCTCACCAAGGGTCCAGCTGACTAAAGGGTTCCTCTTCTCTGGGGGCAACTCTTCTGACCCTCTGGCCAGCTGATGAAGAAGCAAGCAGTGCTCACTGGCCACTAAACTGGGGGAAAGCCCAAGCCCTCTGGAAAACAGCACATTCACTCCAATGGACCACGCACAACTTTCTCGCTCTTTATGGAAGCAGCCCTGGCCTAAATTCCTAAGCCATGACTCCTTTTCAAACCTTGTTTCCAGCTGTGTTGTGTGTTGTGGAGTTCATCTTCAATACAATGTGCCAGACATGCTTTAGGCTCTTTTTCTGTAGGTATCTGCTAATAGAAGATGAATTGCCAGACCAAGAAAACAGAAGAGCCAGGGGCAGAGGATCTGCTTTCCCATGGGTGTCATCTACAGCAGGGTGGCACTAACAGACACTTAGGACAAAATCTACCTCATGGCAACGCAGAAACAGTACAAAACATTCAAGGCAGCAACTTGTATTCATATTTTGCAAGCTGTGAAATCCAGTTATATTCTCATCTTCCCTGGACCAGAAAAGATCCTTCACATCCCTATCACAGAGACAACACAGATCTAGGTTTGCTGATCAATCGATCCAAGACTGACTGTGTAGTAGGCAGAGGAAAAAATGCAGGAGGAAGAGCTTGGTCCTGGCTTTGATCTCACTCAGAGAAACAGTAAAGAAAATTATTCAGATTAATTCTGTTGCGTGTTAGTGAAAATCACTGGTTTAACAGCAACTCTGGTTCCACAGATGCATGGAACCCATCCCTGTGCAATTCCACCCTTAACTTACACACACACAATCCAACTGCAGCAAGAACAGTCTTCAGAGGCACTCCTGTTTCTCATCATGGGCAAAGAACATTCCCATTCCTGCTTCCTATTGATCACTTTAGATATAACCTTTAAAAAACCCAATTATTATACAGCAGCTCCATAAATGCCAGAAGATTAAGTCAGAATTTGCATCTTTCAGCTCAAAACAAAACTCCCAAACCTCAACACAAGATTCAAGCAGAGCATCACTGAAATTCTCTCTGTGCAAAATGTTTTATTTATCACCTTTATCATATGTAGTGTAGCATTTACTAACTTGTAAGCTAGACAGAGATCAAGAGAATGGAGTGTATTTCTCAGAAATGTATTTCCATTACTACAATGAATGTCAGACACAAGAAGTCCAATCTGGGACTCTTACCCAGAGCTCGGGTGCCTCTGGTCCAGCAGGAAGAGTCAACACCCTGCGGTTATGAGGCCACCAGATTTTTGTGAATACCTCATTGCAGGACATGAACTGAAAGTCTCAAAGGTTTACTCATTCAGGACACAGGTTCACTCCACTGAAGTCAGTCTGAATTTTGCTACTGATATCAGCCAGAGCACACTAAAAGTTCACTCCCCATTCCATGAGTGCTTCTGGCACATTGCCTTAGTCTGAGATGGAGCTCAGCAGCCCCTGTGAACCAGCTACTCAGCAAAGGAGTGAAAATTACTTTAAAAATTGAAAGAATGTGAAGGGAGCCAATATTTCTACAGCTAATCCAGTACACCAGGTTGGCAAGGGATTATTTTAGGGCAGTTTTGAAAGCAGGCATTCCAATCTGGTCAACTAAAGGGAATGAAGAAATCAAAGGAACTTGGGTTACCACTGGGAGTAGGCTAAAGAAAGAAAGGCAACACAGAAGCATTTTGTATTTTCACTAGGCAGAAACATCTTCTGTTATTATTCAATAAGCACTAAAATAAGCAAAGTCAAGAGTTTTTTCCCTGGCCCTGGTGACACGGCCACCAAGAGCTTCAGGAACTACTGCCTGCTCCCTTATATGACAATGAAACCTTTTGGTTGTCCTATAATGGCCCTGTTACTGTAAAGCTCGAGTGCCAAGGCTGCTGTGCAGAAAGCAGTCAGTGATCCCCAAACCTGCTTCATCACAGGACAGCACTCAGCTGTCCCAGGCTTCCTGCAGGAATCTGCATTACTGGGGATACTTCTCCCCTTGCAAAGCCTTGGAATGTCTAGAGCACACATTCCAATATTCCTTTGATACAGATGAAGGCTCTCCATATGTCATGGTAAGCAGTGCCAAATTCTCGCTCAGCATTTCAAATTTGAGTGTTACAAAGACATTTATATATGTATATGTACAAAAACAGAGCAAGGACCAGGGAGGACCCCTGGCCTCTGAGGTTAACCATAAAATAAAGAGAGATCACCTTAGCTCCACCTTAAATCCAGCCTTCTGTCCACACAGTGCATCAGTTTAAAATAAGGTATCCAAAATTTGGGTACTAGACTTTAAAAATCCAGTACCCAAAGCTGGAGCTGCTTGTCTGATGGCTGAGCTAGGCATGAGCTAGCCCAGTTACTTCTGCAAGAACAGAGCCTGCAGCAGTGCCCTGCCATGCTCCCCCTTCCCTGTGTCCTCAGAGCAAACAGGTCACAGGGAGGAAAGCCTGAAAGCTTTCCAGTGAATTCATTGCCCCAATTCAGCAAATGTTCTGCTGCATTTCTGTGCCTTAAAGTGTGAAGTGATAATATGGATTGCGAAATTACATTATCTTGAGGGCGTGTAAAGGACCTGGTCCTCTGATCTTGATGGTGAGACAGAATCACAGAATAGGTTGAGTTTGAAGGGTCCTCTGGAGATCACCCAGTCCCACACCCCTTCCAAGGCAGGGGCACCCAGAGCAGGTGACACAGGAAAGCATCCAGGTGGGTTTGGGGTGTCTCCAGAGAGGGAGACTCTACGCCCTCCCTGGGCTGTTCCAGTGCTCTGCCATCCTCAGTGTAAAGAAATCCTTCCTCACATTGGGGTGAAGCTTCTTGTGTTTCAGTTTCTGGGCACTGCTCCTCATCCTGTCACTGGGCACCACTGAAAAGTGTCTGGCACCTTCCTTGGCTCCTCCTGGAGATATTGATGTGGATTCATGTGATGCCCTCTCAATCCTCTTTTCTCCAGACTAAACAGGCCCGGTCTCTCCTCGAAACAGACCCCTCATCATCTTTGTGGCCTCTACTGGACCCTCTCCAGTAGCTCCTTGTCTCAGAAATTATCTTTCTGGAAATGATACTCAAAACTGGAAGATTGCAAGTAAAAGAAAATTCTCATCCTATCCCAAAATGTCATTCTAAATGACACCAGTACCTACTCAAAGTGATTCCAGTAACATCTTTGAAAAGATTATGAACAAATGCCAGAGAAACTGAGATCAGCATCAGGCTGAGAATGGACATCTCACTGATTCAGCACCTCGTACAAATGAAATAGTTTAGTTGTTTTATCCTGATCTCCTTTGCAACTTTCCGCAACTCATTTTACTGCCAACATCTCAGCTCTCCCATCTGCAAAACTGCATGAAATACAAGCTACTGATTCAAATTTTAATACTATTAGAATCTGAAAGCAATAGCATGGTCCTGTCTTACAGACAAGGCTGATAGCTTAGGCAATTTCAGGGCTTTCTCTGTATTAAATATAGCAGATTGCACAGTTTACTCTGCAGTAAAAGGAGATTTATTTCCTAGGAACGTTCAAAATCCAAATCCTTTCCCTAATGAACTGTCACATGAAAGGATCTTCTTCACAAACACATCAAGAAAACATCATCTCCCAAAATTTCATTAAACATTAAATGACTGTGAATTACACAAGCAAAAAATGTTGGGATTTTTTTTGACAAATTGTTATTAGTTGCATTTCCTCGGTAAGACAGAATACATATGACAATTAGTTCTTCAAATGACTACATGGGGGAAATCCCTTCTGTCCTGGTGCTCCGTACTCTCTGATAAGCTCATTTGTTTGTGTCTAAGAACAGATTTTCAGCTTCATTCCTTTCTAAAACCGAAGTTAGCCTCAGACAGATAATGTAGCTGCTGCTAATAAACCCGAGATGTCTTAATATCAATTTGCTGAATGGAAAATCCTGCTTATTTTGAACTAATTTAGTACAGCAGTACCTGTTTAAGATCAATTTGCAGCAGACTATTTCCTATTTATTGCTAATTAAAATCACGGATTTCCTGTTCCAAACAGCATATAAGCCTGAAAAATTAGCTCCAACCCAGGGTGCTATTGACTCAGCTGGGGCACTAGATCTAGATTTACCACCTCATTCTGAGGTTTAGAAGAACAACTACTCTCAGGAACGACAGATCAGCCAGAGGGAGGTCAGGTGAGGAGGGAAACCAAGAGACAATCAGTGAGATTTGTCTGCTCAACGTTAGGAAGTGCAGAGCGGCTCGGCTGTGCTTTTATCTGCAGCCTGAGGTACCAAGAGCACACAGACTGGAACTCTCCCTTGGCACATTAAATTTGGGGACCACCCAGCCTTTCTGCCTCAGTTCCAGCCCTTTCCGGCCTTGGAGAGAATAATACCCCAGCTGTGTGCCAAGGGGATATCTGCAGGTGGCATCTGGGCTTAACCTTATCCACCCACACTTCTCTTGTCAGGCCCATACAAAAATGTTTTCAACTGATTGTGCTGGGCAGATAGAGACCAATTCTTTCTTTTCTGGAACACAGTTCAGCCAGGAAAGCACACAAGCTTGGGAACAGCTATGAAAAATGGGAATATTGGAGTGGTCCTGAATGAAGGACGATTCCACCCAGTGCTTTCAGGACATTGCTCCAGAGCATTCACGTCCCTGAGATCTGAGACTGCCTGGACTGCACAGTTCCCAGGAAAGCAGCACCTTCTGGGCTCCATCATGATACCAAACTTCCAGAGGGTACAGAGAAGGGCTGTGCCACCCCTGTCTCCCTAATCCACATAAACTGACAGAAGATGCACTTCCAGCAAGAAAATGCTTATTAATAAATCAACCTTTCTTTTTTTTCCCCTCTAAAAATCTTTGCCTCATTCCTACTCCAAGAGCCTAAAATCTGCTCAGGGTCATCTTGGGTGATTCAATCAATCGCAGCAGCCTGGACTGCATTTCCACTCCGAAGTCTGAGTTTAGGACACCATATCAAAAGTGACACAGAAAGGTCAAAGCTCTCTAGGAAGGAGCCCTGCAGACCTCAGGACAGACATCTTTTCAGTGCTTTGGCAAACCAGGTGCCAACAAATGCTTCTTTTTTGGCACCAAATCCACCAAAACCTCAGTGAGACAGAGATCCACCTCCTTTAAAGCTTTTATTTCATGTCCCCACATAAGTTAGTTGCCTGAGCACTGCACATGTGCACAGTTTCAAACTCCAACCATTAATTGCTATGAAAAATAACACAAACTTTTGTTAATGTTATGCTTTGGTTTTCCATTTTTTGAAAGATGCCAAAGATCATTCTGGAAGATCTGGTCTGGAAGTGACATTCAAAAGCAATTATTAGTGTCCAACTCTGTTACTAGCATTTTCTTTGACACCCCCAAAAGTACTTATTCAAACAGCTTTCCCAGTCTGTGTCTTATTAATTTCTTAGTTAGATTATTCTTTTTAAACGGTGGTTGGTGATAGTAATAACACTGCAAAAAATAGAATAGGTATATAATTAAAGAAATAATTGTGCTGAATATATATTTTCTGTGTTCAAGAAGTGAGAAATACTTCAAGTTGCCTTTCATTGTACAAGTGTCTAATTCCTGCTCAAGTATTTATATAATTCTTTGGTTGGAAACTGTGTTTAAGAAGCAACTGGGCAGGGACTGTCTGGTTGTGAGAGGCCCCTGCAGAACCAATCAAGTGTTTTAGGGTCTCTGTTCCTGCTCTGAGCTACTGCAAATTCATGAACATTATCATTTCTTGAAGTGATGGAATCTTACTAATACCTGGAAAAATATAAGGAGGCTGAAATGCTCTTGTATTTCAAATTGACTCAGGGCCCAGATTTTTTACAGATGGAGGACTTCAGTTCAAATTTATGGATGACTTAAATTGGTGTAGCTAAAGCAGACAGCATCCTTAGCAATCCTCCTTTTCTCTCCCCAAGATGATGCCATTCTTGCAGGCATGGCTGAGCAAATTCTGCATCTGCTTGTTAGCTGCTGTAGCTTAAATTAATTAAGTGCATGAATGTAATCTGCTGCCAGGTGGAATTGACATTAACAGGCAGGACCACAAATAAGGAGGAAAGTTGGGGTTACTTGTCTCATTGCAGGGGAGGGAAAGGAAGAAAGCTGAGGTGGGTGTTGGACTCAGCTCACTTGGGACACCTTCTCTGAGGATCAAAGAACCAGAACCCGCAGTTTGCTGCTCACTTCTGACCAAACAGCAACATTCTGGTTCCCTGCAGTCTCATTTACTCCAGGAGTTCAACCTGCCTGGCGAGCTGATCAAACCAGCAGTGCTGAGACTGTCAAAAAGGGAATCATGAAGTGACAGGGGCAGCTCCCTCCCCCTGGGGCAAAGCTGAGCCCTGCTGGAGAAGGGCTGGAAGTCTGAAGCTGTTTAAGGACAACCTCCCCCAGGCTCTGGGGAGCTGCCCCAGCTGGGCTCAGCTCTGAGCTGCTCAGCAGCACAAACCACTGACAACGTGCAGAAATGATGGCAAGTGATATGAATGCAAGCAAGTATTTGCAGTAACACTTATTCTATCTGCATTTCTTATTAAAAGAATGTAATCGAATTAATAATGATAAATATTAATGTGTTGATATTTGGATGATGAAATGTAGTTTTGTTGTTCAGAGAACTAAGCTGCTCCTGTTCTCTGCTGGCTTGAAACAGCCCTTTGTTTATCTTCATCTTGTTTTCCAACATAACTTATTTATTTACAGCATGTCAAGGGAGAAACCTAATTTCTAAGGACATTTTCCAATTAAGTTTCCTAATTAAAAGTAAAAGTTAGACTCAATTGGTTTGTAAACAGCATTATCTAAACCCCCCGAAATGAACAGATTGTGGGAAATGACTGAGAGCACACCTACACAAGCACGATCAGAAATGTTCCCATCTTCCATCTCCAGGTGTTACAGATGTTGTCTGGCACTCCAAAGTGCTGCTCCTCTCCTGCCTGGTTTGGAAACAATGCCATTTGCTCCCAAGGCTGTAACAGAATCAGGGAATTGCTGCTCCCTTTGGCTGCTGTGAGACAGCGCTGTGAGCAAACGCTAACACAAAGTTTGCACTTCAGACCAAGGGCTTTAATGAGTTCTGAGCTCTGCTCTGAATATGAATCTGTAACAAGGGTCCGCCGTGATCCAGCTTCATGAATTTGAGCAAGAATCCAGTAATATCCCAGGAAATGCCTGCTGCTGCACTGATTCAAACCTCTGCCATTCAGACTGAGAACTTCAGAAAGAATTCACAATTTCAGGAGGCACCACGATTTTGTCTTGAGTCCCCTTAAGGAAGTTTGTGTGAGGCTTTCAAACTCTGTCTTTGAACTTAAACCAGACACAGGAATTGGAACCTAGAGATGACATTGTCATGTCTGACTTGGTGATCAATTAGAAACAGACTCACCCAACTGAATAGTTCATGAGAACTGGAAAAATATTTCAATCCAATAAAGCCAAAGAAGATGGTTGCAAACCACTTTAAAGCCCTGAAATTACTTATTTCCCCAGCGCATTTATGGCAGTGAATAACCACACTCTTTGTGGATGCAAGAGCATTTCACATCTAAAAATAACTTACACTGTGCACTGATCACAAATCTAGATATACCCAAGGCAGCTTGGAGTCGCAGATCAATTTATAATACTTAGGTAAAATAAAAAAATAAAGTAAGCTTAAAGCAAAATTAGGTGTTCTACTTGCCCCATATATCGTGGACATATGCCATGAGTTATTGCAAGCTTTCTCTGAGACACAGTAATTTAGATGAACGTACTTCTTAGCAGTTTCAGTACTAAAATACCATTTTTTCTCCTATATTGAAAATATATGGGAATATATTTCCCATATATTTAGCAGGTATAAACTCCTGGCTGCCTCCTGCTCACATCCTGACTGTCTTACAACAGCTTCATACACACTTTAAAGCAGCACTTTTCCCTGCTTTAGTACTGGAGAAACAGATAAATGTGCTTTGATATGTTTGCTGTGCAAGAAGAGCAGTTTCTATGTTCCCATAAAATGCTTTCAGAAATAATAATGATGATGATAATAATAATAGTAATAATAATAATGATGATAACAAAAGAAGCTGTAAACTCCAGTAGGGCCTGGCTGTAGCTGGAGAAACCAAATGCCTCTGGATTTTGAAGACAATTAGTCCCCACACTTTTTAAATTAGTGTGTTTGTGTGCAGACAGCAGCCCTGTATTCTGATTTTGCATTGGTGTTTTTAACCGCATGAGTCACAGCTTGGGAAGGCAGCTGAGGAAACCTGATGGCTTCCATGCTCCACAGCATTTCCTCGTGTCAGAGGAAAAATGCTGCTTCTGTCCAGGACAAGGTACGAGGGAACCTCTCTGCTGCAGGTTTGGCATGTGTTAAATCCATTTTGCAGATAGCACAGAACCTGGGAATCCATAAATCTGCCTTTCCCCTTTCTTGTTTTCCATACAGGGGAAACTCTGACTTCATTGTTAATGCAGTCAACTAGGAAAACTTGAGTAGACCACAAACCTCCTTTCTGGGATTGGTGGTTTCAAAACAGGACTGGGAACCATCAGAACTGGATTCTAATTCTGTCATGCAGATAATTCACTTCGAAAGATGCTTAAGCCAAAGATTTCAAACACTGACACCTAAAGTAAGGCACCAAATGCAAGTTAACCAAGCAAAGCCTTCAATACACAAAAAAATGAGGTACTGGCTTGAGCTGGAAGCACCACAAGGAAGTTTTATCATGCGTTGGTTTCCTTTTTGGAATGGTTTTGGACTATCGATTTTTTTTCAGACCCACACATTTAAAACTCACAGCTAAATTTGTCCTGACAGTGTCATTTCAACTGAGCTACAGATATGTTCTGTTTGCTGGGTTAAGCTTCAGACTTTTAAAAACAGAGTGCTTCAAAAGCTAGGTTTCCTCAAAAACATATCCATGGGTAATAAATATCTGGACTCTCTCTTTCAAGGAACAACTGACCATAATGAACTGCTTTTATTTGGCATCTTCCATCTCATTTACACCTGCTCTGACCTCCAGTGGACTCTTGGATATTCACTGAAATTTGAGCATCCACAGAGAGATTAGAGCAATCCATGACTTGAAACTCCACGGACTCCACTGACAAACAGCCGACTCCCACACTGGCAGCAGTGGCCGTAAGAGTTCCTGGAACCAACCCCCCCTTTCCTTTTGGGTTTTCCCTGCCAGGATTGCTGTGGCTGCAGGTGAGGCTCCTGCAGGCCCTGCTCAGCGGGCCGCTCCTGTTGCCAAGGTCACCTTTGCAGAGCTCTGTTTGCATCCAGCTGACGTTGATTCATGTTGCCAGATGGCGAAGGACAAAGCACAATCGCTCAACACAACGTGTGACCTACTTACACTCCCAACAATCTGCTGCCTAAGACTTGGGAAATGCACGGAGACTTTGATTAAAATTTTAATTTTGTTTCATAGTTGGCCCACATGTGGCATGTACCTTTGGCATCCCAGATACATCTGCTCCAGCAGGGCAGTCGCATGATGCCTCCGACTTCCTTCTGAAACGGGGCCTGTGAATGTGTAAGTGTCACTTCCTGATTTCCTGAAGGCACTCTCAAAAGTAATTACAAGTTATTGGTTTACATATGGACGGCTAATGAAGAGCCAGACACTCTCACGCTGGCACCACATAAAGCAATGGTGACGGCAGCAATGTGTCTGCTCTAGAGAAGGAGAATAAACACACGATACAGACAAAATTCATGTAGGGTTCCTAATCAAATCCATGTAAAGTCATGGGGAAACTCTCTGTCTGTGCTCCAAGCCACACATATATCTACAGGATCAGCAGGACAACAGAACTTCTGCAATAATTAACTCCAGTGTGAAGGTATGTGAGAATAATGGAAGTGACATCTGGGCATTGTAGGCCAGATTCCCCAAATTGCTCAGGGCTTAGGGAGTGCCACGATTGCCAGGCTGGCTCAGACCCACAGTCAGACTCTGACTGAGACCCGCACCCTGCCTCTGCCCTTGGCTGGCACCAGATGCTGTCCAAAGGAAAAAGAGTTCTAGAGCAGACAGAGATAAAACAACTGCCACCTTCCAGCACGCCTTCCTGGTCCTGATCTCTAGCACTTGAACACTGGCCTAACTCCTGCATTTTGAGTTTTAGTAAAGTTTTGGTTCCTGTCAAAGTATCGGTCAATAAGAATTTCAGTGCAGAAAACATTTAATTTCTGAAGTGGTCTCCAATCCCGTTTTGAATCTCCTCAGCTTCTGACAGATTTTTCAAGGGCTTGGCACCAATAAATGAAGTGGAACTGCTGTAAGTCTCGAGTGCTCAGCAGCTCCTCTTGTGAAAACTCACCAGACCCTCAGAGAGTTCAGTGGTGTGTGAATCTGGGCACACACAGCTCAGTGACTCTCCTAAATAAGAACAGAATGCTTGTTAAAACACAAATCCTTCAGGCCATGAGAAAACAGAACCCAAAACGCCTGCAGAGAAGCAAGTCTGACAGTATATTTTACACTGAGGAGGAGGTGACAGATCCTGGTTGGAAATCATCCCATCACATATTAATACTATTTATTTGGGGGAAAATGAGAAGGGAGAGCCAAACAGAGGGAGAAGCAGTTGTATCATAGTGTAGGCATTGCTAATGGGGTGATTATAGGCAGCAGAGTAAGTGAAAATAATTGGCAGGTCTTTGGCTAAAAAAAAATACCCAAGTATTTTATTAATGAATAAAGACATGTAGGGCTACGCTCAGGATATATCACTGCATTATCTGTGTGCCAGCCATGGTGTTATCTTCACCAAGAAGTTCCCAGGACTGGGAAGATGACTAGAAAGGATATTCCAGTTGTGGATGGAACAGAAAACTGAAATATTTTACAGTCAAAACAAACAGAAAAAAGAAGCTAATGCATTTGTTTCTATTACTTTCTCTTTTATGCTTTATAGAAAAGATCTACATGGGAAAGTGATATGTTTTAAAGTTCTGTTCCTTTGCCATACACTAAGTTTAGAGAGAGAAAATAATCCAAAGGAAGTAGGAAAAAATAGCGTTTAGGTCATTTTTGGGGAAAGTACAACAGTTCTGGAAAAAATACCAAGCGCCACTTTTTAAAAAGAAAAATCGGAAAAATCCCTTATTCCTTTTAAATCAAAGGAAGCTCAAACATAGATTTTAAGCCAAATCTTCATGCGTAAACTGGAGCTTTTACTATCCACAGAACAATAGCTTGTTCTAAACACACTTCCTAAGTATTTGTATGAAGTTTAACATAATATTAGGAGTACTGTATCATACCAGACACAAGTGTCTTTGTCCTGAGCAGTACATCCACCTCAGACTCTGGGAAAAGCTGATCCTCGTGGCACAGGTATAAACTCCATCACTGTGTCCATCTGGTGGACCCGATTCCACAGCTCCTGGTCCACATAAACCTTTTTGTACCGAATGTCTTCGCTTCCAGGCACCAAATGCACACCTGGAGCCTGCTTTGGGCAGCGGCTCCGTTACAAATTTAAGAAGGTTCCTTCTTGCCCTCACCCCACAGCGAAGCTCCCACAGCTTTGCAGAGACAGAGGCTGCCCAAAGAAGCAGAGATGAGCTGACCTTCCTGCAGGAACAGTCCTATTGCAAGCACACAGTATTATTTTTCTAGTTGTTGGACACCAGAATACAGGATACGTAACACTTCACTGCATTAAAACTCCCAGTGCCTTGTGTCCATGAGGGCATCACAAACACATCCCAACCCTGACAGCCCTCGCTGAGTGAATCAAAGAGGCTCTCCTGGGCTGCTTAGCAGAGAATATCCCCCTCCTCTGCTGGATCCTGATTGTTTTTTGACTTAAAAGTCTGTGGAGGGGGCAAAGTGTCTGTTTGATTTGCTGTTGTGTGGGAAAGGGGCCGAGGTGCCTGTGACACTGCGCTGTGCTGGGAATTGTTTGCTCTTGGTACAGCCTGCAGTTTATAAGCAAGATGCCACAAAAAACAAACATAATTGAAGAGAGTCTCCTTAAATGAGAACAAAGTAAACAGAGATGCTTCATTAGAAGTTACATCCCCTGATCCTTCTGCTGTCAAGCTCATGGATTTCTTTTCTTTGGTTCAACTTAAGAATTAATTATCTTTCATAGAAAACACATGTTTCTACCATTACATTAACAATACTTTGAAGAAAAAGGTCTTTTGGGGGGCAAGTCTGTCTTCTAGAGAAAAGAGATAAATTAGTAAAACTCATGCTTGCTTGCTCTTTAGATCCTTCAAACAGGAGTTTGCAACTGCTTCGCCTGCACTGAAGAATCTCAAAAGGGAAACAATCTCTTAAATAGTATGGAACTGGGGTAAACTAAGAATAGCAATACAATTGAACAGTTTTGTTTGGGTTAGTGCTCTGCTTTGTTTTTTTGGAAGAGCTAGATGGATAATATTCAGGATAGCTCTTTATTTAAGGAAGGGAGCACACACCATAAATTAGAAAGTATAAATATTTAAAGGTTTGCTGAAAGTGACACAACCAACCTATTATGGCTGAACTGCTTTTTCTAGGCAACAGCTACAATGGATGTCCTTACAAGTGATCCCTTGGTATAACACTGGGCAAAATCCAAGAGAAACTCTGTTTCCATAATGGTGCTCTAGGGAATTCTTTATTTTAAAGTGCCACATAGAACGTCTAAATTAAGTCATAGGGGCAAAAAAATTTATGGTATCCAAAACGTTTGCTTGGGCACGCAGTCCATGGCATCACCCTGTTAATCACACTGCAGATAAACAGCTCTTCCCAGATTCCTGACTCTGGTGACAACTGCTCTGGAGCTGTCACGCCTGACGCCAGCTCTGCTCAGAACTGCTCCCTTAACCACAAGTTTGGATGTGCTTTTAGGGTTATAGTGAAGAGTAAGCCAAAAGGGGGGAAAAAAAGTGCCCGAAGTCCCATAGGCGAGTAGCAGGAATTTCAAATAGTTCCCAATTTGGAAATGGCTGAGAACAAGGACACAATCAAACCCGGTGTCTGGGAGCACGTGCCTGGAGAAAGTATAATTTAGTAAGTCTGCAAAAAATCCTTAAAAACCATAGGATAGTGAAGGATAAAGGCAGTGGGGAAGATAACAGGAGGAGCTTTTTCCTCTCTCTGTAATGGTTATAGAACTAAAGACATGGCCTGTCTAGCATGTGATTTTTTAAGTCATAAGCACTACTTTAAGATTCCTCTTGCTTTGTCTCTCTGCTGTTCCGAGGGAATTGGCAGCGCTGGGACTGTGTCCCTACAAGCACCAGCGGCAGGCAGGTTTCACCTCTAATCACAGAACACTTCCCTCCCCTCTCACACCTTGTCATTTCCCATCAGCGGGGAGCCGGGCTGATGGATCAGCCTGCACAGCTCTGCTCAGGGAAGCGGGGAATGTTTCTCTTCACAAGCCAAGGAGAATGGCCTTGGTTTGGGGCTTTGCACAGCCACGGGGCCAGCGGGGAGGGACCCACGGCAGTGGCAGCGCTGTCCAATGTACCATCGGGACAGCTCTGCCCAGGGAGGGACCTGTTCTGCCTGGGAACGGAGACTCTGAGGACTGGCAGCACGTTTCCAGACAACGTGGCTTTTTATACTTCCACATCCCAGCCCTCCTCTTTGCTTTGCCACCCAATTTTCCATGGATTAGCAGCAAAGGCAGTTGAAGTTTTTCTAAGTTGCTTTTTTTATCCTCTGAGAAACCTTCTTCATCCAGTTTATAGGTGAAGCAGACAATGAGCAACACAAACTGAACTTCGTTCTTACAGCATTAGAAAGCAAAACTTGAACTTATACCTAACTTTAACTTGTTTTCACAAGCAAAACCACAGATGAAATACAACCTTGCCTTTCTTCTTGACAATAAAACCTACCCTCCCTGACTCAGTTACTCTTCAAATTTTACATTTAAAATCTTAGTAGAGATACCTGACTGATCAAAACACGGAGCTGCTCCATGCTAAAGGAATGCAGCAGAAGTGGCCATCAGTAAAGCTCAGCTGTGAACGAATAAAACACATCTGTACTACAAACCTCTGTCTGTCAGGAAACACCTCAATATATCCAAGTGCCTTTTGTGCAAATTGAATCATTCTTCTCAAAATAAGTCTTATAAAAGAAAATAATTTCAGTTGATGCTATGGAAAGTAAAATTCACTTCTTGTTTCTGCAGATGAGTGGTTACTAGAACGTCAAATTTCACTTTTTAGAAGACGGTTGGCTTTAACTTAACATCATGATTACGGTTCGAATTTCTCTCTTAAGATTTTAGTTTTTTCCAAAAAACATTCCTGAATAATGAAATGCAAATGTAAAGCATTCAGCCTGAACTTCTACAATTTTTCCTTGCTTTTTGTTATTGTGTATATAAAGATATATGTAATGAATGCACCAGTATTCATTATTATTCCTTCTGATTTGAAGGCACAAAATGCAACTCACAAATCTTATTTAAACTTATGATTCACCAGTTTGGGGTAATTGAAGCTACCTTGGAACAGCTTAATCCTGAGCTAGGTGGCCATTTAGAAGGGGATGCTGGGGACCAGAGAGCCCTTGTGGGGTTTACTGAAAAGCTTGAAAGTACTGCAATCTAGTGTTACTATATTCACTTAGAGAAAAAAAAAAAAAAACCAAAAAAAACCAGTTAAGATAAAACACTTTTTTGTTGCAAAGAGCCATTTAAGAATCTTCTTTGACAGCTAATCTAAACCACAAGAATTATTCTCCTAAAGGGATCCATTTCACAGACAAAAATTAGGTGCAGCAATTTGGAGGGTATCCCATATTTGTTTTCACGTGCATCAAGAAAACTTCACACCTGTCAGAAGAGGTAATCTCAATTCATCTTTTGCTTCAGAAATGTAATGCCTGTCTCTTTCATTAGACAGCTTCAGGCCAGTTCTGCTGACACCATTTAAAACCCTCACCCTCAGGATAATTTTTAATCAAAATGTGTGCCATAGGTCCTACTGGAATCTCTGGGAGTTTTGTGTTGGTCTTCTAACAGAGCAGGCAAAAAAAATGGGAGAGTTGAATTGTTCCCCAGCACCATTTCCTTCCCCTGAAGGACTTGAGACCTGCCCAGGTTTCTTGTAGGTACCTAAATTCAGAGCAGATGAGCCTTACCTCCTGCACCTACTGCCCTTGGAGTATTCTTCAGCTCCATTATTTCATGGCCCCTTTAATTCATAAAAATTCACTTTAGGACTCATCATTTAATTCAAGTGAATTAAACAGCGCAGCAATGTGGAAAGATGAAAGTCTTGGAAGTGCAAAGTCTGAGGAAATGCAATTAGAGCATCCCACCTGACCAGTTCTTCAGCTGGCACTCATCGCATTTGCACAAATCCACACAAAAGCAGGAAGAGGTGAAAAGGCTGAAATATTCCCAGGCTGACAATACTCTTGCACTGCCAGTTAGCAGCAGCATTAAACTTCAACACATGAGCTGCACAACACTCTTCACTTCCTTGTAAGTGCGAGACTGAGATCCAAAAACCCCACAAGGCAGTGAAATATTATCTTTATGCCAAAACTCACTCTGTGTCTGATGTTGCAAAAGTCTTTTTTTCAAGAAAGGAAACTGAAGGAAACCCTGGCACAAAAGCAGGTTAAGCAACAGCCATTTTCATCAAAGACACTGACGATGTTGATGCCTTGAGGTGGCCACCTAGAACCAGAGACTAGACAGGAATATAGGGAATAAAGGTAGGGGTTTATTGGAAGGGCCTTCAAAGGTCCACCCTGGGCAGTCAAAGGTCACTCCCAAGTTGGACACCGGGACACGAGGTCTTCACACTTTTACAGGTTTGGTCCATTTGCATATCAGGGTTAAATCTCCAATTAAAATTTCAGTTAATGATGTAATTTCCCCAAGTTTGCCCCCCTTCTAAGATTTTGGTTTACACATTTTGGGCCTAGGACAATCTGGGTGTCCTTGGAGAGCAAGCTTGGAGAAGCTTTGTTATGTCTAACCAGCAGGAGAGAACAGCAGCCACCAGGCCACACAAAAGTCCAGAGTTACACACCAGGCAGTACAGGATTTGAAAAATATAACAGTTAAAACCTAAGGCATCAATGTCTATCAGTGCCCAAGAATGCCACCAAATAAAAAAAAAGAGAAAAAGAGGATGGCATGATTTCAGCCACTAACTAAAATGAAATAAAACCTTTCAGAAATGCAGAATAGGAAATTATGGCCCACAGTTGTCTGCTGTTTATGACACCAGATGAATTTCGAATTCTAAAAAGGGTGAATATTCAACAACCAGAAAGCTATAAGGGAGAATCTGGATGTCATTATAGGTAACATTTGCAAAAGGGCATAACTCACTGAAGTACTTCAAAGATGTTGTTTGAGTTTAGAATTTTACCTTTCCCTATTTAGGAACTCCACAGGTCTCTATGCTATGATGGATTCATCAGGAAAACGAAGCACTTCTGACCATATAATGATCTAAATGATGAACTATGGAACATATACCTTAGTTTATGGTGTTAGAAATCAAATTTTCAGTCTAAATAAGCCCAAATACTCAACTACTATAAAAGATTGATTTGGTAAGTTGGATGTTTTTAAAGCATAATAGCCTAAACCAACAAATATCAAAGTTCAGTGTATTAAAAAGACAGATACCAGCTTGAAAGTTATTGTGCTTAATCAGCAATTTAGAGCAAAATAACTAAAACTTCCATCTCTAGATATTAATTTTAAAAATATTAACCCCCCCCATCAATTATTCCACGTTAAAATAGAAAAATCAGGAGAAATTGTTGCCATTTATGAGCTGTTTATCCAGTCTCCTTGTTCCAGCAGCTTTTCATCGTTCACACTGCTCGTCCTGGGGGCACCTCCCTGTTTCTGTTCCTTGAGAGATCCCTGTGGCCTGTTCAGATGTCCCTGCATGGCAGGAAGCACCAACTGCAGGGCTCAAGAACACCCTGAAAATGCTTGAAACTTTTTCTGCTGCTGAATTGTGCCAGAGGCGAACCCAAACCACTCCATGGGGCCTGTAACAACAGAGAGCGTTTCAACAGCACTTCACCTCGAGCTGCCATGAGAGCTTGGCAGGGAAAAAGTACAAATTGGGGAAGAACAAGGAAAAAGTGGAAACTGGGAAAGCCTGACTTCTGGCAGCTCAGAAGAGAAACTGCTTCATCTGATGGGCTGAGAGCCAGGGAAAGCTCAGGCTGCTGCGAGCGAGGCAGAGCAGCTTCGCTGAGGCACCGGGGCCGTCTGGTGCCTCTGGCTGAGCGTCCTGAGGGAGCACTGAGGGGCCAGGGACAGAAAATCCTTCAGGAAAATGCACTGGAAAAGAAATGTCTGCAAAGCAGGTACAGGAGAGAGGGAAAGCACCACGTTCTGTCTCGGTGGTGAGCCCCCAAAAAGGGCTACTTTCTATTCAGGCCACAAGCGGATCCCAAATATTAACGCAGCAACGTGCAATGAACTGCTAGGGATCGATGCCATAACTGAACATAACTCCACAGAAATAATCCCCACATGTCACTTCCAGGGAATTGAATCCCAGGTTTTTATGGGTGGATAACAGAAACTGAAACCCAACAACAACAAGTAAGCAATTTCAGTGGAATTAAGGAGTCACAGGGAGGTCAAGGGCAACATTTTGGTGTGAATTCCAACACTGTATTCTGAATCAAAGAGGGAAGTGCAACACACAGGGCAAAAAAGAATGAGGGGAGACATGATTCAATTGTGGGTTAAAAGTTGGTTAAGAGGCAGTTTTAAAAGAGGCACTTAAAAGATGGTTTAGAAATTTTGGTTTTTCACTAATTAACAGGCTCTGGAGACAAAGAACGCCCCAAAATTCTGTATCTAACTGCAGATTAAAGACCCCCGTAACTGCAGCAGAAGCTGCTAAGTGTCTAAAACATTCCTAAAAGCTACGACGTGAAATGAGTAAGAAATCTATAATGTGGAGCTGCTGCCGGATATTGCTCCCTTTCCTCCTGAGCCGGGATGGGAAGCCTGACAGGAGGCTGGGGGAAGGCTCCCCTGGGAGCTGCTGTCCCAAGAGCCACCCTCGAGGTAACTAATGAGCCAGGGCTGCACAGGCACTCAGGAAAATGATGTTTGTGTGTGAAGGACTCAAGTGTGAGTGACAGGAGGAGCAGCAAGAGCTGGAAACAGGATTGAGAGGGCCAGCTGAGGAATATCGTGGAATCCTGTCTGCTGAGAGGGAACTCCTGAGAGGGAAGCTGAGGTTTTAAATAGGAGCAATTTGTGGTTCACATATCACAATAATAGTGGGTTGCACGGAGTATGGGATAGTAGAGATCACCTTATCCAAATACTTGCTCAGGAAAATGTAAATCTGGTAAGGCAGAAGATGGAGTGGGATCAGTTCCTGCTCTGAAGGCAGCTTTTCGTATAAAACATAGGCGAAGCTGTGACTCTTCACATGACATGAATAATACACTTCTGATTTTCCCTGCTGTGTTATTAATATTGCATCTTGTCACAGGCCTGTGCACCAGACAACAACTGCCCAGCTCTCGGACAGAGAAACAGAAGCCTTGACCTGAAAAGCCACCACAAAAGTTATTGGAGAACGCTGCTTGTGGTGGAAAACAATCAGCAAGTCAGGACAGAAAGGACATTCCTCAGTGCCCTCTGCATAGTGAGTAACATCACCTGCAAGTGAGGCAGACAATGCACCCAACAAACCAATACAAAATGTATTTTCTCACAATATGTTATCAGCTCTAAACGCAACCATTTTTCTGAGCTAGAAAGTCATATTATTTTTTTATGATGCACCAAACAGTGAGTGAATCTGATCGAAATGGGTGAGGGAGGGGTGACTGGGGGAGCATTGTAACACAGCAGTGTTACAGCCAAGTAACACAAGGTGTCCTTACAAAGCTTTTGTATTCCATGTCTAAAGAAGGTAAAAATGTTGGGACAGCGCCCTTCAGCAAAAGATAAAAATCAAAGGAAAACCCAGGGGTTCAAATCACTGGAGGGTGTTGATCAGTCTCTAAGTGTACTCACACAACTCTACAGCTGAGCAAGGGATGGTGGATGGAGTAATTACACAATTAGGGCAGTAAGGAGTCAGTACGTCTTCTCTGCACGAGCAAGAATCACCAGAATACACCAGAATATAGGAGAAAACTCAGTGCAAGTGCAGAAAATGTTTCATTACTGCACCAATACAACAAAGAGTGTGGAACTGTGAAACTATCACGGTTAATCTCAACTTTGGTACAAGAAGCTCTCAGTGATGGAGCTTTCCCCTATCCCCCACACCAGATGGGGCAGGTGGGGAGGCAAAGGCATCCAGATAATCCCAGGAAGCAGGAAAGCTGGATTAATAAATATGAAGGCAAATTCAAAATGTCATTTCCAATTAGAAAAATGGAAGAGGAAAGTGATGGAGAGAAAGGGAACGTTTGTTTCACAATGAACAGGAGGGNCGTGCAATGAACTGCTAGGGATCGATGCCATAACTGAACATAACTCCACAGAAATAATCCCCACATGTCACTTCCAGGGAATTGAATCCCAGGTTTTTATGGGTGGATAACAGAAACTGAAACCCAACAACAACAAGTAAGCAATTTCAGTGGAATTAAGGAGTCACAGGGAGGTCAAGGGCAACATTTTGGTGTGAATTCCAACACTGTATTCTGAATCAAAGAGGGAAGTGCAACACACAGGGCAAAAAAGAATGAGGGGAGACATGATTCAATTGTGGGTTAAAAGTTGGTTAAGAGGCAGTTTTAAAAGAGGCACTTAAAAGATGGTTTAGAAATTTTGGTTTTTCACTAATTAACAGGCTCTGGAGACAAAGAACGCCCCAAAATTCTGTATCTAACTGCAGATTAAAGACCCCCGTAACTGCAGCAGAAGCTGCTAAGTGTCTAAAACATTTCTAAAAGCTACGATGTAAAATGAGTAAGAAATCTATAATGTGGAGCTGCTGCCGGATATCGCTCCCTTTCCTCCTGAGCCGGGATGGGAAGCCTGACAGGAGGCTGGGGGAAGGCTCCCCTGGGAGCTGCTGTCCCAAGAGCCACCCTCGAGGTAACTAATGAGCCAGGGCTGCACAGGCACTCAGGAAAATGATGTTTGTGTGTGAAGGACTCAAGTGTGAGTGACAGGAGGAGCAGCAAGAGCTGGAAACAGGATTGAGAGGGCCAGCTGAGGAATATCGTGGAATCCTGTCTGCTGAGAGGGAACTCCTGAGAGGGAAGCTGAGGTTTTAAATAGGAGCAATTTGTGGTTCACATATCACAGTAATAGTGGGTTGCCCGGAGTACAGGATAGTAGAGGTCACCTTATCCAAATACTTGCTCAGGAAAATGTAAATCTGGTAAGGCAGAAGATGGAGTGGGATCAGTTCCTGCTCTGAAGGCAGCTTTTCGTATAAAACATAGGCGAAGCTGTGACTCTTCACATGACATGAATAATACACTTCTGATTTTCCCTGCTGTGTTATTAATATTGCATCTTGTCACAGGCCTGTGCACCAGACAACAACTGCCCAGCTCTCGGACAGAGAAACAGAAGCCTTGACCTGAAAAGCCACCACAAAAGTTATTGGAGAACGCTGCTTGCGGTGGAAAACAATCAGCAAGTCAGGACAGAAAGGACATTCCTCAGTGCCCTCTGCACAGTGAGTAACATCACCTGCAAGTGAGGCAGACAATGCACCCAACAAACCAATACAAAATGTATTTTCTCACAATACGTTATCAGCTCTAAACGCAACAATTTTTCTGAGCTAGAAGTCACATTATTTTTTTATGATGCCCCAAACAGCGAGTGAATCTGATTGAAATGGGTGAGGGAGGGGTGACTGGGGGAGCACTGACACAGCAGTGTTACAGCCAAGGTGTCCTTACAAAGCTTTTGTATTCCATGTCTAAAGAAGGTAAAAATGTTGGGACAGCGCCCTTCAGCAAAAGATAAAAATCAAAGGAAAACCCAGGGGTTCAAATCACTGGAGGGTGTTGATCAGTCTCTAAGTGTACTCACACAACTCTACATCTTAGCAAGGGATGGTGGATGGAGTAATCACACAATTAGGGCAGTAAGGAGTCAGTACATCTTGTCTGCACGAGCAAGAATCACCAGAATACACCAGAATATAGGAGAAAACTCAGTGCAAGAGCAGAAAATGTTTCATTACCGCATCAACACAACAAAGGGTGTGGAACTGTGAAACAATCACTGTTAATCTCAACTTTGGTACAAGAAGCTCTCAGTGATGGAGCTTTCCCCTATCCCCCACACCAGATGGGGCAGGTGGGGAGGCAAAGGCATCCAGATAATCCCAGGAAGCAGGAATGCTGGATTAATAAATATGAAGGCAAATTCAAAATGTCATTTCCAATTAGAAAAATGGAAGAGGAAAGTGATGGAGAGAAAGGGAACGTTTGTTTCACAATGAACAGGAGGGCAAAAATAAACAGCATTAGGCAGAATGGTTTATGCAGCTCTAGAGGTAACGATTCCATTAAGAGGAGAGGTTCTGTGCATTAATTGGGAAGCCACAGACATAATGAATGCAGGATGACATTTTGATGCTTCACTTGTCTTCTCCCCTGCCAATCCATCTCTCTGCTTTGCAATCTGTCACTACTGACGATGTGTTCATATTTGGGGTGAGGAGATAAATCTGCTGGAGCCCTTTCTGAGAGGCAGCTACCTGTTAAGCACTGCAAAGAGCCTCTCCTTGGAGGGAAGAGCCACTGCAGTTTGCTGAGAGGAGAATTTATCTAGCAGATAATGCTCAGTGAAACCCTCCATGGCTTCCTCCTATATTTACTGTCTCATTTGCATTCATATACCCCTTATTATCTGAACACCTCAAAATCTCCAATGTGCTTGACCTAACAAACCCCGATATAATTCAAGCAGCATTAGGGCAGTTTCCTAAGAGAGAAGCAGGGATGATGGTAACTCGTGTTACTGCTGGGCTGGTACACAGATACTCCGTGTTTTCTACAGGGTGAAAGGAAGGAGGTGAGTCCACGAATCACTGCTCAGCTCTTACCCCAGACACGCTCCAGCACAGCTCCTTCCTGAGCTGTGAAAAGCATGTTCAGTGCTCTGTGCTGCCTTCTCTTGACCAAACCTTTGATTCCCATCAATTGCCCGAGGCCACTCCCTTTGTGCCATTTTGCTGCGTTCACAGCCAAGGAAGGCTCCCAGTGAGGCAAAACTTGTTCCCCATTTATTGTCTTTCCAGAAGGGAACCAGAATATTAAGCAGGCAATTTTACAGGACAGGGGGAAAAAAGAAAGTAAAAAAAAAGGTTTGAATCACACTGTAATTAACAGAGAGGTGATCATGCCAGTTTGGAAATTGCTAACAGAATTTTATGATACTGAATTTTCCATCCTGCAAGGCTGTGAACAACTGCAGTTTAACAGATCCATCCAAAATGTACATATCAAACTAAATCTCTAAAATTATAACATATGCATGTTCTTAATATAGCTAGTGAGCATGTGTGCATATGCACACATAGCCAAATATTTACTATTACATACAGAAAAACACATTTATTCAGCAATATAAACAAATGGATTATACCTACTCCATTTCCTTATAATGTGATTAAAATTCAGGCTGGCCAGGAGGGGCTCAGTGAGGGTCCAGGTAACAGCTTGGCTCCTAAGTAATGCTCCATTTATTAACCCTCAGATGTCAGAAGATGCTTTTATCTGCCCTGTGGGGACCAGGAATCAGCGTCCTGGGTCACAAACCTGTGGGCCCATTCTGCACCTTTGAAGATGTAATTCCCAGTGTAACTGGCTATCAGATGCACTGCTGTGATGTGCTTCAGGGTATCTGCACATTCCCACACATGTTTTGTCTGTTCCATAATGTGCATTTTCAGAGCACATATTGCAAGGGAAAAGGAAAGTGGGTGATGTTACGGTACCACAGAAATCAGCTTTCCTCGTTTTATCTCTTCCTAACTGAGGGCTGTTCCTGTTGCCAAGTGAGGTCTGGGCTTCCTTGATGTATAAATCAAGGGTGTTTGTTACACTAAAACGGGCATGTAATTGCTTGTCAGCAGTCACCTTGCTTTAAGAAATGAGCGAAAGAAATCAAAGGAAATGTAGAATATTACTGGAGACTGTCTTTGACGATGAATAGGACTGTGTGAATGGCTGATCAGGTCTGAAAGGGGAAAAAACCCCAAATATACAGCGAAGGATTTTGATATAAAGGCATTTAGATTTAGGCATGCTGAAAATATAACCTAAAAAGTTTTGCATTTGATGAAATTCAGTCTTTACTCTCTAAACACCCTTTTTGTGTGTTTGGCCCCCTGAAAACCAAAGCACAGCAGTGGGGAGCTTTTCCCAACGCTTTTATGCCCAGGATACTCAGCTTGGGCTCTGCCTCACAGGACTCAGTTGCCTCCTGTGCAGTGGGAAAGTGGCCCAGCCACTCTGAAATGGGCTGATCTGGATTAGGCAGCTCCCTGCCTCTGGAACTGGAGCTGTTCTACGCCTGGAATATTCCCACACATCTGTGTATCAGTCTCTTTTATCTGATGGAAGGTTCCACATTCCCAGCCAAGCTCACAAATATGCAGCCCACGTCACGGCAGCTCTTTAACACCTCTCCCCTTCAGGCTGCTCCTTCAAACGTGCTTTTTTCATCTGAAAGAGACACCACTCCCACAGGTACTTGGAGATACTCCTTGAAATTTAATAGCAGCAAGTGATGGCAAAGAGGAAGAGGGAGGAAGGGTATATGAAGTGTAAGTAAATAAAGTCTATAGAAAAAGCAGGAGAAAGAAACCCCATACTGTGAAAAGAAGCTTGATGCAAGGTGGAGAGGGACAAGTAGGAGAGCAGGTAAAATGGAGTAAAGTGGGGAACGGGAAAAAAGGAGAAATTCAAAAGGCTGAGAAACCTCCTTCCATTATCAGCAGGGTAATATTATGCTTGATAACCCTCTTTAGTGAATGACTTCATTTCTATAAACCAGAGGCCAATCTGGAGAGCTGCAAAGTTGATTGAATAAATCAAGGCTGAGATTTCCTGGCTCATACTCAGTAGGTCTAAAAAGAAGAATTTTTCTATCACATAAGCATCAAAACGGTTTCTTCTTTCATTTCTTTTAGGGAGTAAGGGAAAAAGAACAAAAATCGTGAATTTTCAGCACCCTCATGACTTGGCAAACTCAATGTTACAAGACTTGGTTACAATGTTAAAAGATAACATTAAAAAGTTTAAATTTTGCCTTGACCCTCCTGGAGTCAGGGCTCCCGATCTAACCACAGCCGGATTAGGCCTGCCCTTCCCAGGCACAACCATTTATTCCACACAAAGCTCACAAATCTCTGGGACTCCACAAAAGAGATCATTTTCAGGTACGGAGCTGCAGTTTAGGTGCTTAGTCACACTGCACACTCTCTTGGCAACACCTCCTTCCAACCAAGGGCTGAATAATGGGAATTTACTGAGTCACTCCGGTCCAGCCTATGGCCTGTCATCACCCACAGCTCCTGCATTATGCAACTGCAGCAACCCCGTGGAACTCCTCTGTTGGAAAATGCTGATTTGTTGCAAGTGACTCACAGGAGGAATTTAACGAAAAGTCATCTTTCCAGGGAACATCTTTCCCAGCTATTCTGCTACTGACTCCAGAGGGCTGCCAGACCTTTGGAAGCTCACCCACGCAGCACGGGGAACAATGTGGAAACGGGGCTGAGATATTTCCCTGCCACTTTCTCTCCCTTCTGGATGTGCAGGGCTTGCTTCTCCTATCAAGCCCAGTACTCTTAATCTCGTGGGAAGAGACTGCATCTCAAAACAACAGCATTTTCTTGTTATTTCTGTTGCTTCTAAAAAGAAAAATCCTTCCACGAAATAGGCTATACATGATTTTTAATACACCCTTTAATCCACACTTTTGAAACTCGTTTTTTGACTTCTGTTACCCTTTCTAGCAGTATATTTATCATGGTGAAGGGTCTCAGTGTAAGATGCAGGCATCACCCACCCTGTCACGCCTGTAGAGTTGAAGCAACTCGCGCGACTCCCTCCTGTGCAGACACCCGGCATTATTTCCATCAGTGCTTCTGCTTTGCAGGGTGATTCTGCACAAAAACATTGTCACTCTCTTGACAAATGACTTGCATGCACAAAGCTGTTCGTACACTACAAGCTTTGCGGGACCACTGATTTTATTTCTCTGTTCATTAAAGAACACATTTTTTGCCCCATTTCATGCATTTTAAAGCATCTCTCTAATGAGTTCACATACTAAGCGTTAATATTTCTTTCAACGCTTTTCCATTAGCTTTGTCAAACTGAATCTCGTGTCATTTGTCACGTCGCACTGGAGGTCTGATAATTAAGAAATATGTTGCTGCTGTTGCTGTAATGATGAGCACAGGAGTATTTGGTTGTGCCTCTGTGGCGTTTCTGGCTCAGCCTGAGAGCCACGAGTGCGTTCACGGTGCTGTGTGTGCCCTGGGAAGTGTCTCTGTGTGCTGCCATGCATTCCAAACACACTCTCTGTGCACACCCCATGAATAATTCAGCCTGTGTTTTATCATGGATTTTCCTGGAGTGCCAGCCTAGCTCATGAAGAGGGGAAGGGGAGTCAACAGCTTGTGGTGCCCTGTTGCTCCCTGAGATTTAGCATGCAAAGCACTTGCCTTTGCAGAATCACAAATACTTCCACAGCACAGACCTCTCTGGGCAGGTTTAAATATTGCGCACTCTAAGCTAAACATCCTGACACAAAACGTTTGCAGTCCCCGGCTTCTTAAATATTTTAGCATCGCTTTTGGTTGTTTTCTCCTCAGAGATCACAATGTTAACACACCGGTTAGTTCTGCACTCTTTCCTCTCACAGGCAGTTCTACCTGGCTGGCCACCTGTCCCACCCTGGGAACTTTTGCTGTGGAAAGCAATAAATTTGGAAGCACAGGGAGTGCAGGAGAGGGTCACAGGGGCGTAGGGACTGAGTGACAGCTGGCATCCGGCCCTAACCCCAACACAGGAGCTCTGTGGTTGGGCAGGGAATGGGACAGTGCAGGTGGAAGCGTTTGAGAGGCCACAGAGAACAGGGAAAGGGCCTTTCAGTGTTACCCTGCTCACTCCAGGCTGGCATTTTCTTGCCATCCTTAACCACGTACAGTACCCAGAGGAGTACTTATGCAGAGAAAATGTGCTCTCCCAAGAATATTTTCATCCTGAACTCAACTCTGCAGAGAGAAGCTATATATTCCTTTTTCACACCCTTTCCCCAGTTTTCTCTTCAGTCCATGGAGAAACACACTGCACTCTTCTCTGCATAGTAAGCTCACTTGTTTTGAGAGGGATCAGCTATTCACAAATGTTAAAACCAGAAGTTAGGTCTGCTGATGGAAATTATATTTATCCAGAGAAGCTGTGGGTGCCCCATCCCTGGAAGTGTTCAAGGCCAGGCTGGATGGAGCTCAGGGAAACCTGGCCTAGTGGGAGGTGTCCCTGCCCATGGCCAGGGGTTGGAACTGGATGGTCTTTAAGGAACCTTTCAACACAAACTGTTCTATGGCTCTGTTTTACAAAGGGAAAAAAAAGGTAGTGTTGCCCTGGTTTTTGCTAAGCCTTCTGTTTTAACTTTGGAGTCAGAATTCTTTCTCACACAGTTTTATGTAAATAAATAGCCAATGTTTACTTAATGGTATTTTCTGTTTTTCATTCCTTTTGTGATAAGAGAACTTTGATGAGCATCTTTTTTCTCCAGTGGGATTGAGAAGGAAGTGACATGTCCTCCAATCCCTTGTGGAGTTCAGAATTCTACAAGAATGTGACATATGTAAATAAAGTGGCCTTTTCCCTCCTTTCTGCTGAACCTAGCAGGTGTGAGAGCATCTTTATTGTGTTTTCCCAGACACAAGGTAGTTTTTACTTTTTGGTGTTTACTACACAGCTGATCATTTTAATAGCAATTCATGACTTCCCTTTTCTCCCTTTAACTGATCTGCTTTCTGACTCAAATTTAGAACTAGAGGAGCGGAGCAGTATTGTAAAATCTGTTACCCTACAAATGAAGCAATTCCCTTGCTTTTAACAAGTGGGTCTGTTTGCACATGGGGATGTCCTGGAACAACGACCCCGCTCCAAGGGAACAGGGTCTGTTCCCTCAGTTTGATGGATCCCCACGGCACGGGGCTGCCATGAGCTGGGAACACACATTTTTTATCTGCATAATGGTCAATAACGACCCCTTTATCGCTCATCAGTCACACACAGCTGGGCTCATCCGTGCTGCCATCCAGCACCTCCAGGTGCAGAAGCCACCGGGGTGCAGAGGAGCAGGGTGGACTCTCTCTCTGTGCTGCCACGGCTGGCCTTGGATGCAAAGCTGGATTCCGGGCTGGATTCCAGCAACCTGGCCCAGTGGGAGGTGTCCCTGCCCACGGCAGGGGTGGAACGAGGTGGTTTAAGGTCCCTGCCAGCCCAGCCCATTCTGTGCCTCTCATCCCTGCACTGTCCCACGGCAGCTGCACCTTCTGCTGAGCGGGGAGGGAACCCGGGGATGCTGCCTCTCACTCTGGGAGCGGGGAGCTGCCTCTGCTCTGCCTCCAGCCGTGGGGAGCTCCTGAGCAGCAGGGACCTCTCTCAGCGCTGGCGGTGTCACACAAAGCTGGACACCCTGGGGAACAGCTGGGAGTGCAGCAGAGTCCCAGCTCCACTTTGATATCATCTTTTTTGGAGCAGGAAGGCCAATTAACCAACTAATCAGAGTGGCCTGGGACATGAGAAATGTGCTTATCTGAGAGAGGTAGAATACAGAACACATTCATTTTTGCAAATTAGGAAAAAAACCCCAAATTTGTGAAGTTTCCTTTTTTTGCAGGAAGAATTCTCACATTTTTGCCTTTTTAAAAAGTCATTTTCTGTGAGCTTTTTTGTCCACAGAGAGTAGCTGGATGCTAAAATCACTTTTCTTAAAGAAAGCCCAAACCACCACCACCACCCTCGCAGCTCTAATTTATGAGCGTGTTATCCAGGAACATCTCAGTAACCTTCACAAATCAGGGCTGGCTGCCACATGCCCTCCATCATGGACCACGGGCTTGCCTTCATGAATATCTTTAAATCACCAGCAGCACTGGTAACTTGGTAATGTTCCTTCTGATTTACACTACTGCAAAACTGAAAAAAGTCTGCCCTTTCAAGTAATTTATTTCCCCTTTTATTGCAGCTCCAGAGCAAACCCAAGATTTTCTCTGGCTTTCAGTCTCCATGACCCACGTGAGAAAAATCTCTCCCTCTATCAATAAACTCCAATTTAAACTGATCGTATTTTTCAATGTATCCCATTTATCAAAATATTTCTTTACATTTACATTCTTCCTACAAAGAGCTTGTGACATTTTTATTTACAAGAAAGTGCTATTGGAATTCAGTAAAAAAAATTTTAAAAGCATTTTGCATATTCACACTGGAAATGTGTTGCTGTTGATTTAAAAGTTAATGTTTCCAAGAACACGTACGTGTAAGAGTAACACTGAAGACGTTCAATTAATTAACACAGTAAATATTATCTCCAATTGTTAGTTGTATCTTTTGTGACCTGATACCCATTTCTCACCCTGCAAGAGTTATTCTGCTGGAAGAAATAAACAATCGTTTAAAATATGGATTTGTGAAGAAAAATGTAAACAAGCAAGGCCTAAATCGAAAATAATCCTTTGAGCATCCTGTTATTGGACTGAATTCTTTTGATCTCAGGCCTGTGACGTGTCAGTCACTCCAGAGAACTTAAAGAAGTTTTATTGCTATAAAACTGGCATAGGATAAAGGTCAGCCTATTTATTTTTAACGAGTGAAGTGAGATTATTTACTACTCAGTTTACAGGCTGAAAGTGCATTCTGCAGTATTTATCCCATTGGGAGAAACAGAAAAAAAGGGACCACCCTAAAGGTGGATCCCTAAAGGGACCACCATCCCCAAGATAATATTCTCCAACTGGGGACTGCTTAGCAACTGCACCAACACATTTACAAACCCATCAGGGCTTCAGCTGCTCAAAGTTTGGGCTCACTGTCACTTAGGGCTGGATGCTGAGAGGTGCTGAGCAAAGTGCCAAGATCCTGCAGGGAATGGGCCATGAATACTGCATCCCAAAATTTAAACACAAGCTCTGATCCAGAAGTGGGAAGATTCCAGATCAAGTCACAGGAGGATTTGTAAATCTCAGTCTGTATTTTATTTCTTTTCTTTTAAATATTCCTTTTAAATGTTTCTTGGTCACCAAGGCTATGAAAATTCCATTTATTTCTCTGTGCTGTTGCCCACTTAATGAGGTAAAGAAGTATTTTATTATTCTCTCTGATGAATACACAAGCTGAAAACCCATACCAAAATCCAAAGCCGAACAGTGAAACAAACAGTAAATTATTTCAATCCTCTTAATTCTCTGCTTTTTTGGCAGATAATGCCATAAGTCATTTTAGCTTAGCAGCCACAGATGGAAGACAGATTTCTTTTTAAACTTTGGAAATGTTAAAATTGAATGAACTAACAAAAACAATTTTTACCTAAATGGAGAAAATAAAATAAGAACTTTTCAAATATTACACTGGCTATCAAATCATTTTTATGAGGGTTTTTTGCAATGAGTCTGAGAGGACAACTTTCCCCTGTCCAATCCAAATGCAGGCAATGCAAAGTCCCATGAAACCCAGTAAACTGAAATAACCTTTTCCTCCAAACTCCTTCCCCCAAATTCTTGAAGAGCTGCCTGTGGTTGAACTGGAATGCATCTGGAAGTGTTTGAATTAAGTGCAGCTTGCCCAAAAGACAGCTTGGCTTCCTGCAGAGGTGTAAAGGATAAAAAGGGGATTGTGGTGGACAGAGCATTGTTGTTGTGAGTTAACAGGGAGCTGAAGTGACACTGGAATACTCATCAGAGCTCCTAAGGGCTGCTCCCTTCCAGATGAGCAGAGAGTGGCTCTGAGCTCTGAGGGCAGCTGCAATACCTTCTAGAAGTGCTGCAATACCTTCTAGAAGTGCTGCAGGACACATTTGTTGTTTGAAGCTCCTGCAGGGAACGGCTCCATTTAATTCAACAGCATCACCTGCAAGAGGTGACCACAGAGTTTCACCTAAAGCACCAAAGCTGCAGCCTTGGAGATACGAGAGGCTCTACTGCTGTAGAAGATCAGCACCTTGATCATTTGCTCTGCAACTTGACTATCTATCATTCTGTGCCTCTGTCAATTTTTCAGGTACAGTGTTAATATTAATTTTTGATTGGATGTGGAAGTGTCAACTCCCACGGGGTGCAATTAATAACACATGCCAAATTGGGAGATAATAAATGTATGAAAGCGAGTTAGTATGCATCAGGTGCTTGTATTTTCCATTAGCAAGAACAGATTTATAATTTAAAAAAATTGTTGTCATTACACTTTTGGAGGAGAAAAAGGAATTTCATGCCTTAAGGCTGTATATTCTCCTCATTCACTTGAAAGACCAGAGAGATGCAACACTTTGTTCTAAGTTTGCAGAGCTCCTGGTGCCTCTGTAGATCTGTTGGACCTTTTCCCACAAAGCCCCAGCCTGAACTGTGCCATTTCTGACATCCCTCCAGGAGCCCAGACCAGCTGGCAGGCCTTGGCTACGCTGGGGTTGTGAAGAGTAGAGCAGCTGCGAGCAGAACCATGGGCTGCAAACTGAGGAACCACAGGAGTTCCCCCTTCCTGGACAGCTGGGGCTGTAAGAACGTGGTCCACTGGAGCCAAAAGAATCCAGGCAGCTCGGCTGAGAGCAGGAGCTGAGTGTGAGAGCACAGGAGTCTCAGTATTACACTGAGATTTAAGTGTAGCTCCGACCCACCAGCATGGATAACAAAAGTCTCATTGATTCCAATTAGGGGAGGCTTGGGTCTATTTACTGTAACTGAGTCGATCCTCAGGAAAATAATTAATTCCTTGTCATGTCTCACGTGTATTGATTTTTGTAATTACAACGGAATTGGAGGCGAGGGTGCAGGGGGAAGGAAACGCACTTGATTTGTGTTTAATTTGATGCACAAGCTGTCAAGGACAAAGCAGTTGAGACGCCGTGGCCATGCCCATCCTGGATGCTCTCCGTGCTCAGATGTCGTGTGCCAGACGTGCAGGAGAGCAGGATCCAAAATCACACCCCGCTCTGACATAATGCAGTGCACAGAGCTGCTGTCTGCAGCAGCCTCCACAGCAGGCAGGAGAGATGCCCAAGGGGAAGAAGATAAGGACAGGACAAGCTTAATGTGTATCAGTGACTAAGAGGAGCAGACAAAGCAGTAGAACGGGAGAGAAAGAAAATACAAGTTGTTGCTGATAATAGAGCTGCCAGTAGATAATGTAAGAAAAACAAGCAGTGAGAGAAAAGAAAATACAATATAGCCTAGCTTGGTAATGATGCTGTCAGGAAAAAGCAGCAAGAGGGAATTAATTTTGTTTCCCATATGATTTCACAAAAATGGCAAGTTAGGGAGTTTTTACCCGGAGTCAAGTCAGCATTTGACTTCTTAACAGGTGATAGGCTCCTTTTTCCAAGCGTGTTTGTGGGAGGGGCTGGCCTGGTTCCACATACAGACAGACCTGACTGTAACACTCAGTTCCTGCAGCACCACAGATCAGTTTGTCACAAAGATATTGTCATCACCCACACAGACACAGAACTGCTTTTTGGGCCCACTAAAGCCAATGCCTGCCCTGACTCCAGCAGGACCACAAGAAGCTGTTTCCAAACTTTTTTCTAAAAGTACCAGTTTGGGAAGTCTCCAACTCTCATAGGAGCGAAAAAGCTTTTTCTTATACAATAGCCCTGCAAACAAAAGCTGCAAAACAGTCTCACATCCAAACACTGGAAAGAAATGATATACATGAGGGAGAGGCAGAGCTTAAGGGTGTAAATCAGTCCTGAGTTAAGCACTTTCAGCTAAACACATGGTATTTTAAACAAAATAAAACAAAAACGCCTCCAGGACAGGGAAGTATTTTGCATCCAGTTTGTGCCGTTTCTAAAACTTGTTGTCTAAAATGACAACACTCTAATTTCTCCTGGTGCCCTATGCACACCACAAGAGAGGAAGCTGCAAACTCCTACTTTGAGAAAAGCCAACAAACTGTGAGAGGCTGTGGCAGTGTGTTGGCAGCACTTGGTGACACGATATCCTCCTGGCTGGGAAGGAGCTCCGTGCACGGAGCCAGAACACAACAAACTGTGAGGCACGAATAAATAACCAAACGGCAGTGATGGATGACAGCAGATCTGTCTCCAGTGGAATTATTGGGGAGAATACTGAAAATTCTTTCCCTCTTAATATATTAAACTCTTTGTTTGGGGCTGAGCTGATGCTGCCAGAAAAGCCTTTTAACACAGCCAGCATAAATTTCAGTGGGTGTTTGAAGCAGGAGAGCCTGGGTTGTTGAAAAAGCAGCCCCCAGAAAGGCTGCTGCCTGCAGAAAACACATCAGCTCTGCTCAGCTGGGAAATCATTTGATCTATTTTATACCATCCTCACCGTCACTGAGGAGGCAAATATGGGTATGAAATATGGACACGGAGCAAAACATAAAAAGAGACTTAATAAAATGAGTAATTATGTTTTCCCTAAACCCTCTCATGCAAGCAGGAGGCACATACCATCATAAATTCAGCACAGTGCCCGTCTCAGTGTGTGGGAAAGGGAAAAAGCCCTGGAGCCAGGCCCTGTGAGCACATCCCTGCAGAGGCTGTCTCGGGAGGATGGAGAGGGCAGCCTGAGGAGCTGGCATGGTGGCCAGAGGTAGGGGGGGACAGGGATCTGGAGCTGCTCCGTGCCAGCACCTAGCACCAGGCACAGAGAGAGCTGATGGAGGACTCAAACATGGCTGGCCCAGCACAACCTTCCGAAATTCAGCTCAAGTCCTCAGTGACAAATTGCCAGTGCTTTATGCTACTCCTCAGTATGTCAGTAAATTAAAAATAAAAAGCAAGATGAAAAGAAGAAAGGACACAGCCAAACAGAATAATCAAGTGCCCAAGGATACCAGACAAGCAGATGTTAGAAGCATTAACTGATTATTCTTAGGCATTTTAAATTTCAGTGTTTAAATTCCAGTTCACAAGCCTGATAAACTCATGGTCCTACAGCACCAAACATAAAACATAATAATATGTATAGTCTTTACACCCAGATACCCACAACATCAGAAAGTTCCAGCTTATTTATAAACACGATTTTAAAAGGTTGAGTAGAAAACTGAAGTGCAAACATTTTTATTTTCCAAAACTATTGTAAACTTCTGGCTGTTCAGCCCTTAGCCTAATTTCTTCTCTGGCTACTTCACAGAAATGACATAACAACACTGATGAACTCACAGCCAGTGCTAGAATTCCAGCTGCAATACAGGCACAGAAACATTGGGACTGTGGACACAGACAAGGAATGAGAACTGAAGCCAAGGACACACGTTTGAGCAAGAGCAGAAAAAATGAAAGCAGACATGACACAGTGGGCTGTGAAGAATTATACTTGGATATGAACCCTGCCAAAAACATGTCTCCCTCCACGTGGAAGTCTGATTACACCTAGGTTTTCCTACAGGAGAATCAAGAACAAGCGCAGGACCCTGAACTTTCTCCACTGAAGCTGGTGGCAAAAGTGCCACCAGCTCCACTTGGAGCAAGAGTGAGCCCCCAGGCTTAAGGATCAAAACATAGATTTCAGAATGTTACATGTAGATGCAGCGCAGAACATCAAACAGAGGAAGCCCAGCAAGCAATGTAGAATATAAAGCACTCTTATTGTAAAAAAGCTCGTGTTTCCCACAGAAATCCATCCTGCTGGGTGGTCACCAGGACCTGGGGCAGCATGCTAAGGAGATATCTCTTTTTCCTTCCAGTGGGAACTGTGTTTTGCTTCTGTGCAGCTCAGGCACAGGGAGGGAAGGGCACACTCTGCTGGCCACAGCACCTTTTACACCGACAGCTCTTGGACACCTGAGGAACGTCCCTCATCCCCCATCTAGACCTAAAGTGGTGCCCACCCCCGGCTGCTGCTTGACTTCTCTCACCCTGGGAATCAGTGAGGGTGGCTCTGATGCCGTCAGTGGATTCTCTCGTGTTTAAACCTCAGCCTACCTGCTGCAAGAGCTCTTTCTCTCCTGAAGGACAATTTTAGCAGTGTAACATATGTTCAAAAACTCTTTACCTTAGGTTTTTCATCCAGTATTTGCTGACGGATCTCCTTGTGTTTTTCTACAAGTTTCTCCTGCCTTTTACTCTGAGCATCTTCTAGCTGTCACAAAAGAGCAGAGAATCTTTTTTCAGAGCTTGCAAATCCCACTCTCCCACCTCCTCCCCAACGAACATTCCACCCATCAAAATTAAAACACTATCATCAAAACAATGAACAATTTCAATATAAAATCACACACCACTGCCTCAAGCATCCCTGAGTACAACTGTTCAACAGCTGGGTGTGGACATCAAACCTCACATTTCACACTTGGGGTTCAGGATCAAAAATGTCTAAAGGACTTACTGCAGACCTCATGTTATTAAATTATACATTTTGGGCTTCACTTAATAATGCACTTGGACATAAAACCTACTTAATTTGTTAATTCTTTAGGTTGCTTCCTAAATCAAGGCTTTTCTAAGCAAAAATGGGCCAACTTTTGAACGTAACTATCTTTGCATTGAAATTAGGAGGAGAATTCAATGGCTGCATACATTCCATGGTGATTTCCCACCCCAGAGCACTGCAGTGCACACTTTCAGCCCAGAGGGAGCCACCTGTAGCTGTAGAAAAGCTAACAAATGTAATGGAATTCTTTGATTTGTATTTACAGAACTCACAGAATGCTTTTTACATTTCAGTAATTGTTCAAACGCAATTTAAGTTAAAATATACTCTGCAGTTAAATGTTCATTGACCTTCCTTATGCAATCTTTGCATTCACGAGACAGCAAGCCCATTAAAAAAATGGTGTATTTGCCATGTATACACACAGGACATTCAGAGGTGAAATTGTATTAAAATCTGCCCTGCTCAGCACCATCCCCCAAATGCTTTACTAACAATTAATGAGGAGCTGTCTGAAATCCCAGTTTTCCTTTGACTGGAATGTGAAGCAAAGTCCACGCTGCATCTGCTAAAAGTCAGCAGGTGTGGAACCTTTATATGCTGAAGCTCGGAACCTGCAGTTGAATATAATTTAAAAGATGAAAGGTGACATTTTATCCCCCCAGGTGCAGAATAAACCCCTGGCCTGACATACCCTCTTTATGTACTGCACCACCTCCTGGATGTAGGACCGGATCATCTCCGTCTTCTCCCTGGGGGAAGCATTCCACAAGTTACTGAGTCAGTAAGATCACACCAACGTATTTTAACCCCCTGCAACTCTTTGCCTAATCAAGGCCATGTTTAAGGATTTGCCTAATTAATTTTTCTGCACTCTCTGAATGTGTCCTGTTGTCCTGGTTTTTGCTAAAATCTTTTGTATAACTTTGGAGTTAGAATTCTTTTTTACACAGTTTTATGTAAATAATAGCCAATGTTTACTTAACGGTATTTTGTTTTTCATTCCTTTTGTGATAAAAGAACTTTAATGAGCATCTTTTTTCTCCAGTGGGATTGAGAAGGAAGTGACATGCTCTCCAATCCCTTATGGGGTTAAAAATTCTATAAGAATGTGACATATGTAAATAAAGTGGCTTTTCCCCTCTTTTCTGCTAAACCTAGCAGGTGTGAGAGCGTTTTTATTGTGTTTTTGCAGACACAGTGTCCTTGTACCAGTGATGCCTTAGGTTTTAACTTCCATATTTTTCAGATCCTGTACTGCCTAGTGTGTAACTCTGAAGTTTCTTGTAGCTTGTTAGCTGCTCTCTTAGGCCAGATAGACGTAACAAAGCCTCTCTGAGCTTGCTGTTCAAGGACACTCGGGCTGTCCTAGGCCCAAAAGGTGTAAACTAGGACCATGAAAGAGGTGGAGAAATTGAAGAGAGCTAAAGTTTTAATTGGTGAATTTATGCTGATATGCAAATGGACCAAACCTATAACAGTGTAAAGAACTCGTGACCTGTCCATCTTGGGTCCATTTTATGGAAGCAGCCTCTGGCTCCCCAGGGTGTACCTGAAGGCCCTTCAAATAAATACCTACCTTTTATCCCCTTACTCTTGTCTGGTCTCTGTTTCTAGGTGGCTGAGGGAAGGCATCACCAGGCCGCACCTTTACAGCACGAAGGGCTCAGACTTCCCCGTGACCTGCACAACACCCCCCTGCCCTTCCCCAGCAGCCTTTTCCCCCAGGATTCTATTTTCCACGTGCTGGTGGTGTTCCCCAGTGCTCAGATGTCAGTGTGGGAGCTGCAGAGCCGTGAGCAGAGGCACAGTGCCACGGTGTGGCCGAGGAACAGCCTCCGCCACAGCCAGCACTGCTGGTGACACCGCGGGACAAAGCTCCCGCAGGAGCAGGGCAGGCATGGCTTGGCCCCCAGGCAGGGCTGAACTCAGGGGAAACTCAACTTTATGTCACTCTCTGAGATGGTTATTTGGTAACCATCGGTCAGGGGCTGAGCACAGGATCCCCAAAGAGGTAAATGCACATAAAATAACAATTTCTGGCTACTTCAGTTGACCATTTTCAGGACTGTTACTCCAATCCTGACTGCCTCAGACCAGTGAAGTGCTGCTTCAGGACCAGTGACTGCTGCTCAGCTGGCACTAAAGTCAGGTGGGTTTAGGCAAGCCCTGGGTGGGTGTAAAAACATTAAGAACAATTAACAATGGATTATTATCTCAGTGTAATATTCCTTCCCAAATTTGTGCAAAAGCTTTAGATGAACAACAGTGTAGCCAAAATGATTCAAAAGGGATTCACCAGCAGGTCTCACCCCTCCCTGCCCTACTCCCAGAGCGAGCACAAGCTGTGTCACAGACAGGGGAAAGCTGACTTTCCCATGGAGTTCCCATCTCACCTCTCCCAAGGGCTCTTTGAAAAGACTGACAGAGGAAAGTCCTTGGGAAAAATGAAAAAAAAAAAAGAAAGGAAAACAAAAAAAGATTGCTACTTGTCTGTCCCTGAGCCTTTCTCACTAGTGCCTCATTTACCTCCCAGCAAATCATTTCCTACTGCAATTGATTTTTACTGCTGCAGCATTTCCATAATGGCCAACTGCTCTTTTCTAACATGAATTCCATGTCCTCTGACCAGCTCTAACCATATTAAGTATTTCTGCCTCTTTTTCATAGTAAATTATTCTCATCTTCTTTTTTAAATAGGATGTTTATTGAAATTTTTAATATGTTGATTCTTAAACTACCTGAAACCCTTCACTGCGTGTGTGATTTCCTTTCAGTGTTACCAAATACACAGATTCTCTCTTGAGAGGCTCCAAAACCTGTGTAAACCTTTTTACCTGCAGAAAACCAAACACAGTTGTGCCTTTGTTACATGGTAAAAGTCAAAACATTAGAGGGTTTCTTGTTTTGTTTTGTTTGGTTTTGTTTGTTCCTGTTGTATTTTTAACCGCTCTAAAGTAAAGACTGGTAACAAGAATAGCAGTGCAAGATTAAAATGCTCCATTTTCTTTTTGAGCTGCTTGCCAAAACAAATGAAGGAGGACAAACAAACCTGGATCCTGTGCCCTTGGGAAGAACACAATCAACTTGCACAACTACAGTTTGTGTTGTCTGGTGGTGCATAAATGGAATTAGCACTGCTGTGCCTGCACAGGGCCACCGCGCCCTCAGAGCTCAGCTTTCCCCTGTCCCCCTGCTCAGAGTGTCCCTGTCACTGGATCACGAGCAGTGTCTGAGGGGAGTTCATCCCCAAAGCAGAGCAAACCTCACAGTGTGCTGCGGCCATTTCTTCTGGAGAGCAGCTTCAGTGGAGTAAAGAAGAAAACACAACTCACAAATAGAAACCCAAGTTAAAATGAAATCAAACCCTGCAGGAACAGGAGCACTAAGGCTGTTTGTGCTTAGAGGAACAGCACTTTGGGGAACTGCTCCATCAGGTGCTCCCAGGAACATCCCCATTCCCCACAGCAGCACCTCTGCTGCTGGCCCCGGCTCTCCCTGCTCATGGAACAGGAGATTGGATTAGCCCCAGGAAATGAAATTACTATCAGGGAAAGGGCTCTGGTGAGGTCTGACTAAAGGCTGCCTCGTATTTAGGGTTGAGACCTTCCTTTGATTTACCAGCTGTGAAAAAACTTGTCTAAGGATATGGATCTAGGGATATACTTACTCTTCCATTTGATTTTTATCCTTGGACTTTGCTTCTGTGATCTTCTCCTGCCTCTTCTTGTCCATTTTCTTCTTCAGTTCTTTCTTTTCTCTAAAGTATAAAATATAAAGGGAAGTTCAAAAAGTATCTAAACAAATCCCACAAGGAGCAGCAATCAATGATAAAGGGAACAGCACTTACTTTTCACATGTTTCTTTCAGTTTCTTTAGCTGGTTGTTCTGACACTCCTCTGCTACGTCTGTCAGCTTCTGAATTAGCTAAAAAAAACCCCCAAGAAATCAAAATATGTATTTTCAGCTGAACATCATAGAGGCAGCTAAACTTGCTCAAAAATCTGCAGCAGACATGAAAGTGTTGTGCCATTCCCAGATTAATTACTGACCACCAAAAGCCAGGAAACATTATTATCAGTGTAAACACATTATTAACTTGTGGAGTTCAGCCAGAATGGTGCATATCCAACTCACATAGAAACCACTACTTCTCTGTACATCAAGGTGATACACTTTCACAACATTAAATGTAAAACCAAAATACGTTTCGAATGTTTTACCTTTGCTAGGAACGAAAATGCCTGTGATAAATCATAAGGGGTCACAAATTGAATTTACACAATGCTAATTGCAAATGGAATTCCCGTGTCACTGAATATCCAGGGTTTTCTGTGAGGGCTGAAAATCTTCCTCTTGTAATGAGGATTATTACAAGGAATGGTTTGGATTTCAGGGTGGTCAGGAGGAGATTGAAAATTCAGGTATGACAGCTATAAAAGCCAAGCACGGAGAAGCATAACCTACATTTTGATCACAGAATGAAAAAGATCTGAGTCATTGGTTTGAAATCTGCTGTGGGTCCATCTCCTTTGTGCCCAAACCAGTAACAAAAGCCACGCCTGTGGTGGGGATGCTGCAGGAGAGGAGTCATGGCCAGGGCTCCTGTGCCAGTTCAATGAACAGTGAATAAACTGGGAAATGGGACCCTTTTGGTTTGATCACCCTTCTAGTTTAGGTCTGATTTTGTAAAATCACCCTCTCAGGGTGATGAACCAGGAACGTATAACAAGGCATAGCTGGTCTGATCCAACTTTTCATTCCTTCCATAAAAGCAGAGAGGTACCAACAATAGGCTCCCCTCTAAAAGAAAGATGTCAGAAAGAATTTCCCAGCTGAAAGGCAAATTTTAATTGGAATGTTAACTCCTGCACAGCTCAGAGGGAAAACTGCCTGCAAGTTCTGTGCTAAAAAATGAATTTACTCTGCCACCACCTAACTGGATCATGCCAGAAATGTAACTTTGCTTTGAGAAAAGCCATTTCCCATTTTGGAATGAGAAACAAGTTACCTCACGAGCTAAGCCCGACTATGTGGGTCTAAAATGGTTCTTTTTAATAAAAATTCCCATCTCTGAGATGCGGCCACCATCTGTCACTGGGATGGGGACTGTCCCTCTGTGGTGCAGGTAACTGTGTCCCTACAGCCACCCTGGAGCAGCTGTGACGTGCACAGGGATGGGGACAAACGCGGCACCACTTGGGAGCTGCAGCTCCGTGCTGTGATCCATGGAAATCAGTCTGTGCAGAGGCCTTGCTGAGCAATATCCACACACAAATCACTCCTCTGACCTGCTCTTTTTGGGTGGCACGGCACAGGAGACAAATCACTTCACCCAACAGGAGCGAGGCAAAACATCAGGTAATAGAAAAAAATGCAAGAGGAGGTGTCTGCAGTTGAAGAACAGTTTGCACTCCCTTAACACCCTTTAAAAATGTTATTTTCTGCCTAAGAATATCCATTAGTATCAGCTTCCATCTGCCCAAGCTCCTCTATTTCAGCACAGAGGGCCTATGATCCTGCTGTAGCTGTCAGCCAAACTCCAGCTGTAAAAACAAAGCTGACTTGGACCAATGAATGCAAAATATTTCTTCACCATATACAGAATATGTCCTGCATCCCCTTAAAGCACTCATCTGCCACAGGAGCACTCTTTGGCACAATCCTCTGCCCTGGGGAATGTTTGAATCTATCTTCACAGTGTTTGGATTTATTTTCTGGCTAATCCTGCCTCCTTGTGTGTTGCAGGTTGGAAAAAGTGGCAGAACAAAACAGGAACATCATCCAAAAGCTGCAGTAAAACGAGAATTCTGTAAGCAGAGGCAGCAATAATTCTGCTGCCTTTGTGCTTTCCACCCAAAGCCTTCCAAGCTGCTGGGAGTGTCAGTGACAAAGTGACACAACAGCCCCTCGAAGCTGCAGCAGAACTCAGGGAAGTGAAGCTCTGAAAGGGACTCCAAGCAGGAGGAAGCCCCACTTGAAGAGAATTTGTCCCGGTGCTGTCAGTGCTCACCCTGAGCTCGACACCACAAACCTACCAGCTTGATGTGCTCTCGCTTCTGGTACTTCTCACTGTAGTACTGCTCCTGCCTGAGGTTCAGCAGCTGCTGCTGCTGCTTCTCCTTCAGCTCCACGAGCTTCTGGGTCATCTCGGAGTCCAGTGCAGCCAATTCCTGCTCAATGGTGGAAGAACTGTGGTCAGGGCTGCTCGTCTCAGACCTGCAAGGACACAGCACACCCCGAGGGCTCTCAGTCACCAGGCACCTGCAGCCTGCCTTTATTTATTTCAATTTGCCTTTTTAAGTCAGATATTTGTAAGCAGTCCATTAATAAGTTCCTCAGCACCACACACAGAGCAAGAAGATAGGTGATTTTAGCCCTAGTAAGGTCAATAATTTAATTGAAAAAGAAAATTATTAACAATTTATTAATGGGATGGCCACTGCCTTTAAACCTCATTTCCCTGACCCACCAGGGTGGTGTCAACCACACTCAGTATAAGTGAGCTACAAATGCAACTGCCAAGACTTCCCATGAACAGATGCTCCTGGAACTTGTTTACCCACTTCCAGACATAACTTGAACTTCAAAGCTGCCGAGTCCTCAGCAGAGAGGGAGAATGCCGAGTATTTTGGAAACCGAGTCATCCCTGCAAGCACTCAGCAATAAATTTTAAAGCTCAACATTACATCTGCATTTACAAAATGCTTCACATGGTAGCAACATCCCTTTATTTGGTGCTTTCTCCCCCCTTCAGGAAATGCCATGCATAGCACTCACAGGAAAGTGCTCCATGGGCCATGGACTTCTGAAGGGAAGTTCACACCCCAGTGGGGAGCAAACCTCAGACAGGCAACCCTCAGGAGCAAGGGAAAAACTCAATAAGGAAGCTAAAAAGCAGCACTAAGGAACAGTTTGGGTCTATTTTATTCTTTCTTAAGACAGAAGGAAGGATAGATGTGATTGTGAGAAAGAGACATGATGATACTAAACTGCAGAAGAGAAAAATAAGCAGCAAACCAGTGTCACTCTCAGGCCACCACTAAACCAAACCCAAGGAAAATCCATAAAAAAAATAAGATTATGCTGTGTCCCTGCTCTGCTGCTGTGTTTACTGCCATGCTCAGGTGCTAAATCAGTTGCCTGGGAAACGTCAGAACAGCGCAGGAGATGGACAAAACAACAAAACCTTGAACAGGGAGGGCTGACACGGGGAGAAAAATGAGTTTGCTCCTCAGAAATGTGCAGAGATTACAATGCAGAGAACTGGCTCTGCCTCCCTTCTCTCTCCCAGGTTCAAGTGTGCAGCTGCTGTCACTTAGAGTTACTTCACCTGAAATAATGTGATCCTGCTTGCATCCATCTGAGGACACGAATCCCAAGGTAGCCTTGTTTTATTTCTTGTATTTTTATTGTATTTGAATATTCTGCTAAGAGGTTAAGTGGTGTCAGGGTGATGGGTGAGGGTAATTTAAATCTTACAGAGCCAGAAGACAGCATTAATGAATATTACAGTCAGCATATGATGCCATTACACACTACATATTTTAAAGCTGACATTTCTCTTGTATTTCTAGAAAAAAGAAATCAGGCCTATTTCTAAACACTGCCTAAAATACTGACTGCTTTTTATGGGACGTGAGCATTAAAGAAACTTCAGAGCAACACCAACAAAACGCTTGTGCATGTGTATAAATAAATATTTCAAACTTCCTGTAGACAATGGCTTTACTGAATCTTGGCTCAGTTTTAGACAAGGGCATAAAGCAGAGATTGCTCCTGAGCAGAGACAACACATTTTTATGGCCATCTGATACAGGGACTCCTGTAAAGTCTGATTTGTGCTTTGTAGGTACATGCAAATAGTGTCAGCAATAATTTAAAACAATAAAAATCTCCTTTTTCTTTGGGATGTAGTGTTCTATTAGAAGTCTGCTGCTTGAGATAATATGTACTTGAAAATCTGAAAATCCCTGAAAATGCCTGCCTTTTTAAAAATTTAACCTCCAGACTTGTTTGGATGTGCACATAAAACTTCACGTGTCTGACACCACCGTGGCAGCTCCACGTAGGAGACTGCAGGGTTTTACTGCCTGACATCATGAACAGTTTGCAGTCAGATCACAAGACAGTAAAAAAACCCAAATCCTTTTTTGCTCAAAAACAAATGAGTCATTTTATTTATTCAGCTTGATTTTCTGCTTAAATGTGAACAGGAGAAAAGGCAGAAATGTGCTGTTGTTTTGCCTGCCACTGTCTGTCACACACTTTGGTGATGGAAAACACTGCAGATAAAATATCCTTGTGCTTGCAGACGACAGCCAGTCATTAAGGGAGTTTGTTAAACTCAAGTACAGAACCTGGAAGCCTGAAAACTGGCAACAGTTTAGGCCAGCTGAACACAGATATATTGTGAGTGTCAAGCTCTTATAAAACCCAATGACATTCTGTCATCAGGAAAGCAGAAATGAATAAGCTCCTGCCCAGGGACAAGTTATGGCCTGAGTCCCAGTCACTTACATTTAGAGGTACTATCAACAAGGTTGGCAGCCAGGGCAGGCTTGCAGCTTTTTTCTTTGATCATCTCCTACCAAAAAATAATTATTTTAAAGTTTATTCAAGATCATCATATTTAAGAACTGCAGCTACATCAATTTCACGTAAAAATTAAGAGGACTTTGGTGCTTATCTAGTTACTTTAAAAAATAAATGATGCTAAGGCAAAAAGGGTGCACCAATGGGAGAAAGAAAAGTTCAGTTACAAGAGTATCTGACCCTGATTGGCTCAATGTGTGTATTTGCTTTGCCAGGAGCTATGAATTGATCTCTATTAACATATAATTCCTTACCATAAGAACAAGGCAATAACTGTGGAAAGGTTAGCAAGAAGTCATTGCAGTTTCTGCATTTAAATTGATAATAACAAATATTTAATAAATAAATAATATAAAAATTTTATCAGCACAGAGAAAGAGACAGGGTGTGCAAGGCTTGGAAAGAGAAAGGACAGAAGAGGTGCTCATGCAGAGGCCTGTTCAAGCCAGGAAGTCATTAAGAGATCCCCAAAGTGGTCTGGATCAGTCATGATTTAAACAGCAGTCAGAGGTTTATAATCTGAAGGTGTTTGTTTCCCCTAATTCTACATCTGATGCCTTCTGCTGTAGCCAGAGCTTTTCCAAGGCTCTAACTCGGAACCACCACTCTCATCCCCCGCTAACCAGGAATCTGCTGCTTTCGGTTTTTTCTGTGCTCTGTCCCCTCCAAGTGATTTCTCTACTGTGAGAGAAGGCCTGAGTAAAGACCTCCAGCAGCACACTGCTGAGGCAGGTTGTGTTTAACCCACCTCTTCTTGCTGTCCCTTTTTGCAGTTTTCTCCAGCACCGCTCTCCGCCGCAGGTAGTCGTTCTGGATCTCGTTGTACTTTGCCGTGTGCTCTTTGATAAGGTCGGTGGTTTTCTTGTGGTGCCTCTTCACCAGGTCCTTCATTTCCTTGTAGTGCTTCTTCTGAAGTTTCACAAAGGACTTCTGTTGTTTTAGCTCCTCAATGGTCTGTGCTTCCACCTCTGCAAGGATAGTAACAAAAGCCACTTCAGTTTTCCAGCAGTGTAGGATTTGAATCAGAGGAGCCAGGGATTGCCATGAGCAGGAATGAAACAAAGCCTGCTTGTGTACTGTGGGTAAAGGAAATATGGCAGAAACTAGAGTAGTTTTACCTGAAAGAAGCTAACTGGATTGAAAGTGCTGTGAGAAAATGGTTCCACTACTATTCACTATAATCTGAACAAACTTAGCTTCTGTTCTCATAATAATGCTGCTCTTTTTTCCGTGTTAGAGGGTAACTTGGTGCTCGTGAAACTACAACAAAATTCCCTCTTGGCACCCAATCCCATGAAATGTGCCCAAACATTGAGTACTTCACACCTGAGGAAGAACACTTGGCATGTACATTTTCTAGGAGTTACTGCAGTCCTAATCACTGGAAGAAATAAGCCAGGTGGCCTATTTCATAAAAAAGTTGTTTTTCTTGACAAAAAGCTTATCATTCATGCAGTGTAACCTGTGTATTTATTACCTGTGAGGACACTCTGGATAAGATCTTCTGTCTTTGCAGGTGCTTTCACAGAACCTGGAGGTAAAAGAGACGTTTAATTCTGATTCTTTTAAAACAACAGTCATGACTGCGCTGCTTGACTGAGGGTTAAAACATGGCAGGTGACACAGGACACATCTTGACACGGGCAGTTATTAATCACTGGAGAAAATCTTTTGAGCAGGAGAGGTGCAACATCAACGCTCTGACCCAACACAGAAAGGTGACCTTCCAAAAGCCCACCTGAGCTGTGTTGTTTTATTTTTAAGGGGGGCTGAACTCACCGGTACCACTCACATGAGTCATTTGAGGGGCATTAGGCTGACAGTACAACTATATAACATAGGATGATGTCAGTGCAAAATTCCTGCCCAGAGGATGAATCCAGCTCCTTGGAAGTCAGTCAGATCATGCCTACAGAGACTGCAGTCATACAGTTATGAACACTGTGTTTGGCAAGCATCTCCTTTAGCATAGGTGTCAGCACAAAATACAGAAGTGCCTAAGCCTGTATTTTGTTTGTGGACTGAGACGTAACTACGTGCATAAATTAGGCATAGTTGTAAAAAAAATTCCAAGAGATTCCTGCACTTGCAACAACAACAAAAAAAACCACAGCAAATTTTCTTGCTTGTAATGAACTTCGGTTCCACCACCAGAGCAACTGTTAAGTAGAAGATATTTGTATATTTGAAGGTTTGCCCCAACAGCAGAGAAAAGAGGTGGGAAAGTTTCTACCTATTTTAGACAAACAAAACAAACACACACAGCTTCCCAGCTTTGTTCTTTAAACACAAAGCACTTGAAAAATTATTATCCAGACTTATTTCGAAAAGATGGGACTTTTTTTTTTTCCTTTTCCTTTGTTTTGTTGTTTGGGTTTTTTTACCTGGTGCTGGCTGGCTGTGGACAACCTGAGTTGCTGGTTTTGGTGTGAGGGAGGCAGTGAAATTTACCCCATTTTCTGCTGGTGTTGGCCTGGGTTCATTGTTAGCTTCAGATGGTGCATCCCCGTGGTCAATCTGAAATCACAGGATAATTCACATTATTCTTCCCAACTAGCAGACTTCATTTATTTGCAGGTCCAGTTCAGCCTGGTTTTTAAATGTAAAATTCTGCTAATGTTGTATCTAAAAATCATTCTAAAAGAAAACAGTGAAAGGAGATGTGAGTAACCCAGGTGGCTCATTTGTGCAGGGTAAATTTCAAGAAGAAATAGAGCATGTATTATTCTGAAAAAGCATTTTAAGCAGATATAACTCATCAGGGACATTTTTCAGTACAATACATATTAGCTGCACCAGATGTGAACGTTGAATTTTAGTGAAGAGCCATAAAATCTTTCTAGAAATAACGTAGGTGCTGGCAGGAGAGTGCTCCTCAAATCCCTGCTGTGAACAAAATGTGTACACCAAATTACTTCTAAATTTCATAGATACACACAGCACTACCATTATCCACCATTCTCACAGAGCAGAGACCTCCTTCCGACTCCCAAGATCCCACATTCTCGTAACTACACTCCAAGGGTAATATGTAAACAGTACCTCTACCTCCATCCTGCTGCATGAACACATCTGTGGTATCCAAATATTCAAGCATTTTCCACAATCTTTTCCCTCTCTCCAGCCTCCTCAAGGCTCAGGCTTTCGGTGTGTGTGGTACTGCACCCTGAACGTCTGAAAGGGTCCCTGCGAGCATCAGGTTTTAAGCAGGCACCCGGCACTCAGCAAACAGGAGGTCATTCAAAGCAATTTTGATTTTGAAATGGCCAGGCCCCGCTTCCTGCTGTCCCTGCGAGGGGCCAGTTGCCATGGCGTCCCAGGGAAGTTTTGGATTTGTTCCTTCAGCTGCTTCCATCTCCCTCTTTGATGGTAATCACATTACATGCAGAGGCAGGATACCACAGTTGTTGTTTTTTATACCCCGTGATTACTCCACACTTGAAAAATATCAGCCTGTGCTGCATCAATAGAGGCAAAACGCATTTTGATCCAACTGTTTTGTGCTGCTCCTGCTGCTGATTTCCTTCAGCTTGACCCTGACACTACACTGTCTAGTGCAAAACAATTCCTGTCTCAACAGCCTATTCCTAGCAGGATTACAGGAGGGAGGTACTGTAGGCAGAAACATGCTGCAATTGAAAACCAATGCCAACAACTTCATTTATATCGAGCAGGAATGACTGCAATACAATGTGGAAAAACATGATTTAGCCAACATTCCTGACAGAGGAACAGTGTGACAGGCAAAAGCTGTGGCTGTGGCAAACACACACAGATGTGGTTATCCTCTCAGCTCTCCACAGGCTGCAGCTCATTAGTTTAATAAAAACAATGTTTGCTACACAGATCATCAACATTTAACACAAATAAAGCCAGAATTCCTAACTTCTGGCAGTTCTGTGCCCCGTTGCATGGAAAGTGGGTATTACCTTCTTCTGAGGCCAGGTTTTTATGCACTGTGAAATGCTGCATCACAGCTTCTTGAGGAACTATTAATATAATCTGTCAGTTTGGGACACAGAACACCTGTTTTCAGAAACTGAAGCAGAAATGTGAGGCAGGATCACAGAGTGAATAAGGAGTAATTTTCACTACATCAAGCAATCTAATCTCATTAAAAAGCACTTTCTCTTCCCATAATTCATCACACTATGCTAAAAGAATGCTAAAATAACATGATTTTTTCTTTAAAAAAACCAGATTTTTCTTTTAGGCTGTTTTTAAAACATGATGTAATCCAGCTTTCCAATTTACAGTTTTAATATTCACATAAACTGGTTTCTATTTCACATTGCCATGTCTTTTGCAATACAGTACATTTACTAAGCAGAGAGATACATACCCATAGAGGAATCTATATGGTCTATTTTTATTTCTACAGAGAAAAGGAGCTACTTCAGGCTGGGAATAGTTCTTACCAAGGAACTCCCTGCAAATTTCTCTGGATTGTTCCTCCTGTCTGTAAAGAACACTTGGCAGGGGAAGAGAGGGCAACCTTCACTACCTGTATGCTCTTCAAGGCTTACACTGTATTTGTTTAAAGGTGCAAAACCCACACTGCAGGCATTCCATTCCCCCAAAACAGCTCTTCTCAGGCCAGGGTGGAAAGGCAGAACTGACCAGAAAGGTAAAGGTAGGAATTCCTGTCATATTTCTGATGGGAACTTTGCAAATAAATACAGAAAAGATGCTGGAACTTCTGTCAGCTCTTCAGCATCCTTTGTTTATGTGATTACACTGACCATTACCAGACAAGGTAATGTGAAGCCTGAAGAAAGGCTGATTTATTTGTTCAAAACAATTCACTATTAGGTAGCTTATTTCACTGTTATTCTGTGAGAAACCTGGGGAACTTCCTACAGAGATTGAGTTGAAACTTCTACAGCAAGGAAAGCAAAGCAAAAACCTCTCAGTTTTCCTCTGACAGCTGCTCAGATCAAAAATGTGTGTGAGGGGAAGGAAAGAGGGGTGGGGAGTGGAATCTGTGCTGGGAGACAGCTCAGCTTTGCACACAATCAATTACAGTGTGTAGGCTTGAGCTGGGCATTGGAAATGTGAACCCAGGTGCAATTAGGTGCTCATTTTTGGCAAACACTTCTGGTTTGTTCAGCTGTGCTGCCAGTGAATGTACTTGCAATTATTAATCAGTGTGATTGTCATGGGCCAATAAAAGTGAAGAAAACAGACTGACAGATGAGGAAAACGTTACCATTACAAAACATGGTCAAGGAATTCAAGATTCCAAGTACAGGTCAAAATATCTTACCCAAAAAGTCCCTTTAAAAGAGAAGGTAACAGTGACTGACACTTCCAGTGGCAGTTTTGTCCCCGTCCCTTGGTGCTGCAGCTAACTCAACCATTACACATTTTTAGCAAACACACCATAATCACTACAGTTTGCTTTTACAAACCATTCCTGTGCTTCTCTAAAACAAGCTCTTTTATGCTAGGAGCTCCCAAGCTCCTTGACAGAGTCATCTCTCCTTCTTCCATTCACTGCGGAAGACACTCTACAACAAGAATTTTTCTGACTAACAAATAAGCCTGTACATATCAGGAAAATCTGTAGTTTTCCAAAAGTAAAAATGACCTCTAAGGTATTGAAAGGATTATGTTCAAAAAAGGCTTTGCTATTAATATAGAATCTCATGTGTAGCGTGTCCTAGATAAATGTCTAAGATACTATTGAGCATTTCACTGTGTCCTCATTCAGCAGAACTTGTGACACTGCACAAAGAGTAAATTGTTGGCTACTGAATTGTAATGACTTTCACTCATCTGGTCTGCTTTGGGAATGTATTCTTGGTTACAGAATCTAGTTCAGCGAGGTTTTGCACATCTGAGAATTGCAGAAGGCAGGCACCAGAGCAGAGGGCAGTTTAGGATTAAAAAAGCATTTCTCTGTCTTTGCTAGAGACTGTGCTGACGGCCTTTTGATCGCTTGGTGTGCACAACGCCCGGCACAGCCACCTCTGACAGACAAAGCTGATATTCTCAAACACTGCTAGAAGCCCCCAGAGAATGTCTGAACATGTAGAGTCCATCAGAAACCACGGCTGAACTCTCAATTATACTCAGAACAACATCTGTGCATTTGGATGCACACCGCCTTCAATTAAACACAAGAAAGGGTTCACAGGTTAGTCTGCAGGTAACCATATATACCCAGGTATCTAACAACTAAAATTGTGGCTCCAATAGCTTTCAGCTCAGCTACAGTAGGCCTGACCATTCATTTACTCCATGGTCTCCTCCCTCTTCATTGCTCTTTCTAACATCTGTGAAGGGTTGGATCAGTTGGATCCAGAGGCCCCTTCCTACATAAATTATTGTATGATTACCCTGTGTCTCTTTAGGACATGTTTGCTCACAGAGAATCTACAGAGACATCATAAACTGAGACACACAAATGTTTCTCAACAGAATGAGAGCTTGAAATTCTGTGCAATTTGTAGTATTTTTAGGAAAAGCTCCTGACACAGAGTTGTCTTTTTTCGCAAGAGGAACCAGCAGCACACTGGAAAACAAGAGGCACTGACTCACAAAGACTTCAGTTGCTCCAGAGCGACACTGCACAGCACACACGTAGCACAGTTTTTCCTTTCTTTCAGCCCTAACCAACAACCTGCTCAGTGCACAGCACGCTGCCCTCAGTGAAACCACACTCACAGTGCAATGCTGCGGGGGTGTCGTGTGCCCCAGTCTCCTCCCCGGTGAGATGTTCACAGGTGTTCACGCAACCAACACATGCAATTCCCTGGCATTTTCACTCTTTGTCTTTCTAAGCAAAGTAGTTGTTTAAACAGTGTAGCATGATTTCCAGAGACTCAGAAACCTTCCTTACCTCCTTCTTGACCTCTTCCTCATCTTCCAGAGTCAGGGCAGCCAGCTGCTTAGCTCTCTGCTCCATCAAGTTTACGTATCTGATTGGATTGGATAAGGCCTCAATCACATCTAGAAACAAGGCAAATACTTCAGTTTCAAACCCTGGTGTTACTGGCCCAGCACTCCTCAGGTTTCAAGAAAGAGGCAGAATAGTGTTTTTCATTGAAGATGGTGTTTCACTGCATGGCATTTAAACCTCTCCTTGTTCAGAGCCAATGCCTAAACACAGCTCTCTCCCTCGAGCATGGCACTTTGCCTAGGAAACAATTACATACTCGTGTGTCCTGCATGCAAAGTTTCATTTGTGTTCCAGTGGCAAATGCCTGGGGTATTTCCTCCTTTGGAGCCTGCTGAAAATAAGAGTTGGCCCTAATCCTAAGGCTCAGGCAAGTCACTGTAAATCAGGCCATCTCCTAGGAGTGAGGAGACAGAGTGATCCATCAGATGCTGACCTTTGCTCACAGGACTGTTATCCCAGCCTGGCAAATCATCCACACCCCATGCATTTTGTGTTTCAATTAACCTCTCTATTCCCCAGTAGGAAAATCACCTGCATACTACAGAGGTACCTGCATAAGTGTCGGGGACGTAGTCTTTGACCTCTATGTACACAAAGAGAGCTGGCAGAGTCAAAGGCTGGTTCCTCTCATTCCTCAAGCAGATGTAGTGATAGCCTGCAAAGTAAGGAACAACCAGTTCACAGCATAAACCCTTCCACAGGCATTTCCAACACATCTCTGTTATCATTTGTTATTTATAGTGTGGCTCCAACTGGGCAAGCAGCTCCAGGGACTTCTGGAAGGGAAAAGTTTACCTGAAGGGTTTCAGGGATAAGTGTACAGACTGCTGGAAAGGCACATGGTACTGCAGTTTAAAACAGTATTTTCTGTTTATTCTTACCTATGTGACTGATGCTAAAAATGGTAATTTATTTAAATTTTTCATGCATTCTGTTTTACTACCTATGTCTGAATTTTTTTAGGTTTGTATATCTTATTAAATTTTCAAAAGTGACCCCGATAGTACTCAGCAATCTGAACAGCCGAAGTAAACTGAGATGTAACAGCCCATCCACACACAGAATCTGATTTAAAAAATATGCAAGGTAGCATGATGGCTACAGAGTGTGTTTGTGTGTGAAATCCTATTGTGTGACCATCCTTAGGAATACATCTGCAAAAAGAGAAATTCCAGGCTGTTTTGAAAGCTGGCTGTCCAACCTTTGACTGATCACTGCGTGGCACTGGTGCCATGTCCAGTTTGGGAGCCACACATGAGGGAAGTGTCAGGATCCAAGCCAGGAGCAGGATGCATTTATCTGGGGGAATCCCCACTTGGCTGATGTGAGCAACTCTCTCTCCAAATAATGGTTAAATCCTTGCTTTGGGAACAATGACAAGTCTGTGGATTTACGTGACAGCATGACATAACTTCCAGTAGCATCTCAGAAACGAGAGAAATTGCATATTACAAAGGGTTCTCAGTTCTCTCAAGCTCCTCCAGCAAGTTTTCAGCATGGACACAAACTGGGACCATGCTGTAAACTGATGATGCTGGAGCCACAAGAACAGAGAATGGGCCTGTGGGGAACAGCTCTGGCAAGATTTCACTTACTAGAAGAGGGAAATCCTTCCCATCCCCTCCTCCCCTCCAATCACCCATCTACCTTCCTCCGGCACTCAGCAGATCCTCCAGGAGACAGCTACATCCATTAAGCCAGCAGAAAATGCAGCTGGCATAAAAAAAGCTTTCAGCTGGATTGATAAAGTGAGTTTGCTCATGAAAAAGGTGTGGAAATTATTCTTCAGGAATAATATGGCCAACTGTTAGATACGGGGACACGTGAGTTTTGTGCTGGCTAAGGCACAGGGTAGGTACAGATATTCCTCCTTTTCCAGTGCGAGTGAAGCTGGGAGCGTATTCATGGCCCATATGCTTGTCCTAATTCAGCTTCCTCCCCTCGCTGGAAAATCTGGCACTGAATTTGAACACTTCCCTTGCTCAAACTGTCAATGTCACTGCATCTTTCTGAAACAGGATCTCTAACAAGTCTCTGGCCTGGAAAATGTGGCCGGAGTTGTCGCACAAAGCAATTTTCACTTAAATGGCCACTAATTATAGTAGAAATAATGTGATTTAGAAGAGGCCAATAATGATATTTTTCTTTTAATTTTCAGCAATGAGGATGAGAGTAATTTTGGATTGATTTAAAGGTGTTACAGAGATATAACAGCCTGCATATAGGTCAGTCTTCCACGTGTAGAGAAATTACTTTGAGGGGAGCAGATTTTGCTTTCATTCCCAGCCACATCCCATTCTCATAAAGATGACAGATCAAAATTGGCTGTTGCTGCCCTCTTTCCTCTCACAAGTGTGCAATTGCACCTTTTAGCATAAACCTATGAGCGTAAAGTCAGTGTACTGGAGATAAGGAAGTGCCAACTGTGCCACTGATGATTTAATTCCACTGGTTTTGCTGGACAGTTAAAAATTTAAATTTCTGGTGAAATATGGTATTTTCCTTTTTCAAAGCTGAGCTAGATTATTCAAGCCCCTAGTTGCACTAAGTCTGCTGCTTTAGAGCAGTTGAGATTGCTGTCTTTTTTGACGACAAAATTTTGACTACTTTTTTGACTACTATTGTCTGCCTGTATGGGGAAAAAGGTTTTACCTGGTCGAATTGCTGAGACTGGCAATATCCGATGGCCAATGAATTTCCCTCCTTCTTCATACACTGCTAACCTTAAACAGGCCAAGGAAGGTAAAACCACCTAGGAGGCAATATTGTTGCATTATTAATTTTCAGCTCTGAATGAAGCAGCTCCTTCCATAGACTGCAGGGAATACATGCTAAAATTTATCTAGTCACTGAAAGAGAAAAAAAAAAAGCAACAATCCAAACGTAAGAGCTTCTCTGATTTATTTTCAACCTACTAAAAATAGTAACCTGTGCTTCTCTGAGTACAAGGGCAGTCAGGCACGATCATTAACTAAATAGAGAAACGAAGTACACTAATTAGAAGTTCATTAGAGAAGAAAAATGCTAGTGATGTTTCCAAACTTAAGCTCTGGCAGGCTGCCAAAGGAAAGCCATTCAGAAGGCCAAATATTCAGGGAAAAGAGCACTGCTGCAAGTACCAAGTGTATAAACATCCTTGTGAGCTACACTTGCTGAGAGAAATCTGAAAGAAACTGTTTTACAAGCACCTGTACTCAGGGTATACTTAACCAAGGTGCTCAGTGAGCAAAACCTAGAGATTCTGTTCAAATATTGGCTGCAGGTGTATTGCCAAGTGCAATAAAACATTCACACTGCATGGTCCTAAAACGTGCTCAGTGTCCTCTGCCCCCTTAGAAATTTAGAGAATTGAGTCTGAGTAATACTGCATGAGCAGCTCAGAAGTTCCTGTCTCATCTCAAGTGGATGGGATTTGTGTCTTCATCGCCTGGGCAGTGATTTTGCAGCCCAGTGTGGTGATGAGCAGGGACAGCAGGTTGCTTTGGCTGTGGCAGCTCAGCCAGCCGGGCCGCTGGAGCTGCATTCCCACTGTGCTGCTCGCAGCTTCCCGGGAGGGCTGCTCAGCCCGGCCACACTGCCATGGCCATTCCATGAACTGCTGTCCTGCTGCCCATTCCCACACTGCCATGGCCATTCCATGAACTGCTGCTGGGATCTGTCCTGCTGCTCATTCCTGCTGCTGCTTCCAGCTGTGCCACTGAAACAACCAAGGGCACTTCAGACTCGCTTCTTTTAGCAGCAGCTGCCACAACTGGAGCAGCTGAAGTTCAGCAAAAGCAGATGAACTATGAAATAACTACTCAGAATCCCTTTTCCTGCTTTCTAACAAGTGCAACGTTTCAGTAAGCCATGGAAAGACCCCACTGGACAGGGATAAAAAGAGCACAGTGCCCTTCTGGGAAGCAAATGTTACACCAACCTTCTTAAACACTATGGCTTCCTCTTCCCAGACCGGGTTCACTGCGTTGCCTTGAGAGGTCTTGGTCTTCAGAGCTTTTCTCCTGGTATCCACAGGCAGGCCAAACATGTCCACTTCCACATAGGTACCGACTTTTTTATCAGAAAGGAACTGACCTGAAATTATCTAAAGCCAAAGAACAAAGGAGCATCGTTAGAGATCGCTGTGGTGGATTAGGAAGTGAGTGGCTGTAATGCAGAGGGATAATTCTCATTAATGATCAGAAAGTGTGCATTTAAAAAAAAGCCAAAACAACACTAAGCCCACAATAAACAGAACCCCCCCACCCCCAATATTTAACTGCAGACAGAAAAACAGCTTGTGAGGCCTGGTTTCCTGTGACCCTGTGGTCCTGAATTCCCTTATGAGCGATAATGTGGTTGAGATCATGCTGCTGCCCTTCCCTCAGCAGGAATACTCATTTAGATCTCTTCCTTAATCTGTATTCCTACTTCCTGAGAACTCTCAAATTCTATCTAGTCTCAACAACAGGTTCAAAAAGTGCTTGAAAAAACAGAGGTTTAAAAGGCAGAGAAATTATATATATGCTTTTAGCTGTGAGGGAGAAAAGAGTCTTAAAAGTTTGTATTCTAACAAAGGCTCTTCACAGAGGAGTCTTAATATGAAAATAAAATTGTAAAATAGCTGATCTTTTCTAGTTCTTCTTTTTAACAGGCAGCGCAACTCTCAGCTTGAAAAAGTGAAAGAAAGGTCTGCAATTACTTCAGAAAGCTGAAGAGGCACAGGAGTGTGCAGCAGCGTCACTGTACCTTACCAAACTGAGGCTTGCCTAAAGCAAATCTCAATCCAGTGCCAGCTCTGCCTGTGTGAGCACTGGCACTGACCAGCAGAGCCTCCTGTGTGGGCAGAGGCAGCTGCCTTCTGACAGCTGTCTCCTGACTCCTGCATGCTCATTCTGTTAAAAAGCTCTGCATCTCCTAATAGCTGCTGAATGACTTCCACCTCCATTTGCTGTAATTGCAGAAGAAAGTGCCTCTAAACCCACAGGAGGGGCCTGAAAGCTTCCATGATTGCAGGTCACCACAAAAGGTCACCCCACACATCCTCTTCTATTACTGTGCGTGTCACCAGACTATTCCTTTATCCACATCCCTCCCAGCACGGCTCTGCTGCTCCTCTGCCTGCAGCCTGAGAGGAAATACTTGTTTTCTCTCAGTGAAAACAGGAGGATATTTTGCAGGTGGACTCTATAATACAGAGGCTGTTCTAATGGACGAGTCCATTAAAGGAGTAGCAGGACTCCAGGAAGTTTATGGTTTTATAGCTGGAGATCCACCAAGTGAATTTGTCTCCCTGTCACAGCCAATGCAATCTATCCCCTTAAGCACCCAGGCAGGTAATTCTCAACCTGCAGATTCCTGGCAGCCCCTGAACTTCATCAGAGGTCCTTAAAAAGGAACAAGGAAAAACAAGTTGGCAACGAATTGCAGCTGACATTTATGGTTCCACAGTTCTGCTGGAGAACTTTCAGAAAACCAGAAAAATGTATTTATACTGAGCATGTAGAGTTCCAGCTATTCCAGTCCAACCTCCCACTTCACAACAGCATGTTTTAAATCCATCTCTTTGTTTCTAAAAACATAGCCAAACTGCTCCTAAATCCGTTCACTTCCCAGTTCTGTGATTCTCTAAGTACTTCTATGGCAAAGAATACATGCAATAAAAATATATTGATTTATCCAGCAATACAAAACATGAGGCAGAATTTAAAAATTAATTGTCACTCCATCAAATTAAATATATTTTATTTTCTTGGCTTAGTAAAGTCATTTTCTAGGCCACAGCAGCACAGAAATATAAATATACCCGTGCTCTGGCATTGCCATGAGAGCACTTCCATCAGCTACACACGTACCTTGACTGACAGAGTGTTGGCTACTATTCCATCCACTATTCCTTCAGTAAATGGATCAAAGTGCTTGTCTGGCCTTCTCATGAATTCTGGCTTTAACCTGTATCCACTTTTGCCATTGTACTCGTACATTCCCATGTTTATTTGCATAGACAAATCTGGATGTTAAAAATATTGGCAAGAATTATCTTCTGGACAGATAACAATTTCAAACAGCAATAAAATAAAAAAAAAATTACTGTAATTTCATACTGACTGTAACAGACACAGTACAAGCATGGGTTAAACATTTTAATTAACAAATCTATAGTATAATTTAATCCCTAGATAATTTTTGATGAATAAAACCTTTCCTACCTGTGAATCAGCAACTCTGTCAGAGAAGTGGACATGTACAGCTTTCCAAACCCAGAGAACAGCATAACTTACCCACGGTTTGGAAGTTGAGGGCGACCATCTGGCAGCCAGCATTCCAAAAGACTTGTGGCATGTAGTTGGAAGAGTCTACTCGTGTTCCCTTTGGGTAAATCCGGCTCAGCTGCATTTTGTTGTATCTGAACAGTGAGTAGTTAAGGTACAGAACACGTGACAAAAACCAGCTGGCAGAGAAGTGAAACTGCAGGGTTAAATGCAGGTGTTCTTTACAGAATGGCCGTGGGTTCCTCAGAGGATTTCTGCAACCATCATGCTTCCAGATCTCCACAGTTTTGTAGGAGATATGATAAACATGGGGCAATTAAAGGTGCTGCTTGTTCCTGCATAGAGTACTCAGAATAAGCAAGGAAAGAGCACAGGCAGATGCATCAAGAGGATCATATTCATAAAATTCCATTTATCTTCATGGTTCCTACTTTGAGATTTTCCTAGGATGACATTTACAGAGGCCATTTGGCTGTAAACAGTGAAACTTCCTCTGGAGCAGGGAGAGGTGTTCAATTAAAAAGTGGTTTTCTGGAATGAGGATTGGAATTGGCCTCAACATGGACAGAAATGATGAATGCACACATCTTACAGGCGAGGCTACAAACCTCTGAGATGAGAACGTGCTGCAGGTGATCTGTGGAAGGAGCTTTCCATTAATCGCTTTTGAGGCACTATTTTATCTGTTTACATACTTTATCTCATTCATTCTTAACTGCAGCCATGAGGGGAGATATTGAGAAACATCAAGAAGTCTAACCAGAATGTTCCTTAGCTTTCCTTTAGAAGTTATTAAAAAAAACAATTAAGACATTGTGTGGCAATAAACCAGCTCAGTGTTCTCAGAAGCAGAGATATGATGGGAAAGAGAGCATTTTCATGTAACTTTGCAGAAACGTCAGCCACATTTTGACAATTTTCTCACTATAACTCTCACCACTTCATATAGGATGATAAATTTAACAATCAGAATACAAAGAATTAGGTCTTCAATGTGTAACGAACAGTTACTCCCTTAGTCCTAGCCCACAGCACGAGGACTCATGCCAGTTTTTAAATTAGCTCATCAGAACCCAGGCCAATTAATTCATTTAGAAAGACAATCAAATCTACAAATTCCATTTGGGTTCCCTATTTCCCCTGCTCCTGTATCCAAATTCCAACAAAGCTCTGTAGCAAATCTCAGATATAGAAAGACTTAGGAAGCAGGTTCCTGGAAGTCAAGGATACTCCACAAATTCCACAGGAGACTTTGTAAGTTGCTCAAGCCCTTTGGTTTCCACAAAGGAAGACATTTCAAAGCTTTTGTTGCGTTCTGCAGGTTTAGAGGGGAGACAAAACCGGTCACACGTTAGAGCACAAACTCGCGTGGTTTGGTCCCAGCCCCCTTACCCCACCTACAGTTCACCAGCTCTTTTCACCCTGGTCCCAAGGAATTTACACACAGGTTTGTTGACAACAGTGACCTAGCTCACATTCAGAGCTCCTCCTGCACTCACATCAGCACTGCCCAAATTAAGGGCACTGGTGCTGCCCGAGGTTGACGCTGGACCAGCTGCAGGCAACAGTCAGGGCCAAACACCGTGTGGATGTACTCAAGAGGGCGAGCCCAGAGATCACCTCTGTGACACAGAGGTGCTGCAGCAGCTTGCTGTGGGCACTGCTGGATCTCTGGCTTGTGTTTGCAGGCTGATGTGAGGGCTGGGAGCCCCTCTGAGCTGCAGGAACTGATGTCCATATCAGACTGAAGCGAGCAGTGCTGTGCCTGCAGCGCCTCTCCGCAGCTCCAGCACGTCAGGGGTAAGGTCAGGGCTGTCCAAGCCACAGAAACACCACTATGCAATCGCCCCTGAAGGTGCACTCCTGTGCCCCAGCAGGGATTCAGACCTAATCCCCAAATGAGAGGAAGCCTTTATGACCTCTTTAATTTGGTCAACCTTTCTGATCTGCCAGTGGTGAACAGCCCCTCCTCCGCGTCTGAGCCGGGAGGAGGAAACATTGATTTGTGCATCATTTGTCACTCAGCTTTGCCTGATGTGGGCACAGCCTTTTAATGCATCCAAGCATCAGGATGCAGCAGAGAGCCTAAGTCAAGACCCTGCTAGCTTCAGTACCTTCTGTTCAGAGGTAAGGATTTCTGTAAACTAACAGCTTCCCACTTTATCCCAATCAGCCACGTGGCTGCTTAGAAGGAGCCACAACTCTGGAGGTCAAATCCATTAACTCGCTCAGCACTGATCTGTTTAAAAATGAGGGGACCAGTGCCTGTGTTGGAGCAAGATCTCTCCAGCCTCACCACTTTACTGAAAGCGAACAGTAAGGCAGAGAAAAGGCCTGGCCTCATCCATGTTTTTAGAAATGATGGTAATTGTGCTGCAGCAATCCAGAGATGGCCAGGAGGCAGGGCTGGGCAGCTCCCTGAAGTCAAACTGCGAAGCTGCAGGAGAGGGATAAAACTGAACAAAAGCAGAGAGAAGCAGGACAGAAACAGGTGGGCACTGTCCTTGCAGGGAGCCAAAAAGGAAGCAGTGGATCCAAAGAAATGAGGAACTAGATTGTTTGGCCAAAGTGAGAGGAAAATGTGCTGCCAGCCTGGGAACTACAAACCATTTTCAGTCTATGCTGAAGAGTCAGAGGATGAACATGGGGTTCCAAAGGTAATTCTCTGCCTCTAGGAGAGCTGGGACTCACCCTTTACGGTGGTCCCTATTTCTAATTAGCAACCATCATGCTCCTGCTATTATTCACAGCTGTTATCTCCTAATGGTGAAAGATTCCTGTTACTCCCTAGAGGCTGCTCTCCTACCACTCCCTCTTCCTCTCTAACACACAATATCCTTTCTTTCTCCAGCTGGCTCACCTCCATCTCAGCTTCTCATAAAAACACTGAGATTATTCTTACTCCAGCTACCCCCCTACTGATGGCACAGCACTAGAAACACACATACATACTGCTTTTATCCTATTTAGAATGTAGGGGCTAGAATTTCTTGTAGTAATAAACTCTTATCTCTCAGCCTTGTCTTAAAGTAGAGCATTTGAAGGAAACCAGAGCTGGTAGCAGTTAAAGGATTTGGTTACCAACTGCCCAGAGCTTAATCAGACTCGTAATTAAAATAAGAACAATTATTTCCTTGTAGTATCTGGAGAGGATTAAAAGACCTGCCTTTTGAAGAAAAGACTGTGCAGGAGAGACATTTCTCTCTCGTGATACATTACACGAGCTATCTTATCAGGAGGAAATTACTGCAGAGTGAACAAATAACTCATTGAAAAACTGCCTGAAAAACGTGGGAAAATACAGTTACAGCTACTTGCTGCCAGAGAGAGGGAACGTTTCAAGTGTGGGCAATCAGGCGACTGGTACAGATCCACTGCTATTCAGTATTTCTGTTAACAACTTGGATGCAAGACCAGGAAATGCACTCTTAAAACGTGTGAATGACAGAAGCAGTGAAGTACTGTGCAACACAACATACTGTTATTACCATGGAGGTCTGGATCACAAATCCAAACAAATTCTGAATAAAAAATAATAAATGAGAGAAGTGCTGTACTACTGAAACAATAAAACTGAATAAAATACAAGTATGGATCTCTATACTTAGGAAAGTGAAGTGAACAATAGTAACATTTTTGGGAAAAAGCTGGATAGATAGCAAACTGAAAAGCAATCCTCATCTAATCCCTTCTTTATTCAGCTCCTGTAATGAAGATCCAGGAGTGAGTCCAGGCCAAGACTAAGACCAGAACACCCAAGTCGTGCTTTAGCCAGCCAGCAACATTTCCCACCTAGGGCCATATTTATCACATAATGATTTTTTTGACACAAACACCAAAAATTTAATTCTTTAACAATATGAGTTCACTGAAACAGTATTACTGATCAAAGGTCACATCAAGACTTAGGAGAAAAATCTGGATAGCAGCAAAACTTTACAAAAAACGAAACTCAGACAGGCAAAGGAATGTGAACAGAAAAAAACCACCCTACATGAGACAATTTTATAACAGCTGCATCTACTTGTAGTGCTAGGATTCACACGGCTTCCTTTCCAGAAGGCACATCTCCTTCCCACTGTGTTCTTGTAACTCTCATTAGAGCTGGAGGAGATTATAAACACCCAAAGGGACACTACTGCAGGGAACAAGCACAGCTCCCTGCATGATTCTGTGACTGCTCATGTGTGGTATCTGTATAAACGCCCACATACAAATGAACAGTCGGGACATCTTACATGTTTATTATTCATCACAAGTAAATGCCAAACCTTGTACAGAGACATGGACTTAGGCAGCAATTACCTGTCCTCTGCCAAGGACACCACAAATCCGGAATAAATTAAAATGCTGTACACTTCTTTAACTAAAAAGCTCCAAAAGCACATTAAAACCTGTCAAAACAAAGTGAAAGAGGGCAGGCAAACAGTGGGGGGGTGTGCATCAAGGAAGGCAGAGATGCAGCAGTGTTTACTGAGGATGTCACCGAGTGCATTCCTAGCAAGGCATCTCCTGTAAAAGCCAGCAGGGGGTGAAATTATGGCCCTTTCTTTACCACACAGAGAGGCAGGAAAGTGAATTTGCATGTGGGGAAGGGCAGACTCTGCTTGCCATGAATCTTCTATAGAAGCACCAGAGGCAAAATAAAAGCAGGAATATTTATGACCACCTTTCTCAAACTGTTTATGTTGTTCTTCAGTCATGGATGACAAAGACAATGTAAGCATATAATTTTCAAAACTGTTTTTGAAATGTCAGCATGTTTACTGTTGATGAAGTTGGGTATTTAGACTAAAAGAGGTTTCAAAACACAAATGGATTTATTTGGCTGGATACCAAGGGAACGTTTTCTGTCTGTGTGCCTGTATCTAATTGAGAAGGAGCCAAGCAGCACTTCTGCAGAACTCTGCCAAACACTTGCCAGGTAATTTTAAGTATAAGATGTTTCTTACTTACTTTTTGATACTTCAAATGACTCGAACTTCACAGGCTGAATGTAGTTTACCAGGTTAGACATCTCTTCCGTGGCCATAGCCTCACTTCCAGCAGTACCCTACGGAAGAGAAGGGACAGTGCTGCAGTTTGGGTCTGTCCATCAGAGGCTACAAATGCCAAAGCCCAATTTTCCGTCAGTTGTGGTGGCTTTCACTGCCCCTGGCTAGCAAAGGCAATGCTTCCTATAGGGAATGTCACATAGGAAAGAACTAAATGGGCTGTAAGACGTAAATGTTTACATTAAACTGATGCCCTATTCATTCTTTTTATGTGGCTCCTAGGGAAGGGACTGCATTAGCTCTACCCATGCACAGTGCTGAGCACATTTATCAGTACTGTTGGACAAATAATAAATACGGCTCTAAGTTTTTGATGTCAATTTTTCCTTCCAACAATGCTAAACACACCACAGGCAGCTGCCTAAAACAGATCTGCTGTGGTTCTATTTGTTCTTAATCGCCAGAAAATGAAAGTATAAACAAACAAAGCGAAAATGTGCTTCCAAACCGACCAACAACCAGCTTGGAAAAGCTGGTGCTGCGCTTCTCGGCGCTCTGCCTCCCTTCCTCCACTGGATGGCAGCCCCGCTCCTGGTAACACGCACGAACCCGCAGCTGCTGGAGCCGACCCAATCCCCAAAAACACATCTCCGCCCTTACTTCATCCATCGACGACTTCTTACAGTCATCATCGTAGTCATCATCATCGTCGCTCTCCATCTCAGCTTCTCCTGAGAAGTTTCAAGCAGAAGATAATTACTGGCTGAGGCAACAGTCACAATTACCAGTGACAAATTCAAGAAAGATGTGCAAGTAGCACTGCTCGGAGCAGCCTGCACTGTACATGTGCTTTTTGTCACAGCACCAATCAAACTCACTGCTCTCGAGGGACTCATCCGTTTTCAGCACTGATTTAAGTTCCTATTGCCCAACCAAACAAGAACTCTTCCTTTGCAGCTGCTTGATGCTTATTCTTTGGCAATCAGCACTGAGAGAGGAGTGCAGTGTGCTCAGTGTGTGGGTAGAGTATCAAAGACTGCTCTGAGAGATACTCCTGAATTTGGGACACAGCCCCAGGGTTTGGAGACGTGAGTGCAAACTCCTGCTGTTGCAGGATCCATGCAGGACCTCCAGGGAATGCCTCACCCACTCCGGGAAGCAACAGCATGCACAGGGTGAAGAAACCTGGATGAAAATCAGTGAGTTTCTCCTGTGCTGTGCTACCGAGGGCTGCTCAGCAGAACCCATCTGTTCTGGATGTGTCACAGTCTCTGTTCTGGATGTGTCACAGTCCCTGCCCGGGGGCAGCACAGCTGGGAGCATCTGGCACAGGAGCCAAACTGCAGGAGCTGCACACCTGCCCGGGGGCAGCACAGCTGGGAGCATCTGGCACAGGAGCCAAACTGCAGGAGCTGCACACAACTCCCTTGGCAGAGAACTTTGTGGTGCCTCGGTCAGGGCTCTGGAGCAGAGCTGAGCCGCGCCAGCTGAGGGCAGTGCGAGCCAAACAATGGGAGGAGATGCCTAAGGCTCATCCTTTCCCTGGAAACGTACTCGGAGTAAACGGGACTACATAAAACACATCTATTGCCTCGCTCCCAATTGCAGCGTGCTCGTCAAATTTCAACGGGCAAGATGCAAATTCTTTAATGTTAATTAATGAAGGCCTCCCCTCGCCTCCAAAATGTTTTTATTAGGTTCCATCATAAATTAAGCCATTAAGGAATATCAAGTTTATCTTTGCCTGTAGAAACTCCTCCTGTGGGCCTGGCTGTGATAAAGTGTACCCTGTGCATCTTAAGACTCTGGAAAGGAAGATTTACATAAACTGAAGTCACCTATCCACACCGGTAAGAGTGACAGCTCTCCCTAAAGACATTATTCCACAAACCTTCCAGCTTTCTTCAGCAGTGGCAGCACAAAAATCTAACTACTGTGCAACATTCCCAAACTCTCCAGAGAATGGTAATTCAGTCGCAGTTCCTCCTGTTAATTTAGGGCCTAATCCCAAGCCCCCTGAGTCAATAAAGAAACTCCTCTTTGTTCCAGCAGGCCTCGAATCTGGCCCAGTGGGCCCCTTCAGAGCATGGAGAGCACACACGAGTGTGCCTTTCACAACCTAACGATGACTACCCAGCCTGCGTTTCCTCCCAGATGCAGATGTTGAAATGTCAGGCTTTTATTCATCAACACATTTCTTCCTGAACATTTCATTGAAGAAAATAACATGATTGCTCAACAGGCTCAAGGGATGGCTCAGGGAGCCTCAGCACAACGCAGAGAGCCAGCCAAGCTCTCACAGGATTTGCACTGACACTCTTTGCATGGGAAGCTCTCAGCTGATTTAACCAGACTGGCAAAATAACACTTTGCACAGTTCACAAGAAGGGGGAGGTGGGCAGATTCTGGCCAGCATGCACTTCTGAGATAAGAGGTACATGATAGCCTGTTCTGGCTGAAAGTGTCCAGAGAGCAAAGTATGCAACGCACGATTCGTTTATTTAAAAACACTTAACACAAATACTCCCAAGGAGATCAAATCTCATTTTCAAGTTCTGCATCAGACAGCAAAACCAGGACAAGCAAGACACAGGACTGCCAGCATGGAATTAAAGTAAGTGTTTCAGGAGGTGTGGTACATCTGCACAGCCTTTCCCCCAGCAGCACAGCCTGTGCTCACACCCAGCCCTCTCTCCCTGATTCATGGCAGGGACACAAAGCCACCCTGAGGGTGTCTAAGGGACAATCAGCTGTAATGCCATCATTACTACCTGCATTCAGATGGGACTACAAGCCCAGGCCAGCACAGGATCTCTTCAATGCTACGTGGCACACAAATACAGTGAAAATAGAGTCCTTCTCCAAGGAAGCCAAACAAAAGCCTGCCCATGGACAGAGGCAGATAGAAGAATATCAAGAAATTAGAGGATGTTGCTCCCTACCAGAAGTTAAAACACAGAAACTGCCAACCACTCACAGGCAGAAGGGCACAACAAGTGAACAACAGGGCAGTTCTAAGGGTGTTTTCAAGGAGCTGTCCCTGGTGAGTGGGGCAGTGTGGGGGAAGCATGGAAGTGCTCCTTGGGAAAAATAACGAGTGGACAAAGGAGGCTGAATCCCAGCTGATGGATAGAGGGGTTCAACACAGTAATACTGAATAGAGGATGATCTGGAGAGCTGGGAATGACAAGCCAAATCCCTGGGTCGAGGAAGCAGTGTGCTAAACATGATCCATTCTCATCGTCCTGAGAGATACTGAGAGCCTAATAAAATCAAAGGTTAGACAGTGCTTGAAATTCAGAGGAATCTGGTAATCTGCTTTCTCAGACCTTTTCAAAACAATGGCCAGGATGAATTATGAATGTGGTACTTGCTGGTGCAGCTTGTTAACCCTGCAACATTTAGGCAGGTACCAGCATCCTGGGAGGAATCACCTTTTTCCACTATACATCAGCACTTGCTGATTTTTAAAAAGGGAAAAATAAACTTTATTCAGTTTGATAAACCACTTTATTTTGTGACAATGGGCCATGGTCTCAGCTGGCATCAGCAGCAATGTACCAATGCAGTTACGTACACTGAGCCTAAAACCTTTCATCCAGTTTTCTTTTTAGGCATCACGAAATCATGGAGCCAATTCCGCCCTCTGTCTCTGTCTTTGCATGATTCTTTCCTTGCATCATGCACTGCTCTGACAAAAACATCATCCCATCAGTGAGAAACTAACAATTTGCTTATTTAACAAGATTTAAATACTGCGCCATCAGCCAATTCTAGCTCCTTTCAGTATGGGCCTACTTTTGGTGAAATGGACACCCCAGCAGAAATACCACTGCTCCTTCTGCACTGCGATGGAAGTTCTCTGGAAATCTTGCTTGTTTACTTCTGTCCATTGTGCAAAACCAGCCAGGTCTAAGATGCTTGTTTACCAAAATTACAGTCTGTCTCACAGGTGTTATCTCAGAAATTCTTCTTCTGCTTTGTCAGCTTTGCTCTACTTTTAGAAGAAGTTTTTTCCACTGACATGTATGGAAGTTACTTCCTACATCAGTTTCATGGGCATCCTGCAAGGCCTCCCACAAAGCTCAGAATTCTTTCTTTTAATTATTGCTGCTATTTCACCAGCACCACACTTTTATATGGTCTTATAAACACATCAAAACTGTGGGTTTATTTGGGTTTAAATCTGACCTCAAGCAGTGTAAGATACAGCAAAGCTTGATATCAACTCCAGTATGAATCCCCACTTTTTTTTTGCACTGCTGTGAAAAACTCATTTACAATCTCCAGAAGGCTAAATCAGCACAACTTTCTCCTCAAGATCAGCAGCAATTCTGACAGGAGCTACACAACGCAATAGAGTAGTTTGAATAGTATGTCCAAGTTGCTAAATGTAAAGATTACACTAAGGTTGGAGTACTGAAACCCTTCATGTTGAGAAATGTTAAGAATCAGGCTTCTGATTAATTGCAGTACTCCAGAAAGAAGGTGGTACTGGGTGCAGAGGATAACTAAGGCTTGCAGAGCTCCAGCATCACACATTGCCAATATGGAGATGTGAGAAGAGGGGTGTCATGGTGACTCTTGAGCTCTGCCATGTGGAAACTCTTCATTACCACAATGTTGTTATAATATGGTGAATAATATTTTTTAACTGTTCACAGACAGAAAACTGGCACCTCATTTATGGAAATGCTGCTTTCTCATAGCTGTAATCTCTGGAGCTGTGCTCTGCATACTGAAAAATTCAAAGCACTCTAGAAAAATGACATCCTGGGTGTTCCTCGTCAGTCATCCCTAAAGTGTTCTTAAGTTCTGTCAGATTCGTCTGTCCTTAGATAAAACTGGCTTAATATTATTGCACTTCCCACAGGTATCGTTCAGATAAATTCACTGCTGTTTGTCAGGAGCTCACAGGCAGCCTGGATACCCCCACAGAAACTCACTGAGGATGCTCTATCTAGGACCAAGTAGTGAATGACAGAGAGAGGAAAAATACTGACTAATTGCATTCTCAGAAAGAGGCACAAGTCCTAAAGGAGAATCAGGCTGGCACAAGGATTACACCCAATGTGTTTTGGCAGTCACGGATGAACCAAGTGACCACAGCAATTTTGCAACCTCAGTTCCAGCATTTTCTAATTTGTAAGTGCTCATCTTCATAATCAGGGGCTGTTACAGAGGTCATACGGGCATAATAGTCACAGTTAGTTTGTAAAATTACACACCCCATTATGGGACTGACCCTTCTGCCTTGCCTCCTCCTCATCATCATCATCTTTATTCACAGCCCAGGTCTTTCCTAGAAAAGCTCCTAGAGAGGCTCCTGAAAGACAAAGCTGTTGCCCTCTATGCAGCCCAGGCCCTCAGAAAGCCAAGGACGTGTTCTTTGCCACTGTCCTCACTGTGTGCTGATAACAAAAATAGAGACTTAGGAACCCAGGGCTGATTTCAAATGCTGGAAAGGAGGCAGCTGGAACACACTTTTTTCTCCTGCTTGAGATTTGTCTAAAGCAAATCAAGAAAATAGTATTAAGTCATTCCTGACACCAGGATGAATCTTCCTTTGAAATCCAAAGCCTACTCCAAAGCGTGGCCTTTTCATAGTTTCTTAAAAACAACAGTTGAAAACTCTTTCTTTGCTGCTAATAGGATAAACAATGTTATCCACAAATGAAGCAGGATTTCTTTCTTGTTAATTCAGCTTGGGGCAAACTGCCAGCGTGAAAATTTTCAGCTCAGTTAATCAGAGTTTAGAAAAAACTACAAACAATGGGGAAAACTTTTTAATGGCAAATGGCAATGAACTTATATTCCAGCAGCGCTTTCAATTTACTCTGTTAGTATTTTACTGCTGGGGCATGAACGTCTGTGCTTATAAGAACACAAAATTTCAGTCTTGATAGGAGAAGAAATTCCAGTGCAGGAAACAGACACCGGGCTGGGAATCAGGATGTACAGATTTTGTTGGTTTTGCCTGTTTCCATCTCTGGAACAGAAGAACATCTTACAGCACTTTAAACAGAGATCTATGGCATGTTCCTTACTAATGCAGGACAACAGGGGGTTGAGCCTTCCCTGCTTGAGGAATAGGGATCTTATCCCTTTACCTTAAACCTTGAGGCACTGCAGACCCTCTGCAGCTCTTGTGGGCAATGAGCTCTGTCTGAAAGGGCACCAAAAGGCAGGCACAGCCCAGAGGCAACAGGAAAAAGAAAACATTTATATTTGATATTGGGCTTGGGCACACAGGAAAGGCAGCCAAGGGTGGAGGAGCTGGCAGCTCCCTCTCCTTAATAAGCAGTGCAGACAAATGTTAGCACACATCAGCGAGCCCTGGGTCGCTCCAGGAGGATTCCTGGGCCGTGAGCCCTCACAGGACAGACTCCAGGGTTAGTGACACTTCGCTTTGTTTCCTGCTAAGCAACCCTCACTGGTGCACCTTTACCTTGCTGGAGCACTGCAGGGAATGGGATTGGAGCTGTAATTAAGCATTTGTGCTTGAGGGAGAAGAGTATCAGTAGATCCAAGTCCTACCTGCTCCAGGGGAGGAAGGCTCAAACATACTGGATGTATCACTGCAAGTGTTGGAAGCTTGCTCCGAGAGCTTCTTCTTTGCACTCCCGTCTGCTGACTTGTGAGACTTCTTCTTGTTCTTCACCAGAATTTTGTACATTAAATCCATAGGGCTTGGGAGAGGAACCCCAGCTTCCAGCTTGCAGGAAGAAAGAGGAGAGACTTGTTGGAACAACAGAAGAAACAAGCTTATGGCAGTTTCTTAGGGACCACACGGTACAAGACAGTTCTGTAACCTCTGTAAGCCCTGTTAAAATGAAATGCATTTTGCACAAGAGGCAATGTCAACATTAAATGAAACAGGGCTACTGAGGGCACTTAAGAAGAAAAATGCTTTATGAAATGTCTGCAGTAATAACCAAAATAAGTATTAGCTCAGATATGAGAGTCTATGTTATAAAATGGCAGCTATGAGGATCAATTGCATTCAGAAGATCACAATTCACCGTATCAGGCAATCTCTGCATCAGAAATGATGCTTAAGTCACCAACAGCTCACGTTGCTTAACTCCCTCCTTTAGGCTGAAAGGCTTTCTATGAAGAATGAGGCAGACCTGAGACTCTTAAATAAAAATTCATGCAGACATTTGTGATGTGATGAACACCAAGCCACATTACCGGGTATTTTTCCAATGGATCCATAAGCAGGGCGTCTCCAAATATTAATCTGCAGTACTCTGCCATTTTTGCCTGTTGTTTAGGGCTAAAGAGAAGAAAAGAAAGAAGGAAGTGAGTCCTACAAATGCTCCACAGTGAAAGCAGCAGTAGTGGAGTATCTAATAGCCCTAAACTAAATGTAATTTCCTGATCCACTTGCTGTGAATTTTTCAGTGAGACCTACATATATCATGCAATTATTTCAGTTCCTCTGATGGAGTTTATCAAAAGGAACATACACAAAGTAAAGTCAATTGAGTAACAGTGAAACAACCATAACATGAATTTGCCTCTTTCAGGCAATACTTCTGTTTAAAATGTAAATATTTTCCCCCTCATGTTACTGCATACACATGCCTGGCATTTTGCTTGCACTACAGCAGTTTTCACAACATCCTCTATAAGTAAACTGAACCTCAGCAAATTCTACTTGTAACCGATTTTCCCAAAGTGCAACCAAAAGATGAAATAATTCCTGCTTTATCAGTGATGGAAGCTTTAGGACTGAAGATAGGTTATATGGCTCAGAAATATTACTCCAATCATCTCAAAAAGCAGCTCAGTACCACAGCCACTCTCTAATTTTAGAAAACTGAGTATTTTTGTTATATGTGCCTGTTTAAAATGCGTAGCATCTGAGCTGAGGCATCGTTCAAAGTTTCCTTTTTTGACACTCTGTTGGGAAGTCTCGATTAAAGGACAGGTTTATATGGCTTAATATAACTTCCTCAGCTCCTGTTAATTAGGATCTGCATATCATGGAAGAGACAGGGATGCTTTAAGCTGTTATGTTACCATGGAGCTACTTTTCATGACAAAATAGAGCTGGGTATAGAAAAAAGCGAAAAAAAAAGAAAAAGAAAAAAGCCATTTTTCTCTTGCAAACCAGGAGTTCAACCCCGGCTGTGCCCGGCTGGTCAGTGGTTACCAACTCCCAGGGTCAGCGTGGCCAAACCAGAGCTGAGATGAAGGCTGGGTGGCCAAATGACATTTCAATCAGAAAATGTAATTTCCCTGGGATCAGCGTCCTGGCTGCTCCTGGAAGCAGACAGGGGGTAAACCAGTCATTAGCTCAGTCACTGACAAAAAATACCACGAGGAGGCTTTAAATTATTCCCCAAAGCAAGAGCTGCTTGCAGCAGTTTAAATCCCGACAGCATATCATTAATGCTGTCTTTTGCATGCAGCCAATTCTGCACAAGAGCTAAGAGGCACTTTTAGCTGAGGATGGAAAATAAACATGAAGACAAGCAAGGCAGCAGAACGAAGAACCCACACGGGAGAAGGTGATGGAAGAACAGATCAGGCTGGGACATTGTGTTGGATATTTCCAACCCTCAGCTACCAAGGGAAATAAAGGCACCACTCCAGCCAGCAGAGTGTGCATGTGCCATAAATCCAGGGGTCATTAGAGTGAGTTTTATTTCAGTCTTCTCCACCAGCGTGTGTGTTGAACAGATCCGTGCTCTCGGAACCCAGAAAGCTCAAAGGACACCTCCTTGAATCAAAGAGCGCATTTATTGAAACCGTAGTAATTCCATGTGACATCATCATCCTTAAATGGGCACAACTCCAAAAAAAACCTCTCAATAGGAATTCAAAAAGTAAAAAGCAAGAGTTAAATCTAATCAATTTCCAGCCACCATCGCAGCTAGAACAAATTCTTCTGATCTTCTGTGTTTAATTACATGTTTACCTCGAAGAGAGCACAGTGAGAACTTCCATTTTTGCAAACGAGAAAAATGTAATGCAACATTATGTTGGTTCAGCGTATAAATTCCAATGTCACTGCATCCCAGAGGCAGAAAGTAGGAAAATTACGTGAAAAACTAATGGGTTTTAATACCATAAAAACCCCTTGAGGTAATAAACAAGGCCAAAGGAGGAAAATCTTGACATTACAATATTACTTGAATTTCTGAACTGGACTATGTGTACAGATACTTTTAAAAGCTCCTAAAAGGGAATAAAAAATATATAGGAGTACTAGCATTTAACTGTGTGGTAGATGTTTGTGTTCTCTCTCTCCCTAATACAAATACCTATGTATGTATTGTTGCAAGGGAGAGATCATTAGGAACAGCAGATCACATATCTCTATTGAAGTATTTTTAAAAATTGGAATACCAGTTTCTTTTTATTTTCCGTTCTTTGAAAATTATGAACCAGAGCAACAGATGAAACACCAAATTTTCGAAATCACCGCATTCCCCCAGTTGTGTTATGAAGTCAAAACCCAGGTATTTCTTGATTCACATCTCCTGTTACTGGAAATTTTCTCAGCATTCATGCATTGTAGTGAAAATTGATTGTCTGAAAAGAGCTGACTTGATCTGCTTTATGATTTTCACTGTGCAGACATGGACAGGTAGCACACAGCACACTGGTTATAAATGCCCCCAAAAATTTGCCATGGCAAGGGGAGATAAAGGGGGAACATGATACCTGGAGATACGGAAATACAAAGAAGATTAAGAAACGTTTTTATTACCATTATTGTATTGCTTGCACTTTGTTTTACTGTGTTTGTATCGTGCTTATTATGAAGGTCAACCACAGAGGCTCTCTGGCACAACTACTGCTCCCAACATTACATTTTTATCACTTCTGCAGAGGTACTTCCTCTGCATAAGACAAAGGCACAGATGCTTCCCAGAAGAGTCTAAAATAATTTAAAGTGTGGGATGAAAAAGTGATAAAAATCCTGTTAATATTTGAAGCAACAATTCCAGCCAGAAACCAGCAGTATGAATAACTGTAATTAAATTTAATCTTGGAAGCAATCTTATATGGATACTGCTCAAGGATCACTTAACCTTTTTGCTATGTCATCAGTGCATTTCTAATTATAGTGTCTGCTTTCAGATTTGCAGATTGCTTATCGTCTTGCAAGCCCCATTTCAAACGTCAAGGTCTTCTCGAGGTCTTTTCAACATTTTCAGGCCACTTCTCTGTTTTTTTCACAGAACCATAGCTTTTCTTAGTGGTCTTTTGACTTCACTATAAATGATGGCACACATAGTATTTTTAAGTTGTCTAAAAGTCACATGCTTGCCTCTTTTTCTGAAGTTTTTACTGCATAGAAACAGGTAAGAAAGAACACATTAATAGTGGAGTTACAGTAAAGAAAATAAAAATCCTTCATGTGCTATAAAGATATTGGAGAGGAGCCCTTCTAGCAAACACATCAAAGAAAAGCAAATGAGATGATTTACACAACGTGCTAATAAGTGATTTTTCCCCTAGGTGGACCAAAGTGTCAAATATATGCTCATGAACATAAACCAGAAGGAAGAAAAATTGCATTTTAAGTCCAGTGGTGATTAACACTGTCATGTCTATGGTGGTAACGTGAAACTTATTTACCTCTGATAACTGCAGTCTGTTTAAAAGCCATGAATACAGACTAAACCATATTTTTGTTTAAGCCAATGCCAAAATTTCTAGGGGATCAGAATTTCACAAATGACTCCTGCAACTTGAAAATCAGAAAAAATGTTTGGTCCTCTAGAAGTAAGAATTTATGAAAAACGATTTGTTTGAGAGCAACTCTACAAAAACATCAGCACTTTTTGTTAACATTTAGGGCAAAGCCCAGCTTTAAGATCTGGGAGAAGAACAACATTCCAAGTAAATGAAAAGACAAAAGGAGCATTCCAAGAAATTAGGTGAAGTTTTCTGTGAGTGGCATGACTAATTGCAGATTTCTCCAGCAACCCGTGAAGGAATGAAGGGATAATTGTAGCAGTTGGTAAAATAAGTAGAAATTATTTTCAGCCAAAGCCAAATCAGAAAACACAGACATTAAATCTGATCACTGACTTCAGCAGAAAATAATCACTAGCAGGAAAGCCTCAGGAAGAGAACACATTTGGTAGTGGTTTTGCAAACTCGCTTTGCTAAAAACTTGTGTCTTAGCAGTGCATGGAAAAGGATATCAGCACACATAAAGTTAATTCATTATTCTATGGCTGGAAGTTTCTGGAGAGAAAGGTCCAATGCCTTCTGTGGGGAAACTGTAAATAAGAGAGTGATGCAGCAGGAACTCTGCTCCCTTTCTGTCACATTCCTGCAGTGTCACACAATCTTTAATTCTGACACTGTTTCATCTTATAATTTTAAAGCCACTTTTGTATATAACTTACATCTGACAGGAGTTTATTTCATAAATCTTTTTACTTCTTTACCTTCCTAAAATAGAACAGATCACCCTGGAACAGTTGAAGATTTAAGTCTTAATGACTTTAAAGGAAGAAAAATGTAACCCTTGTGGTTGAACTAATTTAGCTTTTGTTTTTTCTCTGCCTTATAGTAACACAGCGAATGTATATTATAATAAAGCAGAAGAATGAGTACAAAATACAATATATTCAAAAATGAAGGTTGAGATCTTTCCTAAAGGCCAGAGGTTGCATTTGGAAGCACTGTGAACTCAAACCTACAGGAGTGAGTGAGTGCAAGTCCAAAGAGGCACAATATACACCAAAAATAAATGAGTGAGGGGGCCATTAGAGAAGGAAATTAAACACAGCATCTGTGTGGCCTTTCAGAGGAAGACAGGAATAACTAAGCAGGATTTAAGAGGTAGCTGTTTGAATCATAACCATGTGGCCTCGGAACGTGTGCAGAGCAAACACATATTTTCCCACAAAAGGTAATTTATACTCTGAGGTTTACAGGTAGTGGAGCTCAGCTCTGAGATTTTAAATTTTTCTACCTACATAAATTTGATCAGTATTGCCATGTCTGCTGTTTAAAAACATTCTTACACAGCTTCTTCTACCAGTTCCTTCCCTTATGACGAGAATGTTCTTCCTAAAACAATGGAAAAGCAGTTAGCCCTCACCCTTTTCCTCTTTCAGACACAGAAGTGCCAACTCTTTTCTGATTTGTTTTAAGATATTCATAGCTTCCCCCAAGAATATTTTTATTTTTCATTGAAAAAAATACCCAACAAAAACAAAACACAAAAATTAGTTTCTAAGACCAAACTGCCCCCAGAAGTGTTGGAAATGTTTTCAGAGCAAAAAAAACACAAAAGGGGAAAAGGCAATTCAAGTTTTAAGGCACATGTTATGTGTCAGTGTCACCCCACTTTGAACCATGTGGCCTTTGCATTCAAAACAAAAGTTAATGGCAAAAAAGAAATCAGAACTGTAATAACAAAATAGATCACTGGGACAAAGCTAAAAGTGTTCTCATTTATTTTCTTTTCTTACACAGAAAAATTGTCCTTTTCTTGTAACTAAAAATAAGAAAATGAAATAAACTTAAGCAAACTGTTATTTTTTTGGCAGAAATGAGCAGTTCCTTGCCATCCACACCACCAATTTTGCAGCTCTAGAAGTCCATGATTCTGGCCTCTGCAGAGACACAGACCAAATTCTGAATATGTTCATAGCACAGAATAGGGTCACAAGCAGGTGAAATACTGTCTCTTTTTTTTTTTTTTGGAGTATTGCTACATTCCAGCAGGACACACTGCGACTGCAAAGTTAACAGAATTCCTCTCACAATAAAACCTCCTCTCTCATAGAAAAGGTTCTGATTCAGGAAGGGTTTCAAGAACAGGCCCAACTCATTCGGATCATCTTGGTTACTTAGGCTGATACAAGTTCATTTTTGGATAAGAGCTGTTGTTGTGTCACAAGTGCACACACAGTTCCATGCCTAGACCTTATCAAAAATGAAACATCAGGCAAGAAAATGTGGTAATTACTTACGAATCCACATGATTTTCAAAGGAAAGGAGGATTGGAAAGGGCGATGTCTTAAATGCACACTCAGCAATAGCTTCTATTACTTCCTAAAGAATCAAAATAAACACAGTTACAAATCTACCTCTCTAAAGAAGCAGAGTTTTAGTCTTTGAAGAAAGAAAAGACCCAACAAGCTCTGAAATCATTCCCTGAGATCAGACTTTCCTTCCTAAACATCCCAGAAAGCTCTGGATGTGCTCTTGCCACAACCAAATTTTTCAACCTGAACTATAATCAAATCTCCAAAACATCCAATGAGTCTCAAGCACCACATTGCTCAAGAAATTACTTATGTCTGCCAAAAATCAATAGCTTAAATGTAAACCTTGGGTTTTGTGTGGAGTTGTTCCATGCCTGCAGCTATGGCTTTCATGTGCAATAATAAACATGCTCTGACAAAGGCAGATCTTCTAAACATCAGCAGCACAAGCACATATCCATAAAATCCTTAGTTACTCTGACTCACATTTTAGTTCCCTCTTTTTATTTTTGATGACAGAAATCCCTTTAAGGCAAAAGAAAGGAAAAAAGAAATCTTTACTCAATTAAAACAGTTGGTTCTGTGGTAATTATCAGAGGACTCTGAAAAGGAAATTTCCATAAAGTTTCCTTTCAGCTCTATGGAAAATGGAAACTCTAAATCCAGTAGAAAAGGTATTTGATAACGATGATTTTAGTGGGGTGTACAATAAATGCACTCATTGTTACAAATTATGAAATGTTTCCCTCTTGGAACAAATCTCCCTTCCAAAAGAACATATAAAACATTGAAGACTTTTCATATGTGTTGCTGGCAAACTCTGGAGTTTCTAAGAATCCATAAGTCTCTGCCATGCCAAATCATAAGGATGACTAAAACCTAAAAGATGTATTTATTTTAAACAAGCTTTCTCTGGGGATTCCTCTTGTTCATTTTCTGTACTTTTAGAGGCTTAACTAAGAAGTGTATCAGTAAGAAATCCACTTCCTAAAACAAAAGCCGATCCTCTGGTACATTCTTCTGGCACATTTATTTGCAACTGCTTTCCTGACTGCAAAAGGGGATGGAATCCTGCATGAGTGGGGAAAACAACCTGGAAGAGTGGAATTAGGATGGCACTGATGAGATCTGAGGATGAAAAGCTCAGACACTGGGTCAGTGAAGGCAAATGCTCCACGGTGAGAGAGAAACAAGCTGGCAGGTTCCATACTCTGAATGGAACTGCAGAACGACTCACCTGAAGCAGGTCTCCGAGGTGTAAATATGGTTATGGACACGGAGATTCCTGGTTATGGCACGACAAATCTGGCTGCTCCCTACAGGATCCCAGCCTGGCAGCAGCTCACAACCCACAGCTGAGAAAAGCCTTACAGATTCCTGAGCCATGGAGCAAGGGGGAAACCAAGGAACCCAAAACCCCAGAACATAAGGGTGGGGAGGGTACAGTGCTGCTGCCTCTGCACTTCAGGAAGTCTGAGGCTGTGAAAGCTGGCAGACTGAGCAGAACCCTTGTGCCGTGGTCACGGAAGAAGTGTGAGCCGATAAATGATTCAGCATTCAAGACATGAATTGATTCTCACACTCCTGACAGTATTTCACTGCCATTTTGCTCCTCCCCAGCCAAGCAGCACACTTTGAGTGTTGGAGAGAAATCGGCAGTCGAGATGTTTTTCACATTTTTCTGTGTGGATTAAAAAATGCCTGCCCCGAAATGACCGATGAAATACTCCTGAGAAGGTTTAAAATACCTTCCAATATCTCTCCTGCCAGCACAGTGCCAAGGGTTGAACATCTAAATATCCAGGGATAATCCTTGCTCCTGCTAATGATCCTTTTAAAAATCAGATTAACTTTGTTTTAAATTCCTGCTCATGACCAAAGCAGTCGAGAGCCATCTTCCTTAATTAAAGGACTTCCAGCAATCAAACCCCACGCCTATAAACATAATTGGCTTCACATAAACATAACTAGAAAGTTAATAAAAAACGTGCAAGAAGGTTGTTTCATGTGTTTCTGTGATTAACTCAATGAGGGAAGAATTAGAGAAAGCAAACTGGAAAAAAAGGAGTGTTCTGGTACAACTGAAATTTGGTGTTCTGTCTGTGGCAGAACTGTTTGCTTTTTTCCCTAAAGAAAGGAACTAGAAGGCAAAAAAACCCACTCAACAACAGGTTTCAAGTATGGGAGAAATGTCTCAAAGATGTAGCTGGCACAGAAGCCACATGTAATCCCTGCAACATAACCAAAGTCAGTAATGAACATTTCCCCACATATTTTTGCACACGGCTAAGTCTAGAAACGTATTTCCGTGGTGAGTTAGTGTCTCAGATAAAGAAGAATTATTTCTTCACACTTCAGAAATGATTTCCTGATGTATCATTATAAGCTGTGCTGACTACCAATCCTAATACCACAGGAAAACTCCTCCACTGTGCTCCTCTAACACCTCGGATCAAAAACATCTTTAAGAATAACCTGAAGATAACAATTTAAGGTTACTGCTAAGGGTAAGCTCTCTACCTTATACTGTAGAAAAGGATATGGAAGATGAAATTCAATAATAAAGATGACATGTTTAGGGTGTGAATGGTACAAATATCCCCTCACAGTCTCCAAAGATACTAATTTTTCTTTTTCACCCTCCAGTGCTTCGGATCTGATCCCAAGTATCAGGGATAACACTGCACACACACTCACTAATTTTTTTTAAATATAATGCTGACTGTCTGGGTCCTGTGGATGCAGCACGCCCATCTGGCTGTCAGCAGCATATTCTCTGCTCACAGGCGTTCAAAGGCTTGCAAATTGTTGAGATCTAGCTGCTATTGCCTGCTTCAGTTTTGCCTCCCACTGCCAGTGACCAGGCAGAGAAGAGAGAAGGAGTCAACTGATGTTATTGCTGTCCAAATCCTGTGGCCTCCAGCTCTGTCCTATGGAGCTGTAACCCAACAATGCCCTCACAGCCCCATTTGTCTCTGTGCAGAACCAGTTGTGGTGGCTGTGCCTGGTCCCTCCACCCTGGCTGTGGCTTTGCCTGGTTCTCTCCCTGTGAGATTTGCTGCAGGGACGTGCACAGGAGCATGGACCTGGGCACGGAGCCCAGTCCCCAGATGGCACTGCTATCACACCACATAATCCCTTTTCCTCACACTGCCATGACCACCAGGAACCTCTCCCCATGAAAGGTCCAAATGCTGTAACTCTTCTCTTCCAACGATTCTGCAGCTGCTCTTTTTTTTTTTGTAATTTCCTCTTACAGCATCTTTTTGCCCTCACATTTCCGCCTCTCCCACATTCGCAGTGATTGGGAAGTATTGGTTTTGCATGAAAAGAACCCTCCCCAGCCAAACCAGCTGCCCCAGCGTGCTGCAGAGCTGTACCTTGAAGGATATCTCAGTTGTCATGGTGAATCCATGCGTGATGACCGGCTCCTCCTCCGCCGTGCGCCCCTTCCAGCAGTCCAGCTCCACACAGCGGCAGCCCGACAGGAGCACTTGCCGGTACATCTCCACCGAGGAGTTGCCAGCCAGCTGTCCAGCTGGGACAGAACACAAACAAAGGGAAGTCATTTGGGGCCTCAGGAATAGATACAACTGATCTAACAATCATTAGAGTTAACAGCAGCTTTTACCCTCGGCTGAGAGCAGTAACACTCCAAGGAATACGAGAAGCGTAAGAACGCAACGGAAATTACTTTGGCAGAGTCAATGTCATGGTTTGGATCCTGCCCTCGGTCAAACAGAGAAATAACCCAGAAGCTCAAAAGCTGCTGATGAGCACGATCAAACACATGAAATAAGAGAATAATAATAAAAAAGCTTAGTTCCAGGAGATTTTCTTATCCCTTGACAAACAGCGTGAAATTCAGAGGCGACTCAGGAGACCAAGACCACATTTTCTCACAACATACAACGCAGTTTAGTACAAGATGAAACAAACCCCCTGCAGTCACTAATGGCACCATCATTAGGTCTCAAATCAATATTTAATATGCTAACCACTGCATTGAGTTGGTCAGTTAAATTTCCTGATGTGATACTGTATTACATAGGGAGAAATTCAATTAAACTGTTCTTTTCCAATAATGAGATAATATAAATCTAAAAATTAAGAAGAAAAACTCTTTTTCTTCCCAAACTTGGGAAGTATTAAAAAAGAAACACAAAAAAAAAAATTCCCAATCCAAGCCAACAAAGAAGTCCAGTTGGATTCAGGGAAGGATATCCAGCCAGGTTGTCTTCATCTGCTGCAACAGGTTTGATTTCAGTCATTTAGACACAACTTTCTCACAGCAGAGAGGTAGCAGTAATGGAAGAATGGCTTTGTGCTTCTTTTAGATGTGAACGAAATGGATGCAGTTTCTTGCTTTCTAGCAGACTTCCTGAGAAGATCTTCCTGGATTTCTTGAAGGAAATTAATTTTCTTTTTAAGAAAGCAGTGAGTTCATTTACAGCGAAGATTCTTTGCTGACTGGGGACATATAAATACTTCATCTAGACTGGCATATAATATAATGCAGATTAATCCTCATTTTATTGTCTCTGCGATTCTGTGTTTAGGTTTTATGCTGGGAAATACACATTTTGGGATTTGCTTCACAAAACAGCATTGTCTGCCTTTGCTCTGTTTTTACCTTGTACTAAAAACTGTGACAGAACCCCTTCTTATTTGAAAATCCCTGTTTACAGTTTCTGTCTGATACATGAGCTGGAGCAAACATAAATACTCCACAAGGTATTAACATTACTCCTGTTGAAATCCCTAAGGATTCTCACTTCCTGCTGGAACCAATGGGAAATATCTGTTAATAGCAGAAGAAAATGGCCAGTGCAGGAAAGCTCTGAAAATCCAAATGGAGTCAGCAAAGTAACAACGTGTCTCTTTTTTTTTTTTTGGAATTTAGCTTTTTCCTGTTTCACCTTTGATTACAGAAGATTATCTTTCCTCACACAAAAGCCTTTTTGGTGCAATTCCAATGTCTGGGTTAAGTAGTGGCTCTTTTTCTGTGCAGGATGCAAACAAGCTTAAGCATGGATCAGGGAATAACAACTCACATTTCCATGTACTCATCCCTAAGCACCTGCTTACGAAATCTTGGCTCTCATAGGGATCCACTGAACTCTACTGCCTAAAAAACCACTTTCACTTACAAAACTGCTCTACTGTTGTCTTTCTTTTCCCTCAGAGCATTTTGGGTTTGGATTAACAAACTATTCTACAATTAACAAACTCTATTTCCTGAGAGACTTCTGGTGGTTATCATTGCTAAGTGTTTTGGGCTTCAGGATCCTTCACCTTCAAAAGTGCTTAAGTAAATGATGACACGCATCACTTGCCATACGACACTTCCCACACTAACTCATTAATAAGGCTCAGACGTTTTGGAAGGATTCCTGCAAAGGATAAGAGGATATTCAACCTCCAAACCATACAATCTTCAGAAGAATCCCAGGCAGAGTGTAAAATGCTAGCACATAGTTTTAATAGTTTTAATTTTGTTTTTCTGAAATACAGAATATAAGGAATGTTCCCTCAAATGTTTTTTTGCATATATTATTTGGAAGTTTCCATTGTGTTAGCCTCTATTTGCATTTATTTTAAAATACCCCTTTTGCATTCCAAAATGTGATAACACAGACACTAAAAGGAACACTTCCCGAATATTTTTAATAGCCTGAGTACAGATCAATTTTTTAATACTGGAAATTGAAAGCATTATGTATTCTCTTCTACAATACAAGCAGTGTCTACAGTAATACCATAGATAACATTTGCATCCCATCACTCTGTATGGGCTAAGGAGGAATGGACTTTGACAAAAATTCACTTTTCTGAAAAATATAATTGGCCAAATGATACCTGTCAGGATACTACGGAAAATGAGCTGGTGCTGATTGATCTAAGCTGAGGATGTGACCCATGTTTGCCCACACAGAGCAGTTCCACACTTGTATAGCTCTAAGCTGCTCCTTTCTCAGGAAGTGCATCCTTGTTGGGTTCCTCCACCACTGATTTTCCAAGTGAAAGTTATTTGAAATACATGGACTTAAAACGTGGTTGCTATCTATTCAAGATATTTTTCCTCCCCAAACTGGGGAATTTTTGGATCCAGGTATTTGGAATCACCTGACTCTTCGCTATTCCAGAACCAGAAGCTGCTTCTTCCCTCTCTCCCAACACTTCCTCCCAGTATGAGGTGCCTGTATCCTCCCTCTGTCCTGCACAAACACGAGTTGCTCAATCTCCTCTCTCCAGCAAGTCCTGGAGAAGCAATCAGTGCCCTGGATCATACACTGGGGCTTGCAGGGTGCAAACTCAGAGCCCCAAACTGCTGGGAGCCTGGCTCCTCACTCCAGCAGCCACACAAGGTGCTGGCAGCTGAGGATTTTTTAGACACAGCACATCTATCTGAATTTAGTTTCCTCCTGAGCTATTTCACCATGCACGGGACAAGCAGATCAGACCCCACCTTGTGACATATTCTACTCCTGCTCGTGTGTCAGTCAGAATGAGGCTCTCAGCCTTGCCTGTTGTTTTTAACACTCTACACTGGACCAAAGCAGGATGTGTGGCCAGCAGCAGGAAGGTATCACCCCGCTTTCCATCCCTTCCCTATGGTGCTGTCAGCTTGGAAACTGTTCTGGAGGCTTTGAAGGTGAGGAAGGTTTCAAGGAAGTGCTGAATGCAGATAATAAGCAGCAACAGTGAGGACTGAGGAATCACTGAGAACAGAAAAGCTGGAGGGTGGCAGATGAGAGGTCACAGGCAGCAACAGAGAAGAGAACTGCCCCTCATGAGACATTTTTCTAGAAAGAACTGAAATACCAGATTGTAAGCAGGGAAGCTCATGCTGAGGGTGAACAGGATAGTCCCACACTGGCTACATGTGCTCAGCTGATAGCTCAGCAACCTACTGCTGATATTATTGTTCCTTTTAGCCAAAACACGCATTAAAGGCGTGTGATTTTTATATTTTGCATTTCCCATATACAACAGCAACTTGCCCAGCCATCAAAACATGCAAGGCTGAGTGTGATATGTCCTCATTTGTCTCTGACTTTTGGGTGCTGCTGAAAAAAATGTTGCAAAGTCACTCCCCACTGTGACCACAGGAGAAACCTGAGGTGAGACACCAGAAAAAAGCAGGGCTGCACTTTAAGGGTTCAAAGGAATAAAGAAATAAATATGATACCAGTGAGAAAAAAGGATGAGACAGTAAAAAAAGTTTCTAAAAGATGACATTTCTTTAAGTTAGCCCAGATTTGCTATAAATCACTTCTTTCTTCATGGATTTTTACCTTTGTTCTTAAAATTACATTTCCCTAAGCAAAAGAAAGCAGTAACACTTCTAAATAAATAATCAGGACTTGATGTACTGCCAAGGGTTTCTACTAAAGGCTAGGAAAATGATCAGCATAATTAAAAATAAATTGAGAGTGTGCACATGTTTCTTTTTATGTTATAATGTTGTTTCTTTGTGCATGCTTTTTCTGGGTTAAAAAAACTAACAAAGGGAGAGATAATTGGTAGGGCATTAAGCACAGTAATCATAAAGTATTGCCAGACTGAATGGTTTTCTTATTGTCCTGGTAATTATTACACGACTAGTTGCTATTTCATGGTCTCAATCAGGGCAAAGGTGCTTCCAAGGCTTCCCTTCCAAAGCCATGAGCACTTGAGCAGATCCTTCAAACTCTTTTGGGGAAAAGGAGTAGCCTGCCAGCATTAATTTTATTAATTTTACTTCCTTGTCGGAAGAAAGCAAATGGGAATGTGATTGCTGTATCTGGTCGAGGCTCAGAGCAAAATCCAAGGCTGTCAGTTTTTGTAATGCACGGATAAAAATCAAATCATTAATCCCATTGTCAGCCAGCTGCCACACATTCAGTGAACATAATGAACCCACTAAAAGGGAAGGGCTTGTGGTTTGTGCCTGTAAATGTGAAAAAATGCACTCTGAAAAGGAATTTGAAAGAGTTTCAAACTTCTTTTGCACTATCCCCTGAGTTTACCCTGATATACTCCTCCCAGTTTACTAAGCTAGGAATATTTTGTCAAATTAAGACTGAAGATCATGTTTCCAAATATAGCCCCTAAAGTTACTTGGAAATGCAGGCAAGAAACCTGTAGATGTAATCTGAGATGATTTACAGACTTTCACATATAAGTCAAAACAAATTTAGCAAGTGTCAAGGTAAATAATTAAATATGTGAGGTCACTTGTAGTGCAGTTAAAAAAATTAGAATAGGTTGGACTAATCATGAATTCCTATCCTTAATTCTTTGGGTTTGGGCTTCTGTGCCTCCAGACCTTTGGAACACCTCTCTGTCCTGACCAGCCCTGATAAAAATCTGCAGTATGGAACTGGCTATAAATTCCTGCTGGTAGAGGGGAGAGCAGTCTTTTATCTCTTCAGATCGGCTTTAAATTGCATTGTCTTTAAACCTCCCGCGGGCCTGTGCTTCTCACTTTCATACTACAGCTTTACTGTTTTCTTCCAGAATATCCGTATAAAGCTGCAGCATTTGGCTTAAGCACCAACTAATCCTCAGTGACAGAACAAAGTCCATATTGGAGGTAAGAGGTCTGCAAAACATCATAGTTAAAAATTGCTTTTGCTTTGGCCATGTCTTCGCTCCACCAAAGAGCATAAATTTCTGCATATTGGAATCATAACTTAAAAGCGGCCACACTGATTTTCGTTTCTTTTAATTCAGAGAAAGAAAATAGCTGTCAAAACAAATACTTATGTGACAAGTTCTAGCACAAAACACATTTTACAGCCGAGATATAAACCCTTGAAAAATGGTGTCTAATGGAAACAATGACAGTTCATTCACTCCATGAAAGCACGCGAAGGTGCTGGAGAAAGAGCTGTAACAAACATAAAGAAGATGAAAATAACTCCCTTGAGGTCTGTTTAAACTGGCCATCACCACTGCCTGTGGCTGTTTATGTTTTGGCATGCTGGCACTCTGAAGGAGTTGGTCAGTTAAGGCCAGTCTGTTAATAACATTAAAAAGCCTACGTTACGCATTAGCCACATTTTCAGCACTCAGTGCAGCATCATTTTTTAAAATTTAACATGATGCTAAGTCATTAACAAACATGACAAGACAAAGCAAACATCAAATCAAACAGGAGAGAACTCCCTGTGCACATCTGCTTGCCCAAAACATTTTTTCCTATCTAAACCAAACTAAAATAGTAAATTTACAATTATTTTCTCACAAGTTAACAGAACCTTGGACTAGAAAAAAAAACCTTGGACATAGAAAATGAATGCCAAAAGTTGAATTCCTAAACTGCCTCAGCTTTTTCTGAGCTTTAAAGCATTGTTGATTTTGCTGTGCAGTCAATACAGTTCAGACTGTAACTCTAATTAACAGGAGCTTCTGGGTGCTCAGCCCAGAGTTTTTACATACATGACAGTGCATAAAAATTTCAGCTCAGATGTTAGATATTGTCAGGGAACAGATTTCCACTCCTTGCATTTATGGGCTGTCAGAAAGTTATGTGCCGTGTTGGAACCTTCCTAATCTCTGAATCAAAGCAAACTTCATGGAGCACAACGAACTGCCAGATTTAATGTTTAGGGGCAAATTTATGAGCTACAGAGATGTTTCCCATATTCTGCTTTGCACACTTGTCTGGTTATCTTTGTTGTCATAAACGGTACAATGTTCATTCTCCTACCTAAAGATGGACCTTAATCTGGAATTCTATCTAAACTGAGGGAAACTTTCCAGGGATTTCACTGGGCTTCTGACCAGGCCTTATCTGAATAACACAACTGCTGCTCACCTGTTAATAAAAGTGTATTTGATGCAGTTGTGTTGCAGCTACAACAAAAATCAAGTGCCACCCTTGCTCCCCTGAAGACTAAACTCCATCATCTGTTTACTGTGGATGTTTTTAGTGTATTTTATGTTACCATTGAAAATATGCTCAGAATTTCTGTAAGGCAAAAAATTAGATCTCTCCAACACTGCTGTACCTGTGAGGTAGGTGTTGTGTGAGGAGTTGATGAAATAGTGTGACAGTGGTTGAGACATATCTTCATTTAAATCCAGTTTCTCAGGTGGAACGACGCCGTTCTCTTCTCCACTCAGATACCGCATAAATCCATCCACGGATATCTGTCCTGAGAGAAACACAGGCCCAGGGAAAGCACCAGTTAATTTCAACTACAGATTTTGTGACAGGCAGATAAATTCAATATACACTTACACAAAGGCACATGTGAAAGACCATATAACCATCAGCCTGGCCTTCACCGAGTTATTCAAATATTCTTTTGTTACTACTGCCTCATTTTCAGCCATACAAGTTGCAGGTAACACACATCCCTTTAGCTGTAACAAAGATAAATCACTTCATAATCAGCATCTACAGAAAATCAAGGGCATGGGGGAATCAGAGTTACAGAAGGCTGTAAGAACAGAGAAAATAAATCTAAGCCCATCAAGGAAAGGGGTCTTTGGGGGACAAAACAAAGCACACTTTCAGAGGAAACCAAGAAACCTGCAGACAGCCACAGACACAGGTAACTCTGACCTCTTTTGAGTTTGGTTCAGTGTGTGTATGAACTACCTTTCAAGTGGGAAGTAAGCTTTGCTTTGTAATTTTTATATTTGTCTCGTAATTCCTATCTCACTGGAGTGCCAGCAGAAATGATCATTTCGTATGCTGCTGTCAAATTAGAAAGCTGAGTCCTATCCTCAGCTTCAACATCCCCATTGATCTCAGTGGAGCTGTTCTTATTATATCAGGAGGACTTCTGCTGTCAAGCCTTCTGCATAAAGTTGACTTTAGGGTGTCAATTTGTACATTTAGACTAAAAAGAAATCCAGTAGCCTATAATTGAAGATTATTGCTTAACAGAACAAATTTGAGACATTTTTCTTTGCCTGGTATTTTTTTCTATTTTGTCTAGATTTCATCTGTTGATTTACTCAACCACATACCTTTAGTTATTTCAGCTTCTGCCTACAGTAAAACAGATCTCCTGTATGTCTGAACTGCATCTTTGGTGACACTCAACAATGAGGATGTCTTACCTCTTGTGCCCAACCTAAAATATTCTGCACAGTCTGCTGAAGCAAAATCTCATTTGCCTGCTGATAGCACTGAAAAAGTGAAGATTTCAGTTCTACTCCTGACTGCTACTCTCTCCTTTCAGGATCAATCCCTTTTTAAACTAAAATATATAAGCTTACACATATCTTTCTAGCATGTTAAAAAGTAGCAGACAACCCTTCCCTTCTTTTTTAAATCTTGTAACCACATGATGCAAATATTGCATGTAAAGCATTTACTTAAAATCTGTGCTTGGACCTGGTTTGGCTCTTGCTCAGAGAGGAGAAGATATAACAGTCTTAAATGCAGTTCCTAATTTTCATAACAACCCAAGACCGGTAGCACTGAATGAACTCATTCATATGACAAGAAACGCAGTGACAAGACAGAGCACTGTAATTACCATTAATTCTTATTACAACAATTTTAAGATGGTTGGAAAGAAAAGCATCAAGTCCATCCATTATTTTAAGGCTGTAATCTGAGTGCCATCTTGTCAGGCTCCACAGTTGCTTTGTTATGGGGTAACAAATCACCCAGAGTTGGAGGCCCGTGTATGGGGTAACAAATCACCCAGAGTTGGAGGCCCTTGTTCCTTTCCACAAGAAAAAATGTAATTAGGTGAAAATCAGGAAAAAAACCCTTAAGTTTTTCATGAAACTGAAGGTTTAGGAACAACCTTTCCACAGTGTGAATCTATCTGAGAATGCCAACAGTACCAGGTGCTATCATGGAGTTAGCTTGACCTAAAATCCACCTAAGAGAACAGTCTGCACCAAGTTTACTGGGATATAGGCAGAGAACGTGATGTGTATCCATACCAAGTGAAATAATTGAGGAAAAAACAGTTACGATCCGAATGGGATAGCTGCTACTTGCATTTTGTTATACAGATAGGTTGTTTCATGCAGGTGTAGTTTTCAAGGTTCTCAAAGTGATCTCTGTGTTCAGTCCTCAGAGTGTACCTGAAAAACGGGGGCCTGGTTTGTCAGATGGAGATGGTCCCTCCGTGCATTGCCACTAGTATTAACATAAATCACAGCGAGCATTATTCAGACGTATAATTAGGCAGCTTCTGAGTTACACACTTGTCTGAGCCCACAGCTCTAGAATGTTATTTCCCCTATCCCAGTTAGGCAGTCAGCACTTCAGAAAGTGAAGCAATTTGCAAGTTCAATTAGAGCCAATATTGCACCAGTGAGAGTTCGTCTGCGGAACGGAGACGGCAGATGTCAAAGGGGCTTTGTGTCCTGGATATTAAAGAGTACATTGTTTGTGACCAATGTCAATGATATTCTGAGGCCAGCTGCACAGAGGATGATCCTTGGTGGACAGTCATCCAAAAAAATTAGCCTCAATTAAGTGCTAAAATTTCTTCCCTGTTTCCTTAAACATGCTACACATTTACACAGACACTGGTAAGAAAAAAATAGTATGTGATCAGTTGTTTCCATTACAGTTGTCACCTTTTATCTTCAGATATATAATAGAAAGATTTATTGATATGTTTAGGTATAAAAAGTTAAAGAGACAAGAGACACATATGCGAAGACACAAAGACATGACAAGATTCACATTTTTTCCTTTCCCCTTTTTGGCTTTTTAAATTAAAATTATCTTAGCCCTAAAATTTTGATGAAATTTCCAGAAATTTCTAGTGTGCTTTATACACTTTAGATTGTAGAGTTAATTGGCTTGTTTTTTCACTCACTACTGCATGTTAAATTTGATCTGATGTCTCTTCTTGGGATGGAACTCACATCTGTGTAACCACAGCAGAAGCCATATCAGCAGCTACAGGCCTTAGTGAGACCCTTGTCTCTGCAGGGTTTGAAATCTGCCAGCACAAGAAATTTTTTTTTTCCCCCCTTCAAACACCTCTTATCTCATTTACCTGATTAATTACAATTTCCCTCCCTATGGGGTCACTCAGTAGTGCTTTACTAAAACACTTAAAACCAGCACAAACACAGAAATATGTCCTTTTCCCTGCGGTATCTGGCCAATTTAAATGTTCAACACAACTCACTCAAGTGCCACTGAGACACCTCCCGCTGAAGAGGGCAAGGGCTCCTCATCCTCCTCTCTCCCTCAGGCCTCTCTCTTTTCCCCTCTCACTTTGTCCGCTTTCCCTCACACTCTGCACAAAATCCTCTTCCACTTTTAACATTTTTCCCTCACACGTGGCACGTTTTCCCTCATTGCACTTTCCCCCTCAATTTCAGAACCTTTTCCCTTCACACTTTGTACTCCTTCTCCCCACACTTTGCACTTTTTCCCTCATACTTTCCACTTTTCCTCTTCGTATTTTGCAGTTTTCCCCTCTTACTTTGCACTTTTCCCTGTTTGTGTTTTTCCCTTCACGCTTTGCCCTATTTCCCCTTATACTTTCCATTTTTCCCTTACATTTTGCACTTTCCCCCTCACACTCTGCACTTTTCCTGCCTCACTTTGCCCTTTTTTCCCCGCACACTTCACACTTTTCCCCTCACATTTCGCACCTTTCCCCTCACTTTGCATTTTTTTCTGCACTTTTGCCCTTTTTCTCTCACACTCTGCACTCTTCCCCTCACACTGCACATTTTCCCCTCACACTTTCCACTTTTCCTCTTCATATTTTGCACTTTACCCCTCACACTTTGCACTTTTCCATTTGCATTCCTCCCTTTATACTTTGCCCTATTTCCCCTTAGGCTTTGCACTTTTCCCCTCACACTTTGCACTTTCCCCCTCACTTTGCACTTTTTCCCCTCACACTTTGCACTTTCCCCCTCCCACTTTGCACTTTTCCCCCTCACATTTTGCACTTTCCCCCTCACTTTGCACTTTCCCCCCTCACTTTGCACTTTTCCCCCTCACTTTGCACTTTTTCCACTCACACTTTGCACTTTTCCTCCTCACACTTTGCACTTTTCTCCTCGCTTTGCACTCTTTCTGCATTTTTGCCCTTTCTCCCTCACACTCCGCACTTTTTCCCCCTCACACTTGGAGCGTTTTTTGACTTGATTCCCAAAGCACACAGAAGTGGCCAGCTGAAGTTTGATGCCAGCCAAGTAAGTAATAGATCAATTTTAATGTTTTTATTGTGCATTGGAACAGGCCTGAAAAATACAAGAACAAGTGTGGAGGAGAAATATGAAAGTGTCTAATGTATTCTTAGTCACAGGCATTCCCAATATCTCAAAATTAGAAATGTGTAGCTGCACACTTGGGTGAAGATTATATAGACTTTGATCTAACTCTAGAAATGTACCTGAATAAAAAACTTTCAAGAGTTTGGAAAGGCACTGGAAAGTCTAGAAATGTCTCTCTCTCTATTTGTGCACACATGCAGGAAAGTATGAAGCAGTTTCTTAGCCAATGGTTCCAGAGAACACCTCAAACTGCTGCTCCATACAACCTTCAGGGTGGTGAAATTCATGCAGAGATCAAAAAAGAACCACCACATTGGCAACCATGTGAAGTCAACCATATCTGGCATTTTTTTCATTAAAATTTGGTAGGACGGAGAAGTAATTTCCTACTAGAAGAGGAATATATTGAGAGGTTCTATTGAATTTCCTGACTGTCATCAGCTTCATTATATGAAATGTGGGGAATGTTTGTGCAGGTTGACCTTTTTCTGCATCCCTGGCTCCACCTGNTTTCCCCCCTCACTTTGCACTTTTCCCCCTCACTTTGCACTTTTTCCACTCACACTTTGCACTTTTCCTCCTCACACTTTGCACTTTTCTCCTCGCTTTGCACTCTTTCTGCATTTTTGCCCTTTCTCTCTCACACTCCGCACTTTTTCCCCCTCACACTTGGAGCGTTTTTTGACTTGATTCCCAAAGCACACAGAAGTTTGAAGTTTGGTGCCAGCCAAGTAAGTAATAAATCAATTTTAATGTTTTTATTGTGCATTGGAACAGGCCTGAAAAATACAAGAACAAGTGTGGAGGAGAAATATGAAAGTGTCTAATGTATTCTTAGTCACAGGCATTCACAATATCTCAAAATTAGAAATGTGTAGCTGCACACTTGGGTGAAGATTATATAGACTTTGATCTAACTCTAGAAATGTACCTGAATAAAAAACTTTCAAGAGTTTGGAAAGGCACTGGAAAGTCTAGAAATGTCTCTCTCTCTATTTGTGCACACATGCAGGAAAGTATGAAGCAGTTTCTTAGCCAATGGTTCCAGAGAACACCTCAAACTGCTGCTCCATACAACCTTCAGGGTGGTGAAATTCATGCAGAGATCAAAAAAGAACCACCACATTGGCAACCATGTGAAGTCAACCATATCTGGCATTTTTTCATTAAAATTTGGTAGGATGGAGAAATAATTTCCTACTAGAAGAGGAATATATTGAGAGGTTCTATTGAATTTCCTGACTGTGATCAGCTTCATTATATGAAATGTGGGGAGCATTTGTGCAGGTTGATCTTTTTCTGCATCTCTGGCTCCACCCGATTGTCCCAAAATAGTTACAAGGGAGGGAAAAAGAAAAAAAAAGTCATGAATGAAGAGGCACATTCTATGCATTTCACAATACTTCCTTATTAACTCCAGCTACATCATCCCATACCTTTCAAGATCCATTACAATACATCAAATACATGAATATTCCTGGTTCAGAGAAAACCAAACAAAAATGTAACTGTTGCCTTGTCCAAGTATCAAGGCTCTTTTCTAGTCAACATTTGTCAGCTCTAAATACAACAGAAGTCACTTCTGTTATCCCAGACCCTTTTTCCTGGAAGCAGTCTTCAGGCAAGTGACATACTTCTGGCAAACAATTTACTGAAAATTCACAGAATTCACAGGGGTAATAAAGTGAATCCTCATTTCTATGATTCTTAGATCTTGTCAACATTCATCAATCAAAATGTTTTCTTCTGCAGTTGATGCAGTCTGGAATATCCCCATTCCTGGGAGATGGTGTCCACAGATTTACCATGAAGCAGGAATTCCAGCCAGTTGAAATAGTTGATAGGATAGACTGTACTTTGTGAATATACTCCTCAGAGGCTCCTCTATTTGAAGACTTAATGTGTTATCACAAGGCTGTTCTTAGTGCTGTTTGACCAGATCCAGAGACCCCAGCACATTTCTCGCATGGGGCCTGTGACAGTGCCAGGGCAGACACAAGTGACAGCCTCATGGAAAACTGTTCCCATGCAGTTTCCAGGGCTGGAAAAAGCACAGGCTGCTTATGACACAGAAATCCTTCTCCTGTTGCCTAATGAGAGGCAGGTAACTCGCCAAGATCCTACTTTCCCAACCCCTTCAGCAGCCAGCATGACCAGCATGTTGCTCTGGATGTGGAAATGCTCCTGTGTCCCTGGGAGCTTGCCAGCTCCTCAGTGTGAGGATGTAAACAAACCCCTGCTCACTCAACACCTGCTAAAAGACATCAGGGTTCAAAGTAGGGTCGAGCTTCCAAAAGAAGCTCCTCCCCCAGTTCAGTGCCCTCTGCAGAGGTCCAGGATCAAGACCAAAACACCAGCAGGGCAGTAGTTTTGGGGAAATATAAAAGTGCAGGTAACCCTGAGAACTTCTCAAACAGCTGCTTGATCTAAACTTCACCCCCTTGTTTTAGCAGGTATGTTGGATGTGCAGCCACTTAATTTTCCCGGGGGTCTGTCCAGCCTGCTCCCAGTACCCTTCTAGTACTCTGGGAACAGTCTTGGGACAGAAAACAAAAGAGGCACAGCAGCCAGCAGAAAAGACCTTATGGTAACACTTTTCTCTGCACTTTAGTCTTGCAACTTTAACAGCCTTCACTTGTCCCTTATAATTTGTGGATGTTTTGTATGACACTTAAAATATACATTCACTTGCACACAGTCAACAGGCTTGGCCACACGGATCTTAAACATTTCTTTCTGTATATTTGCAAACTTCATAGTGTTTTCCATTTGTTTACACCCGTGCTGTTATCCACTCAGTTATAATGTAGCTGGAAAGCACAATTGTGCCAAGAGTTGTTATTAAAGCAAAAAGGAAAACAAAACAAAAAAGGAAGCGAGATAATTAATTGGCACCTTGTATCTCCCAGTCAGCAGCACAGAACTACAACAGCATTTTGTCTGATGGTGAAATCAGGTCTATTCCAATGCAATCTGTAACAATAATCATATTTGTTGTAATCCCACACAACTGAGCAGTCCTCTCAACTTGAAGATAACAATCTTACAAGTAAAGCAGACACTTGATAATCCATTGAGACATCTGTAAATCGTGTCCCATTGGGAATTCTCTCTCACAAACCAGCACAGCAATTTACAGCTCATTAAGTATTAAAATTTCATGCACAGTGTGGAGTAGGATGCACACAGCCCCGGTGTGTCTCTTGACACTGGGCACACATTAGCTCCTCTGTGCTTTCTAGCTTTGTGAGCCAGCAGAGAAGCTCACAAGATGAATTTACATAAAAGTCACACTGTGTGGGACACAATGTGCCAGAGCTGCTCTGGTGGCACTTGCAGCATTTGCATCCAAGTGATTTGGGAAGTGATGATGAATCCTGCTTGGCTTTCCAGACGCATGTTCTATTACTATATTGCTGTGGGGTAACTGGAATTTCTGTCTGTATCCAGTTTTGCAAACCAGGGCAGGACAGGATTGTCCTGTTGCACTGTCCAAAGGAGAGCCTCTTAATAGCAAAGTCATCACAAGGAGAGAATATGGTACAAGCTCAGCCCAGACTGAAAAGACCCCAACCCTACGACTGGAACACTGACCTTACCCCAGGAATCTCAGTGCTGCTTTGTTTTAGAAAAAAACACTGAGGACGGCAAAGACTCTCAGGCCTCAGGTCAGGATCTGCAGACGTATCAAAATGCCAAAGTACCAACCACCATCTACACACCACATGCAGAAATCGTCAGTAGCTCCTCCATTTTAGCAGTTCTCTCAGTGATCAGTAAGGGCAAAAATTCATACTAGTCAGACAGTCTTATCAAGTTAAAAAGTAGAGGAACAGCAATATATCTGAATTACTACATCTGGAGATTAGTGAAACATTTAATGAAGTTTTGAATTCAACTTTTTCCTAATTGGAAAAACTAATCTGCAAAAAAGCACAGATAGAAATAAACTGAGGTCAGCTTAAAAGATCATGGTTTCTTTGAATTTGAAAGCTGAACTGCACAAAAAGTCCAGAGGCTGAACACTGATCAGCAGTAGGTCTGCTTTCATAAAGTCCTTAATAATGTGAAAAAGGAGAATCAACAACACAGGGTTTACAGAACAGACAGTTCTCTGGTGGCTGTTAGGAAAACAAGAGGCTAAAGCTGTAATGAACCAGGTATGTGGGACACAAATCAAATGAGAACACACAAATAATAATTCAAGCTATGCAGCTAATCACTAGAGCAAAGAAAAATCCAAAATATGGAGGTGAAGAGGGAAGAAGATGCCTAGAAATCTATTATCCTGAGAAGCAGATGAGATGCAGAGAACAGCAATCCATCTGTATAAGAAACTGCATCAAAAAAGGTGCAGAAGAAAAAGGAATTAAACAGGTAATGAGACCAGAGTAAGCATTAGAAAACTTGGGGTGAGTGTCTGAAAAAGCTTGGCAGTGCTTCAACTAACTGTGCTAGGAAACAGTCTTGCAGTGGATTTATTGGTTGTCTCATTGCTTAAATCCTTTAAAATCAAAGCAGGACAATATCCTGTTGTGTTCAAATCTCATTTCCGTTCTCTAAACTTGGAGGAAAACATAATGGATCCAATTCTGCCCTCAGTTACACTCGCTCAAATACCTTCTGTAATTAGACAGTTACCTGGCCACAACCCAAAACAAGCTGTCTTTGGTAACGTGTTCTTGAAAGAGAAGTGGAAAACTCACTCAGTAAGAAAGGAACAGAGCAAGATTCCTTGCTCCAGCCCTGATGGATACAGCGTAGTAAGACAAAGGGAAATCTGAATGTGAACAGAGAATGGTAACTCTGATACAAGATCAGAATAAATGCTTCCAGAATGACAGCCAGTGAGGGAAAACACAGGAAGGCAAACATGTTGTGTCTAAGCAGCCTACATGAAAGACCTTGCTCAGTAGCTGTTAATCCATGCGGAAATATCGCATGCCCAAGGACACCGAGATCCAGAGCATTGTGCAGAGGAAGGCTCATCAACCAAGAAAAGCAGAGTTCAGTATGTCTAAATCAGGAATGCTTGTCATTCTAGTGAAGCTATTGTATCCACTTCATCATCTGTACAAGTGTACAGACAAAATCAAGAGTGAAAACAATTATTTACCTGGGGCGGGGGGGCCCAAGAAAATGTTTGCAGATGGAAAACCACTTTTCTGAACTATCAAGATGAGGCACTGCAGCCCAAGACACTGAGTTCATTCCAGGGAGGAAGTATTTCCTACAAGCTTCCAGGCAAGCCATGCCGAACAGCAAATCTCCTACTTCAATCAGAATCAAAACTTTGGGAGCATTCCAAGGACACTGCCATCTCCAAAGGGAAAGGAAGATGGAGTGTCACCTGAGAAAAAAACCTGGTTTCCAAATCTCACTGGTGCCTGTAGGCATGAACCATCCAGGTTTAACAAGATCTTTAAGGCACTGTGCAATATCAAGCATTGGTATTTATTTACTCATTTTATTAGAAGTCACAGGCTTTTTCAGCCCTTTTCAAGCTCCCAGGAAGGAAGGGCTCAAACCCACAGGGGCTACGCAGCCTATGAAAAGGATGGGTTTTTTCACCAGTAGTGCTAGAAAACAGCAAAACACACACTGAAGCAACATTTTCTCTTCCTTAAAATTTATACCTTGGAAACGCATTTATTTTGATGGATATTGATCTTTTAAATGTCTGCAACAGCTTTAAAACCTTCTGCTGTTACAATGCACGGTCACAGTTCAGAGATTCTGGTAAGCAGAGGTTTCGTGATAAGGAAAACAAGTCTTGGAACAGTTTCTAAGATTTTAGCAAGCAGATATATACAAACTTGAATAACCAGTAATTGTTAAGGAGTGGGGGAAAATCCCAAGCAACCAATCTCCCCTAGGTCTCAAGACTGAAGCAGGGTTTTACAGACAAGAGCCCATTCTCTGCTCTTGACTTCTCAGCAGAGATGTTGTAGAAATTGTTTCTGACAGAACATCCCTTACGGGATATCAGAAGACAGTTACTTTAGATCCAATTAAATCCACAAAACCACTACAAAATCACCTTCACATCAGTCCCTTGCTAGCAGTGGAATGAGCACTTTGCAACATGGCAGATTTCTAAGGCAGCTGAGTGGAAAGGATTTCAATCAGACAGATAAAAACACCATTTATCCCAGCAATACTACAGTTGTTTCTTACAGAAAGAGGGACACCACTGGAATATGTCACTGTCTTGCCAAACCTCTCAAAAACATCCTCTGTAGAATGCCTCAGAGTGATCCTGGGAGGTGGAATAATGTTACATGTTGGCTTACTTCCAATTGCCAAGTTGCACTAAAAGACATTAAAAACACGTATTTCTTTTCTGCTAAGTGATACTTCTCTACATAACTTATTAATGCACTTGCCAAAAAGACTGTCCTGTTGTACAGTGGGAAGAGAGAAGAGAGTCAGCGTGCTGTAGGAGAAAAAAATCTAAAAGAGAAAAATCACAGGTGACATTTTTACTTCCAGAAACTCCTGCAGCCAAAGAAAGATTAATATTAAAGAGAAGTAGAAAAGAATAAGGGGGTGGCACTGCAAAGACAGTGCAAATAAACTAAGAAGAAGGGATTTTAGTCCCTTTAAAGGGCCTTCCTTATCTGTTCTTTAAACTTGGTTCTGCAGCTGCAGGCACTGCAGTGGACAATCCCTTTCATAAACAACTTGAGCTCTCTCTTCATAACAATCGCTTTTTTTGCCCTCTTTGCTACCTCTGGTAGTCTGTGCCAGGACCATATTGTTAGGAAAGTTTTCCTAATTTCCAGCCTAAATTTATTCAAGGCCACTTGATCCCTCTGTGTTCTTGTGCCAACATTGTCCTTTAGTTTACCACTTCTTTCTGCCTCCCCAGCATTTAACCCCGCTGTATTTATAGGCATATTCCAGCTAAAGGATATTGTTAGATGATTACATCTGCCATCAGAAGGGAAACTTCCTCATATGGACGCTGCGTTCCAGCAGTGCTCAGGCTCCAGCATTGCTGAGAGCCCTGCTCTGACAGATACCACACACCCCAAAACACTCCAGGATCAGGGCTGGCTCCTCCAGGCACAGACTGACTGTCTGTTGAGTCGAGCTGACCAGAGGATGAGGCAAACCCCAAAAATGACCCACAAAAAGGGGATGGCCCAATGGCAGCGAGCCTGTTTGTGGCTCTTCTGCCACCAGTCCCAGATGTCACCCTGTGGATCCCAGCAGCCTTCGCTCCCTGTGTCCTCAGGGGCCCTTTACAGCTGAAAGCACTACACTTGTACAAGTCATAATCAAGAGCCAAACCATGCCATGTTTGTCCAAACTTTATCTACATTTGTTTCCTTCAGCACTTGAGTCCAGGCTCCTTTATATTTTCAGAAGTAAACTTTATCTAATATTCATCTTCAAATAATAAATCCTGCTGCTAAAATTGAATACTTCCCAGTGCTACATGAAAGAGGCAGCAACAAGCACAAAAGAAACAGTTGTACTGTTAGACTAAGTTTTCTATTTATGGGCTCTGATAGTCTGAGGCTGAGTTGAACACAGCACAGGCAGACAACTGCAGAAAAATATGTCTCCATAACCCCTGAAACGCAGTATTGACGTAAGAGTCTCTTATCTCTGAGCAAAGGCTCCGACTGGAGGGAATGAGGCTCTAAAGCCTCTAAAACTGTGCTTGCTTTGTGGTCCTGTCACCCCAAGTTTTTCACCCATTTTCAGTGTTAGGACACAGGGCTGAAGCTGCCTGTAGGGTTTGAGCACAGGGCTCAACAGGTGTTCCCTCAAGATTCCAGGTGGTGGGACAGGAGTTGCTGGTGTGATAACTTCCATGGTTCATAGCACAGGGCTGGGCTGACTGCAGAATTATCACTATTAGTTTATGTTCTGCAGCTCTGAAGACAAATTCCACAGAAAGTCTGGGCCATTTTACATTCATTGTTTCACTGATACCAGTGGAGCTACTCCTGGTACCAGATACCAGCTCCAAAATGGATTTCTGCAAAGCTCGCGCTTCTTTCAAAGTACCTGCATTATACACAGAAGATCACAAAATTTAACCTCCCTGGCCCTACATAGATTTTTGGTATTTTCATTAACTTTACTGCCAACAGCAGCGTTCAGTGTTGCAAAAGCCATTATCACTAGACCACATCACTGTTTCAGTTGGTACAGTTCAGTCAGAGATGACACACTTCACCCGTCCAGCAAATGCAAAAAATCCTTTTCATTCAGGACTTCCCATTCTAAAAGATTTTTATATTTAGTTTTTCACTTGAGATGCAATGTTCCAAAGAACTGAAAGATCTGAAATTAATTTTACAGCTTAACTAGAAAAAACAACCTCCAGTGTATTACAGAAACATATTTTGCCAACTCATTTTGACAAACAGTTTCCGTTAACTTATTTATGCTGACACATTATCCATACTAACATTTGGTGCACA